>WNWU01000050.1:5384173-5469610 GCA_012654045.1 Ptyas mucosa
AGCTGATGTTAATAACAGGGCTTTAGACCACTGTACTATCCAAGGCTATTTCAAGGTGATCCTTTCTTGCTATTTACATCTATTTACACATATTTTAAATTTTGTCTTATTCAACAATTATTTTCCATCTTTCTTTATTTCATCTACATTGTACCTTGATCTTCAACATTTCCCCCCCCCTCTCCCTTATTCTTCTTTCTCATTTTTCCTATTCTCCAACCTTTCATACCATCTACACCACATTTTGTAATATTCTGTATCCTCTTTCTCCTTGAGATCTTTTGTTAATTTGTCCATCTCTGCGCATTCTAAAATTTTTCTAATTAAATCTTCTGATGGTGGGTTTTCCTTCTTCCAATTTTCTGCATAGACTATGCGGGTTGCTGTCAGTATATGTAATATTAAATAATGTATTTCCTTGGTATAGTTTTCTATGGAAATCCCTAGTAGAAACTGCTCAGGTTCTCCCTTTATTGAATTCCTTTCAATAAAATGCACCAGGTCATTCCTTTCTATCTTTTGTTTGGGGGGAATCCATGTGTGATATGAAAAATGAAAAAAAAAAGATTGAATTTTGTATGTGTGTGCGTCTATGGATATGGAATCAGGCAGCTATTAACTTATAGAAACAAAAGGTGAACATTATTTTTATGGAAACTCACTTTAACCGGAATAAATGAGAGGAACAGAAAAAACCCATAGGAATGGGAGAAGATAAATAATCCAGATACCCAAGCTTAGAAATGTTGGGATTCTCTACAGCTGTCAGACCATTAAGCACCAACCTGGCACTATGCCCATGTTTTTAAAATTAATGTGGCCTGAAGAGGATTAAATTACTACAACATGTGGCAGATAACAAAGTGGAGGAATCAGATAAAGCTATGGATGAATTGCTATGCAAAAAGAAAGTAGCTTGAGAAACCCACGCACTCTTCTGATATATCCTATTTTTGCAAACACTCGTCTTTTCTTTTCTTTAACCAGTAGATGAAATGGAGTATGGGGTGAAAATAGCAACTGTGACACAGTAAAATGGTTATTTAGAACATCTTGTCATGTGGAAAAGATACCTTTTCCACCATTCAGAAACCTTAGGAAACAAATCTCAATTTATTTGTTTGACAAGATGCTAGCATAGGTAAAGTCAAATGAGTCTTTTTTTCCCCATTGGTCACTTAAAATCATGGCAGGTATTGATTGGTGTTTTGGCCATGCAGTTAGAAATGAGTAGTAATCAACTCACCCAAAAGTTGTCCAGTTTCCCTTTGCTCACTAAAGAAGTATTTGTTTTCACATTCCATTCATTCCTAGACTACTTTAGAATTACCTTCAAATTTATTTCAGTTGCAATTGTGAATCAATATTAGAGTAGTAAGGCTGTTATGTGTTACATTTCTCTCCATCATTTTATAGGTTTTGGATGCCCATGCTTCTTCTTGTGAAAACAGAAAGGCCCAAGAAAAGAATTTATATATTTAATTTATGTCCTACCTTTATTATTTTTACAAATAACTCTGGGTGATTAGCATCTTCCTCCTATTTTCACCACAATAACAATCCTGTGAGGTGAACTGGACTAAGAGAGAATAACTGGCCCGAGATCACCCATGCAGCTTTCATGGCTAAAGTGGGATTTGAACTCTCAGTCTTTGGCTTTCTAGCCTGGTTCCTTAACCACTAGAACAAACTGGCTCAAGATGTCTCATGACATCTTCCCTTGGGATTCCCTTGAGTTCATGAGAACTCAAAATACTAGAAAAATGGGTGTGGAGAAAATATTGGATTTTCATACATGCCTCATGATTTAGGTTATTATCAGAATATTGCATCCTATTCATTTGGATTGTTTTCTTTTTTATGGGGAAAAGGGGGAAAGCTTATTTTTATCAAATTGAAGGATTGAGAAAATATACAGAAAAATTAAAAAAAGATCAAGTGCTTGGTAATGACAGAATTAATTTATAATTAATGAATGAGGACATGGGCAATTGGACATGGGAAGGCCTTACTCTCTTCCTCACCACAAATGTCTGCATTAAAATGGACCTGGAAAAGCTCATGGTGGAGATAAATGTAAAGGAAAAGTGGCTTAGTATTTATAATATTGGACCTGGGATCACTCCAGCTGAAAGCTTCACTTGGCTGTAAAACTTACTAGATTGCTTCTCAAAGGGATAATAACAGCTGAACATGGTTCTATAGACACATTGTTGATGGCTTATTTAAATTTATGCCCTGATTTTCCTTCAAGGATCTCAAGGCAAAATATGTGATTCCGGAAAACCTCAATCATTTTATCCGTCCACAGTCTTGAAATATATAGTGACTAGCCCAAGGTCATCTAGTGAATTTGATAGCTAAATAACAAGGCTATTTGATTTTAACTGTTGTATTCAGGCTTCTTGTTCATCTATTGTTTGATTATATTGGTGATTTTAAGGGTTCTTCCAACTCAGGAGGTTAATAGCTTTCATAAATCATTCAAATAAATAATAATTTATTCTATTAATTATTCATTTGGAGGCAAAGAAAACTACCTTTTTCTTTCAGAGTGAAAATAATGATCTTAAGTTCCTACAATACATTTCAATGCTGTGTATTCATCATGATGCCTGAATGTGTCTGTGATTGGCTTATTTATGTTATAACACAAAGTGCTCAACTATAAATCAAAACTTAGTGAGAGCTGGAAAAAACAGGCAAGGGCATAAAATTGGTGTTCTTCTAACTTGTAACAAACTGCCTGATTTTCAGACCTGATTAAGTATTTTATGGTGGCCTTGTTGAGGTAACCTCTTGTTAACATGATCACTAAGCATGCTGGGAACAAGCACTGGGAACTGTAATATACAAATCTCAATTCAAATTTGGCTTTGTTTAGGAAGGCTTATAAGCAGCAATTTATTCTTTCAATAGATGCCTATCTGCATCCAAAGCCAATCAATTTTTATGGCATAGGTGAATATTATCGTATAAATATGCAATGAGATGTAAAACCATTGCTTGCATGTGGATTTCGCTTTTTGGACCTGGCTTGTATACAGTGTTTTCATTCTTATTGTTGCCATACTCTGATATATTTTAGTATGTGTAAAGAGTGTTCTGAATGTATATGATATGCATTGTGTTACTATAACCGGATTCTCGAAGAAAAAGAAGCTATAGAAATTTAAGGAGAAAATAAATTAAGGGCCTCAATCTTAAAAGTTAGGCTTGGCACTTAAAACAAAATCTACACATCTCTCAGTAACTTCTAATAAATCTTAATCTACCTAAATTAGAAAACCATGGTTGAAAACCATTTAGTGTTTCCATCAGTTTTCTAGTGAACCACTAAACTCAATGCTCTCATCATTGTTTGAGGTCTGGATTTTCATCACATAGAGAGTGGCAGTAATGCTCCTGTTAGCATCTTCACTGGGAATGTGAAACATCTTGCTCCACCAAATAGTTTTTTTTAAAAAAATGAGTAGGAAGCATGAGTTGGAAACATGGTAAAGGAGATTTCCAATCTCTTCACAATTTGTATTTCACAAATACACAGGGGTACGCCTGTAACTGTGCTCTACATAGACGCAAAGATATTCTTTAAAAAACCAAACCAAAACAAAAACAAATGGCAGATGCCTACAGCCCAATTATTTGCTTAGATTCTGATATAGGAGAGTTTGTGATTGCCCAAGACATCTTTGTGCATGTGCCCACAATTCGCTCTCAAAATTTCCAGTGTACCATTTGTTCCAAAAAATTGTTGGTGCCTGATTTTTTTTTTACAAGGAATTGTTGTTGGAAAAATGATCACTAGATAAGGAACTATAAATAGGAATAGGATGCTTATTTATAAGGAACTTAAAAATAAGCATCTGTAGCTATTGTGGCAAACTATAGTTTATAGTAGGCCTGCACAAACCTACAGTGATTATTGGTCTCCTGGCCAGAGAAATGTTGAAATGCCCCGAAGTCCACATAGTTACAGATTATAGACCTTTCAAGAATATACAGTAAACGTTAAAAGTAATGGAAATTACCCTTATACTAAGAATGCTACATTACATAAAGTGAGGAGGTCACCTTACTATGGAGGCCATTTTGATATTCTCACATTTCTGCATTTTCATCTTCCCTTAGAATAAACCAACAATAACTAACATAAATTTGTTCTTTATTACACTCATCCAGTGATCACCTTTAGACTTATAGAAAAGATAGCAGCCTGCTTTATGTTACCAGTCCCCTTTTCTCTTCAAGGTCATCCATTTTCATAGTTTTGCTTTTCCCTACTCATTTGAAGTGTTTTACAACAGTCCATTTCCATGTAAAAGAATCAAATCAAGCAAGGTTTGCCAAACTATATTTTAACCCTGTAAACTGCCCAGAATAAAAATAAACAATTTAACAAAATATCCCCAGTATAATATCCCCTGTTCCACTTCTCTTTCTTTTCTTGATAAAGACTCTAAAGTCTTCTATACTCTCTAAATTACTAAACAAAATAGGAGAAGTGTTATATAATAGAGCACCTTAATCTTTCCCCTGTAAGTCCAGCACTTGATCTGACTGTTATTTCAAATTTTAACTTTACCATGCTGTTCCATACAATTCGAATATGTGATTTAACTCTTTTCTATAAAGTAATCCTTGGCTGAACCCATGGGGTTTTATTGACCTTGTTAGAAATTTTGCCTGTTGAAAAAATTCAAATAAACTTGGATGTTTTCTCAGAAAATATTCACAAATTATTTCCATCAGTAATTTCCCCCAAGATCAAGACTTATTACTTCTACCTCTGAATCTGGAACTGGTAAGTAATGGTCTTATAGTTCTTGTGGCATCTGCACTACCAAAGGCTTATAGGTTCAAAAATATAAAACCTGAAAAAAGTACATGAAATGGACTTCAACTTCTCCCTTTTCAACTTGAGAGACAAGTGGCATAGTAGCAAACCTAATTAAAAATGACATCTGATGGTTTGGGGACTTCTGCAGTTAAGTGCTAATGCATTTGAACTTGCTCTGACTTGAATGTCTAGGAAAACTGATGTCATTATGTCTGTCATTATGAAAGCATGCTTTTAATGAAGAAGAATACTCTCTCCTTTTTTTGATGAAATAGAGGGCTACTTTTGAACCAGCAAGGGATTCGAGTGCAGATTTTAGGATTACCCTTTCCTGTGTCCTGTCCCATTCTCAATTCCATGAGTGGATAAGTGGGATGCAAATTACAATAGTACTAAATGATTTTAATCTGTTAGCATGATATAATTTCTTCATTCTTATCATTTTGGGAGTTGGTGGATGCATAATGCTATGATCTTCCTCTTTAGGAATGCTAACAGTTTCAACATAATTCCATAAGGACTTAAATTTGGGGATATGGAATTTCAAAAAAGGTGATATTACAGCTAGTCCTCGACCTATGGCTGCACTGAGCCTGGAATTATGGACATAATTTGTTGTACAAAGAAAGCTGTATGACAGCTTGGGTTAATGATTATAATCTCAACTCTAACTCACCCCATTGCAGTCATTAAGCAACCAGACAGGTTGTTAAGCAACCAAGCAGGTTTTTTAAGAGTCCTCAGGAGGTGGGGAAGGCCTTGGGAGGCCCAATGCCCACTAGAATGCAGAAAACTATGGGTCAAGAGTCAGCTTTTTCATGCCCCGCCACACCCAAGAGGCCTGGGCCTTCTCCCTCCCCCACCACGCACAAGTCTACTTACCTTTCCCTTTCTCCATAACTGCTAACACGTACATCCAGCCAATGCAAGTCACAACTAGAAACCTAGTGATAGCAATCTTCCTCAGGACTAGAAAGACCCCTCTAAACTTGAGGAAGGTTGTTTTTACTAGCTTTCTAGCCGTGCTCTGCATTGTGTGGAGCAGGTACAGGAAAAGAGAAAGTGAACCCAGGCATGGTAGAGGAAAGAGAAAGCCTACACATAGTGGGCCTGTCCAGCCAAGGCCTTCCAGGTGTGGTGGGACTGGGAAAGGTCCCCGGCCTCTCAGGAGTGGAGGATAGGAAGAAGGCCAGTATGTAGATTGGCCTAGTTGACTGTGGGCTTCCAGCTTGTGTCATATTTCTGGGCACTGGTGGACCATGCTGGCCAAGATCTTCTGTTATAGCAGGCCCATACATATATGCAGAGCAGGGAGAAGGCCCCAGTCTGTCATGAGTGGCAGGGCAGGGAGGAGGCCTATGTACCAATGGGCTTAGCAGTCCAAGTCCTTCTAGCCTGGGCAGGTTTCTGCACACCATTGGACCTAGTAGCCAAAGCCAGTCAAACTTCTAAGGCAGAGCGGAAGCCCAGGTCTCTCATGCGTTGCAGACAAGGGAGGAAACCCACACACCAACGACCTAACTAGTCAAGGCTCCTATGTGTGGGGGGATAGGGGGTAGGGGGGAGAGATGCTGTGCTAAGGACAGGTGTGCTGCTAAGCACCTTAACTTTGATTACTTGATCAAAGGGATGCTACAATGGTTGGAGCTTTGAGCACGGATCATAAGTTTCTTCATTCAACACCATCATAATTTCAAACTGCAGCTGAAAAAATGGGCTGTAAAACAGGTATGAAAAGCAAAGCAGCAACCAAGAGACTGGAATATATACATTTATATTCCAAAACTAAAATAAAAGTTGTAAATAGTTCTCAAACTATGTTAAACTTGCATTTGTTTTACATTCAAGTAAAATAATGCTGCAGGATTCTACAGACTAAGGTTGAACAATACATGGAGCAAAACTGTCTGAATCTAAGAGCTAGATTCAGAATAGGCAGGGGTACCCACAATCAGATTGCAAACATCTAATAAATAATGGAACAGGCAAGGGAATTCCAAAATATGTCTAGTTGGGCTTCATTCAGTGGTGGGATTCAGCCGGTTCTATCTGGTTCGCATGAACTGGTAGCAGCAACTGCGGGGGGCTCTGCCCACCCGCCCAGACATAATGCGTGACTACTGCGCATGCACAGGAGGCCATGCACAGGTGCAGAGGTGCGCACACTCACATTTGCGAACCGGTAGGGAGGGTAAGTGAATCCCATCTCTGGCTTCATTGATTATACAATGACTTTTGATTCTGTAGACCACAAAACCTTGAGGTCAGCCATGAAAAACATGCATTTGCCATAATCAGGGGAATGTCGGTACTGTATTTCATCCAATCTCTTCAAGTATGTGTTATTTTCCATTGGTAACATCTGTTAATTCATCAGAGATAACATTAATAATCTTGAGAGTCTACTTCTGACATTATGATATCTTTGTTTTTGTCTTTGTTGGAGTTCTAGTATTATCTTTGGCTGACCTATTAAGACTGATCCTTGAGGTTTCTCTTATCTCACCTGGGATTTACTTTGGGTTGGCTTTCACGCTAAACTGAATTGAAAAATTAGCCCCTAGCTAAAGCTAGCCTATTGAAATAAAATTGATTTTTTTTATTAAAAAGTTTTACACAACAAAGGTTTTTTTGTTTTTCTCCCCCCCACTATTTCCCCCACCCTCTTCCCCTCCCCCCAACCTCCCCAACCCCCCTTCCCGCCCTCCCCCCCAGACTTCCCAGAGCAAAATACAGGGTGTTACAATTAACAATCATAAGCTAAATTAACCTAACTATCTTTTAGCTAACACATCTCCCCCTAGAACCTTAACTCCACTATAAGTAACATAATGCACCTAAAATTAATATTTATTCATAAGCTATTTGATATTTTCTTGTCTGGTATTTGTTCTGAATATAATCAATCCATCTTCTCCATTCCGCTATATATCTGTCTTGCATATAGTCCTTAAAACACACTGAAATTTCCGCCATTTCCGCCAGGTTCGTTACTTTCAGTATCCAATCATCAATGGTAGACAAAGAGTCCTTCTTCCAATGTTGTGCAACCAACAGCCTGGCTGCCGATATTAAGTTTAAAATCAATTTAGTCTCTGATGCTGTACAATCTGTTGCTATACCCAATAAAAACAATTGTGGAGTAAATTTCAACCTTTTTTTCAAAATATTCTGCATCACCCACCAAATTTTTATCCAAAATGCTTTGATTTTCTTACAAGTCCACCATATATGATAATAAGTTGCATCATCACAATCACATCTCCAGCATTTGACTTGGAGATTTGGATACATACATGATAACTTTTTAGGGTCTAAATGCCATCTATAAAACATTTTATAAAAATTTTCTCTTAAATTTTGTGCTTGTGTAAATTTAACATTTCTAACCCAGATCTTCTCTCATGTTTCTATCATCACTGGTTCCTGAAAGTTTTGTGCCCATTTTATCATACAATCTTTAACCAATTCCGTTTCCGAGTCTATCTCCAGTAATGCATTATACAACCTTTTGATATGCATTTGGCTTTGATCTCTAATCTGTTTTACCAAATTTTCCTCATTTTGCATAACACCAATTTTTTGGTCCTCCCTCCATCTAGCTTGTAGCTGACCATACTGAAACCAAGTATAAATTATCCCTTCTTCTTTCAATGCATTTAAGGGTTTCAGTTGCAATTTGCCCCTTTCCATAAAAAGGAGCTCTTTGTAAGTAATCACCTCCTGTCTTTGTTCTATACTTAAGTTTTCTATTGCATGTCTTGGATTTGCCCATATTGGTATTTTATAATTTAACTTATATTGGTATTTTTTCCACACCCTCAACAAAGCATTTCTAAGTATATGACCTTTAAATACCTTATCCACTTTTTTTCATATAACAAATAAGCATGCCACCCATATAACAAATCATAACCTTCTATATTTAAGATTCTCTCTTCAGTTAAGTTAAACCAATCACTAATTTGTGATAAGACAGCTGCATCATAATACAATTTTAAATTAGGCATTTTAAGACCTCCTCTCTCACGTACATCTTGTATAATTTTCAGTGTTATTCTTGGTTTTTTACTATCCCAGATAAATATATTAACCCCTTTCTGCCACTCCCTTAAGTTTCCATCTTTCTTGAGCACTAATATCATTTGGAACGAAAATAAAAACCTAGGTAACACATTCATTTTTATAACTGCTATCCTTCCCAGTAAGGATAATTGTAACTTTTTCCATGTTTCCATTTCTTTCTGCACTTTTTGCCAAAGAACTTCATAATTGTTCTTAAATAATTTCGTATTTGAAGATGCAATGTATATTCCTAAGTATTTAACCTTTTTAACTATTTCAAACCCCATTATTCTTCTTAATTCTTCCTGTTGAGATATAGACATGTTCTTAGTTATCACCTTTGTCTTATGTTGATTTACTTTAAATCCAGATACCTTACCATATTGAACTAATATATCCAACATATATAAAACTGATTCTGTAGGTTGAGATAAAGTAACCACCAAATCATCAGTAAACGCCCTTAGTCTATAATCTTGCTGTCTAATTACAATTCCCTTTATTTTATTCGAATCACGTATCTTGTTCAATAAGACTTTTAAGTCAGGATAAACAACAATGGGGACAGGGGACAACCCTACCGTGTTCCTTTCTCAATTTTAAATACCTCTGTTAAACCTCCATTAACTATTATTTGTGCAGTTTGCTCCTGATATATTGCTCTAATTGATTGCATAAAATAGTCTCCAAAACGCATTTTTTTCTATTATCTTAAAAAAAAATTGCCAATTCAATTGATCAAATGCCTTCTCTGCATCCAAAAATACAAACTCTGCAGGAACTGGTTGTTTTTTTCCAAATTCTCCAGTAAATTTACAACTTGTCTAGCATTATATTTCATTTGTCTCCCTTTTATAAACCCTGATTGGTCATTATGAACTGTTTGTTGCATATCTGGCATTAATCTATTCGCTAATATCTTAGCAAAAACTTTATAATCAGTGTTCAAGAGTGATATTGGCCTAAAATTTTCAGGTTTAGTACAATTTTGATCTTCCTTTGGAATCAATGAAACAAAAGCTGTTCTCCAGGAGGGTGGGACTCCTCCACCTAATTGGATTTTACAAAATAAAACTCTAAGTGGTTCTACCATTTCTAGCCATAAATTCTTGTAATAAGCAGCTGTTAATCCATCTGTTCCCAGATCTTTACCTGTTTTTAACTGTTTAATTACAGCAATAATCTCCTCAGAGGTTATTGGTTGATTCAGCCCCTCCCTCTGCTCCAACGTTAGTTCAGGAATGTTCTCCCCCTTTAAATATCTATCTATTTCTGTGCCTTGAACTGAGTCCTTAACATACAACTTTGTATAAAATTCTAAGAAAGCTTTTTTAATCAAATTCTGCTGATAAACTTCCTTGCCTCTAAATTCAATCTTTTCAATAACTCGTGATTTTTGTTTTTTCCTGAGCATATAGGCCAACCATCTACTTGGTTTATTAGCATTACAAAATGTATTGTGTTTAGCATATTGTAAACTGGTTGCCACTTGATCAACCATCAGCATATTAAATTGCTCTTGCAGTATGTTTATTGTCTCTTTTACTTTCTTATCACTTGGATTAATAATAAGTAATTGTTCTTTCTTTTTTATTTCCTCCTCAAACTCTTTCCGCTTCTGTTGTTGTTTTAGTCTATATTTATTATTCATATGTATTAAGATTCCCCTCATATAGGCCTTACTAGCATCCCATACCATTTCCATTGAAGTATCCTTATACATATTAATAGCAAAAAATTATTTCATTTGTTTTTTAAGCTCATTCACATTTTCTTCATATCTAAATAAATTTTCATTTAACCTCCAAGACCTTCTTTCTCCCTTTTCCTGCTCTAATTCCATCCAAACCGGGCTATGATCAGTTAAAGTTCTCGGACATATCTTCACCTTCTTCACCCTGAAAAGAAAATCATTTGTGGTTAGTATAAAATCAATCGTAGAAAAGAATTGGTGTCTATCAGAAAACAAAGTAAAATCTCTTTCATCAGCATTCCGTATTCTCCAAATATCTCTCAGTTCCATATCTTCCATCATGTCAAAAAAAGATTTGAATAGTTTTGCTCATGTTGAGGTCTTTGACAAACTCTTTTTATCTTTCTGTATGTCTATTACATCATTCCAGTCACCCATCAGTATAAGAGCTTTGTAGTCCCATTGTATTATTTTAGTATGTAAAAATTTATAAAATTTGTCCTGTTGCTGATTAGGTGCATATATCCCAACTAGAAGCATTTTTCCATTCTGAGTCAGTAATTCAATTGCAACATATCTGCCTTGGGCATCTGTTTCAATTAATTTAGCTGGTATACCCTTCTTTACATAGATAACTAGGCCATTTCTCTTCTCCGATGCTGCTGCAATAAAATGTGTGCCTAGTCTTGAATTTGTCAAATATTTTTGATCTGATAATCTAATATGTGTTTCTTGCAAACGGATGACATCATTCTTAAATTGTCTCAAATAATGAAATATTTTCTTTCTTTTTTGTGGGGAATTTAAACCATTAACATTCCAAGATAGAAATTTAGTTGCTATCTTTGGCCCCTTGAAGCTTCAAGAGCATACGCTGAATGTCCTCCTCCATCGTGGTCTTCAGCCTGGCCCCTCCCACAGCTTCTGTTTTACGAACTTCTTGAGATGAAACTTGAGATTGTTGCACTTTAAGTTGTTGTTCATGACTTTTATAAGTTGCTCGTGTCATTCATTGTTCTCTTGGCTCCTCTAGCTTCTTGGATAATTCAGAAGTTGGGGTGGGCCCCCAAATTGAACTAACTCTTCCTCCAAGTTAATTCCTCCAGCTGCAGCTTCAGCATAAGTTTGTATCTGCTTTTGGTCTTTCTCTTGTCGTACCCTCTCCTTCTCCTTTTCATCTTTCTCTTGTTGTAACATCTCCTTTTTCTTTTCCTTTCTACCCCCCACCCCCGGAGAGGGTGGGTGTCCAGCCTTTAACACATTAACATAGAAATCTTTTGCCTTCCAGGGTGTGTTTAAACGATGTCTTTCTCCACCATAATTCACTGTTAGGCCAATTGGAACATCCCATCTATATTGAATCTGGCGATTTCTCAATTCATTTACCAAAAAGCCAAAGTCCTTTCTGTCTCTTAACATCTTAGGAGGAATCTCTTTCAAAACAGCCAGTTCTTTTCCATCCACTTGAACCTTGTTCTTGTAAGAAGCTTGTACAATGTCATTTCTAATCCTCCTAGTTGTAAAGTAAATCACCACATCTCTAGGCAACTGCCTTTGTCTTGCCGCCCAGGAATTAACCCTGTAGATTTTGTCTATCTGAATTGCAATGTGTTCTGGTCTTTCTTCAAGTATCACTGCCAAAGCCTCAGCACAAATCTCTCTTAGGTTTTCATGACTATTTTCTTTTAGCCCTCTCAATCTCAGGGCAAATTCCATAGATCTGTATTGTAGCATAACCACATCATCATCCACCTTCTCTGTTTTAGTCACAATTTCCCCTAATTTATTCTCCAAATTCAGGGTAGTCTCATTGATTTCTTCTACTCTCCCCTCCAACTGTACAAGGTGATTTGCCAGTCCTGAAACTGCCAGAATAATATCTTCTCTTATTTCATCACGCTTTTCTTCCACCACATCTTTAATTGCTTTTATGTCTGCAGCAACTTCTTTAAATTTCCCATCCATAATTACTGTTAAATCATTCATAGCTGCAGTTTGGTTAGTCATAGCTTTTTTAATAAATTCGTTAAGATCTTTTAAGGAGGCCTCCTGACTCTGTGGATCCACAGGAAGTTGTGCTTTCTGTGTCACAACTGACATTATTGGGGAACCGCTTCCACTTTTGGGAACTACAGATTTAATTTGTTTGGCAGCCATCTTATATTTAAAAAAGTCTTTTTGTTTTTAACATCCAAAAAGTCTCTTAAGCAATTTTGCAGCAATATTCAAAAATAATTTGCAGTAATTTACAGTTTATAACCTTTCCTCCAACTCCACCAAGCTCTCAGTCCAGCAGCCTTAAGCACTTTCAAAGTGCAAATTGCAAAAGGCACTTTCGTTTCTAACTTTCACTTTCACACCCACAGCAGAAGCGCCATCTTCCAGCCTCCAGGTCAGAAAAAATTTTCTTAGCAACAATGTAACCTCAGAGCTAAGTGTTAATACTTGCACTTTGCCTGCTCTCCTGCTTCCGCTCTGTCTGCTCCTGGAATCAATAGATCTTTCTTTTGACAGCAGAATTGGTCGCGACGTCTGGCTCTGTTTGAACAGAGTTGTTCCAGATCCGGAGCTTCAATAGGCTGGATGGGGGGCTCTCACCCTCCAAGCCCCGGGAGTTATCCCAGGAGCTTTTGGGGAGCTCTACCTGAGCCCACCGGCTCACCTCTCCTTCTTCTCCCGAAGGAGAGGTTTCGAAGCAGTGAGACAGCTGACTAATGCTGTCAAAGCAGCTTCAACGCAATTGCGGGACTGGTGGTCCGCTAGGACTGTCCGCAACGCCAGCAGTGCCAACCGGAAGCCATGAAAAACATGCATTTGCCATAATCTGGGGAATGTCGGTACTGTATTTCATCCAATCTCTTCAAGTATGTGTTACTTTCCATTGGTAACATCTGTTAATTCATCAGAGATAACATTAATAATCTTGAGAGTCTACTTCTGACATTATGATATCTCTGTTTTTGTCTTAACGTAAGCAGCAGTTTGTTGGATTTCTAGTATTATCTTTGGCTGACCTATTAAGACTGATCCTTGAGGTTTCTCTTATCTCACCTGGGATTTATTTTGGGTTGGCTTTCACGCTAAACTGAATTGAAAAATTAGCCCCTAGCTAATGCTAGCCTATTTAAATAAAATTGATTTTTAAGGTCATTCCCCAAATGTCCTGTTTCAAACAGTATGTTCAAAATGCTAACAAGTATCATTGCATTTTCTTCTAAAGATCTCATTTTTCCTTTTCTCCACCTTGTTTTATTTTTCTAATTCCAGATTTTGTTTTAAGAGGTTCATCACAAGCAAGAGAAATGAAACAAGCAGAGGTGAGAAAGGTAACTCTTGAATTTTGGGGTTCTCTAAGAAAGAAAAATATCACAATGCTCCCAGGCTATTGTCTCTGATGGGAATAACCCATCCTTTTTCTTCTCTGCATCGTGTTGTTCCCCATTACAAACCACAATACAATCTATCTAGGTTGTTTTACTAATTGGCACATTTTGTATAAAGAAGAAAAGTTAACTTTTCCTATGGTTTGCATCTGTTTTGTTCTTTGTGATAGTGAAAGTCTCAAGGTCCTTCTGAGAAAGGACGATGAAAAAAAGGAGGAAATGCACAATTGCATCTAATCCCATTCTTCTTTAAGTAGTTAAGTATTAAGTAGTTAATAGATTCCCCAGTGTTACTTACTTGTGCCTTGCAGGGTGTTAAAACCATAGATGAGTTTTAGGTATTCAAAAGGGTGCTGTTTGATTTGTAAAAATACTCTCTCCCTCTCCCTCCCTCCCCCCCTCTGTCTGTCTCTCTTTTATCTTCTTCCAGAAAATGAAATGTGAAGGACTCTAGATCTAGTAACAACATGCTGCTCTTTTGTCATTTTTAATTTATCCAATTCTTTTTTATCATACAACTATACAATCCTTTAATCCATGTAAAGTGCCTGACATTCAGAAAAGCAAAAACATGCCAAGAGATAAAAATGTATAATTATGATCAGAGAAAAGCATATTATTCTCTATTCTTGCAATTAATAATACACATCTTTTCTTTGCTCCTTGATTAGGTGGTGTTCTACCAGAGAAGGCAAGTACTTAAATCTCATTGCAATGGCTAATCCAATCCTTTTTGTACTCAATTATTTGCCATCATATAAAATCCTTTGGATATACCCTTTAAAAAAAAACTTTGTGCCTTACCCTGCCAATGCACTCACATCTTAATGATTGATCTTAGCACAAATCATGTTGAGATAAAATATAGACACACATGGAAGTGTATAAAACAGTATTGAGCTGATTCAAAATGGTCACTTTAGTGTTTTATAGCTGAGCAGTTTTTATCAGAGATAGAAAGTTTCTATCCAGTTTCTATCCAGAGAACCAGTGTAGTGTAGATATTAAGGCATCAATTGGGCAAGAAACTGGATAATGAGTTCTCATCCATCTTACTCACAAACCCAGTTGGTGACCTGAGCCAGTCACTCTTTCTCAGCTCTAGGAGTGAGGCAAGGACAAACCACTTGCAAAATTTTACCAAGAAAGCTGCAGGGACATGTATGTAGGTCACCAGGACTCAAAGCTAATCAAATCTGCTGTGATTAGCTCCTAATAAAATTAAAGCAGAAATTATCCATGACTTGATCAGTAACTTTATATGGATTTAGTATATAATAAATCCTGTAGAATTCAATAAAGCTTCCACTTCATTAGAAATCATAGAATTCAAGCAATGACTAACATGTCCAAAGGATTAGTTTCAATTTGATTAGTCTAATTCCAACCAACTACAATTAACCAAGCAAGGATTTTTTAAAATTTAATTTCTTTACCACAGAGAATATGGTAGTCATGAGCATTGGGATTTTTTTAAAAAATATTTCCTTGTGGCATAGACTAGGAATAAGGATGGCATCACTCTTTCTAGAAGTTCTTACTAACTTCTTCCTGATGAAAGTAGTACCATACCTTATTTTAGGTATGGTACTATCCCCATTAGTACCATATCTAATTTTAATCGTTGTTAAAATTAGATCCTCAAAATGTTGGTATCCTATACCATATGCCCAGATTTCCTTTTTGTATAAAACAACTGGGCAATTATTTTTAACAGTCCTGAGCAGAGAAAGAGAAATAATCACTAATTTGATTATTGGTCTGGTATTAACTTCATATGGCAAAGGCTTTTGGGCTAGTGATTGACTCTGAAACCTTTTGCATTCCAAGCAAGTGCTCCCTTGTTCTTCTATGGACCTCCTTAAGAGGAAAAGAAGTGACAAAATAAAAGACTGACTTTTTTTTTTGGTGCAGCATTATTCAAAGACATAGCATCAGCTGCTTAAGTTGTCTGTTTCATCCTATGAGCTTTGTTCCTGCAGCAGGATCAAAGCTACCTCCAGCATGGACGGGAGGAACAAATTGTTAAAAGCTAGGGTTGATGGTGATGAACAAGCATGGAGACCTTTGCAATTGTTGCTATAATCTTTTGATGTTATGGAAGTATACCTACTGTATCAGGGGTGGGTTGCCCCCGGTTCTCACCGGTTCTATAGAACAGGTAGTAAAACCAGCGGGAGGCTCCACCCACCGACCCTGACATCATCAAATTGCTTCTGTGCATGCTGCCCCCGCTGCGAACCGGTAGTAAAGATAAGTAGAACCCACCCCTGTACTGTATTCCATGAGGGAGGGGGTTGGTCTTGCTCATAGTTGCAAAATTAGGACTCTTGCCAATGACCTGATCTGGAGTTTATCATGGAAAACAAAAGAGTTCTTTCTAACTTCTTCCTGATGAAAGTAACACCATATTTCCTCCCCTACATTTCTGCCAATGTATCCCTTTACCATGCTGAGTTTACACAAGATGCTATGATAACATTTTACTTTTTCCCACTTCCTTTCTACAATTTCTCTGGCCCTTCAGGTTTTTTTATTTATTTAATACATTTCTACACCACCCAGCTCAGTAATACAGCAACTCTGGGCAGCTTGCAATATAATAAAAAGTTAAAAGGGGGCAAAAAACCCAAAATTAGAATGAAAAGATTAAAAGTTAAGAACTAAGATGACAAGCAGCCTGAGGGTGAGAATCTTCTCTACCTTGTCAGCTGCTTCCAATGTAGCAGGCCCCTATCAGGACCCCAGGCCAAGTAGAAAAGTCAAGTTTTTAGGCCACAGCAGAAAAGACTCTTTGGTACTAGACTCCACCTGCCAAAATTCTTTGGCCAGTGGGATCTGAAGTAGGCCCTTTCCACCGGAATGAATGAGGCAGTGAGTCTGGCCAGGGTAAGGCAGTTCCTCAGATATGATCTGAGGTATCACAGTTCAGGTATCACTGAACTGCAAGTCCTACTACATTGTATCTTTTTCTGTTATGGTCTGGGCTGGTCAAATGTAGCAACATCTGGAGAGCTATACCTTGCCATTCCTGCTGTATAACTCCCTTCTCGGAACCTAGTGTCTTTTATATGTACTGGAACTATAACTCTCAGAATTCCCCAAGGTGATTCATGTTTCCCCTTCCTGATCTTTGCCCAACTCTGTTAGACTGTAAATGAATGTGAAACTCAAGAAAACTTGTTTTCAGGAAAGGTCTTCTCCCAAGTTCATAATGGAAAGAATTTGCCTTACTTTCTGTAAAATGTGTGGGCGAGCTGTGCCATTCTTTGAATTCTAATGCCTGAATTAATGTTTGATTTGCAGGCTTGCGTGATGTGTAAGAATTAGAGATAAAGCATTTATACTTTAAATGCATATTGATGATGGACTTAGCATTTCCCTGAAGGGATTTTGCTGCTAGTAGTTGGGAGGACAGACATATCCATGGAAGGACAGCTTAATTCTAACAACAGCTGCTACGAGAGTCAAATTTTGATAAGGTTCTCAGAGTGAAAATATTATAGTATAACTTCTCAGGAATGTTTTTATTGTTGTATGATTAAGAGTTAGTAAGTGACCAAAATTAAAACTATTGTATTGTTTATTTAAAGTTTAAACTTCAGTACCTCTGTGTGTTCATATTATACATTCTGAAATCCACAAACAGGTCTTTGAATATGAATTCTGCTTTACTTCTTACCACAGATTTGTTAAAACATTTAGGGAAAAGCATATTTAATTAGTTCCCCAATGTTGCCTTCCTCCTCCCAACATCCATTGATTAAGTGGGATGTCTGAAAATGAAATTGAGATATATACCCAGCTGAATCATGCATTACTTTTTAAAAATCTAATTTGCCACTAACACTACCTGAGGAATAAGACAGAGCTGAAAAGAAATTCTAGACATCTGGGCTGCAATGATACAAATGACTAGTAGATGGTGGCAAAGAGTAGAATAGACCAGTTGTAGATCTTTGTCACCATCTGCTGGACATTCATATTTTTGCAGCCCAACTCTTAGCATTAGTTAAGCGGGCCAATCTATTGACACTTGTTTGGTCATTGCTTAGGCAATCAAACCAGTTTTCTTCCCCTTTGGATATGGTACAATTCAAATTGCAACATTGGAGCTTCATGGAACTTGGGGCAGATTGTAATGTTTTTCTATTTGTAAGAATAACTTTTTCCTCTCTTTGTCTTTCATTGCCTGGGCTGGAAGATTTTGCACTGATTACACAGGTAATGTAATAGCAAGCCAAACCTTAGTCCGGATTTTATAGTTTTATAATTCCTGTAAAAATACTCTTTGTATCACAGTACTGAACACTCATTCTAAAATTTTATTTTGCAACTCAGTGGCCAAATATGGTAGACCATCCCATTCAGAACAAGCTGAGTCTTATTTTCCGATCCTTGTTTTATATATAGACTTCATACAACCTTTGGGTAGAAAGCCTCTTTTTCCTGCATCACTTTCAGCATATAGAATTAAGGCTATATCCTATCTTCCTTCTACAACCTATACATAGAAATGCTCATTAAAAAGTATCTAATCTCCATCTGATCCCCATCTTTTCAAATACAGTGTAGTACAGTATATATTGTTGTTAGTTGTGGAGTCATGTCCAACCCATCGTGACCCCATGGACAATGTTCCTCCAGGCCTTCCTGTCCTCTACCATCTCTGGAGTCCATTTAAGCTCACGCCTACTGCGTCAGTGACTCCATCCAGCCACCTCATTCTCTGTCGTCCCCTTCTTCTTTTGCCCTCAATCTTTCCCAGCATTAGACTCTTCTCCAGGAGTCCTTCCTTCTCATTAGGTGGCCAAAATATTTCAGTTTCATCTTCAGGATCTGGCCTTCTAAAGAGCAGTCAGGGTTGATCTCCTCTAGGACTGACTGGTCTGATTGCCTTGCAGTCCAAGGGACTCACAGGAGTCTTCACAGTATATGTAGATCTATCAAAAAAGAGTTTTAGTTTTTTGTGAGTAACTAACCATTCATGCAATAAATCTAATCCCCAGTAAATTTCCAGAATGATTCAGCTAAGTGGGTTTCAACTAAGGCAGTCTGTAAGGGTCCCCCCCCCCCCGTTGATGATTCATGCAATTAGTGGACACCCACTCATTTAAAACCTGTTTAACAATAATATTTCAGAGAGTTCGTGAATAACATACTAATGAAGAACAATATATAATGATAGCAGAAGGCCATTCTTCACTAGCTTCTTGAAAAGAAACAATGGCATTTTGTTAAACTTTATGATGCTTCCTTTAAGAGTGCCTCCATATCAAACACAATATTCTAATCTTATGCAAAATATATCAATGATGGTGTAAGAATGAACATAAGAAATGGTAGAGTGAAAATTTAACCCTAAATTTAATTATTCATTGGGGTCATATTCACCAAATACTAAGCAACTTGGTTCTAGACAGACTTTTGCCATGGAAGATCATCCATTTAATGATCTTCAAGAGATCATTATTTGAAAAATTAGTATTTTTAAAATGTTTTTGATTCACTTATCATAATTACATGTTTGCCATTATGTCTCTTTAATACCTATGATGTGTTTACTTTTATCTAGCCTTTAATTGGCTGGATTTTTTTTTTGAACGTGCAATAACCCATGAGGTTTATAGATTGTTGTAACAGTCCAAGAATGCCCCATTAAATTATTCTTGTTAGCACATTTTATTTTGGCTCTCTTTTAATTGCTCTGTAGCTGTAATGTGGTCATTTTAAATTTGCAACTATAATTAAAATGATGCTGATGGATATTGTATGCTTTTCTCCCACTCCTTTATTTAATTGATGCTGAAATTAGACATTTAATATTAATATAACATTTGATAGCCTATGTTTTGGGGGGGTTTAGAGGAGGAGGAACTACAAAATAGTTCCTGGTTTTGTTTGGCTACAATCTAAAATGTTTAAATTGCTTTAAAATGTTCAGTTCATTTTATCAGAATTCTTTCAGTAGCAGTGATTATAACTGAAATTTGAAAACATAAATGTTAATTTGCTGCTTTTTTTGTCTAGTTAATTACTAATAGTTAATGAATTAAATCTAACTGCCATGTTGTTAAAATGCTTGTATACAAAACAAAAAAACAAAATGTTAAAAGTGCCTCAATATGTCAAAGGTCTGTTTCTTAGCATAGTTGTTAAAGAATCAATCAACACCGGGTTTGTTTTATTGGCACAGTTTAAGCCAGTAATTTCTCTGAGAGAGGAAATTGAAGTTCAACACTTCATTTCTGGGCAGAATTAAAGAGCAATAATCTTGGGACCCAAATGTAAATGAAGCTTGCCAGCTGATATTCAACAATCAATTTTTATATCATAAAATGACATTTCCACATCAGAATTTCCTGATATGTCATCAGTTGTTCCTGATTTATTGACAACATAGGCAGCATGGGAGTGTAATTAATTAAGCTCTCCACCTCTGGATATGTTTTACCATGCCAATGATGAACTTTTTACCTCCATACCTTTGTCCAGACATTCTTGATCTCAGCTTAAGCTAAATGCCATGTTCTTTTTTAAACATTTATTTATTTATTTATTAAATTTGTTTGCCATCTATCCCATGTTATCTTTCCTTGTTCCAATATTGAGCTCAGTTACAAATTTCTTCTGCACAGTTACAAAGCCACAATTGTCCAGTTAGACTAACTTTTCTTATAACAAGCATTTGAGGTCAGCCTCTTTAGCTTCTTCTGGTAAGTATTAATGTAGGTGTTCACTAACTGCTGATTCTAATAATGGCCATATCATCACAAAAGCATAGACAAAGTGATTAAGATGGACTAGCACTGGTTGAAGCTAATTCATGGCTCACTTGCAAAAGCCCCTTTATAATTTGTTAATAAATTAAGGCCAGGCCCTCAGTTTAGCTGCTTAAAGCAAAGAATGGACTTTAAATTTGCCTGCTACATTCGTGATTGGACCAGTTTGCATCAAGCCTAGAGAATAAAATAGAATAACAGAGTTGGAAGGGACCTTGGAGGTCTTCTAGTCCAACCCCCTGCTCAGGGAGGAAACCCTATACCATTTCAGACAAATGGTTGTCCAATCTCTTCTTAGAAAGTTTCAGTGTTGCAGCATTCACAACTTCTGGAGGCAAGTTGTTTCACTGATTAATTATTCTAATTGTCATGAAATTTCTCCTTAGTTCCAGATTGGTTCTCTCCTTGATTAGTTTCCACCATTGCTTCTTCTCCTGCCTTCAGGTGCTTTGGAGAATAGCCTGACTTCCTGTTCTTTATGGCAACCCCTGAGATACTGGAACACTGCTATAATGTCACCTCTACTCCTTTTTATTAAGACATACCTAATTCCAGCAAATGATCTTTACATGTTTTAACCTCCGTTCCCCTAATCATTTTTGTTGCTCTTCTCTGCACTCTTTCTAGAGCCTCAACATCTTTTTTACATTGTGGCAGTCAAAACTGCTTGTGGTATTCCAAGTGTAGTCTTAGCAAGGCATTATAAAGTGGTATTAACACTTCATGTGATCTTGATTCTTTCCTTCTGTTAATGCAGCCTAGAACTGTATTGGCTTTTTTGGCAGCTACAGCATACTGCTGGCTCATATTTAAGTGATTGTCCGCTAGGACTTCAAGATCCCTCTCAGTTACTACTCTCTTATTTTGCATAGTTATTTTCTGGTGAACTATAATAAGTAAGCATCTATATGTTTTTAGGCCATAGTAAACATATTTAGCTGCCTTGACCTATCAAGGAGATTGAGAATTATATGCTAATAATTATGCTTCAAAGTATTTTCACCTCACTGAAGGGCAGAAATGCCCTCAAACACAGTGTTCCCCATCCTGGGCACTTTCAAAATATATGGATGTCATCCAGAATTCCCTAGCTAGCATTGCTGTTGGTGAGAATTCTGGCAAATGAAGTCCTCTCAAATGGAGAAACTTCTTCAAAAAATCCAGATAAACAATGAAGCTTTTATAAACTCTTCTTTACATGCATTGTGTAAAAAAAGTCACACTCAGTTATTTTCAAGGAAGTCATAGGCTGAGGCAAGATATGAAATGAACTTCTGTGCCTATTTTGTCTTCCCAAGAGAGAGACTTGGGAAGTTTCAAATGAATGTCTTCACCTCTTTAAAATAATCATGGGAAACACATTTAGGCTACAATGCTCTCTTTACTCCAAACACAATTGCTGGATTAACATGCTGCCCTTTAACTGTGTTTGATTGTATAAATATTCATTGTTAAATTAGCCATAATTTTTACAGGATTAAGTAACAGTCAAGGTTCAGTGGCACAATGACCCATAAATTAATTAAGCAGGTGGAATCACCAAACATGCTAAAATGAAACATAACTGGTTCTGGTAGCTTTTTTCTTCCTTTTTACTTCTGTATATTGCCCCTTCTCACAGCTCATGGAAGTTTACAACAATTTCACATTAAAAAACAATGATATAAGTAAAACCTTAAGCAAAACAAGACACTAACAATAGCATTTAAAATTCAATGAGCAATTACCATTCCAAACAACTACCAGTGCTCACCTAATTGTGAGCAAGGCTACTTTTGAAAGCCCTAAAGATGAAGTTCTTTTGAGTTGCTTCATGGAAAGATCCTAAAATTGGTTTCAATATCTCTTCAGGGAGACTAGCCACGTAGTAAAACACTGCCTCCAGCCTCCCACAAATTACATGTATTGAAAACAGGTGATACTCAAATAGCCTAAGCAAATCAAATTAGGTCAGTTAAAGATGTTTTTTTAAAAAATGTAGTTTTCAGATTAGCAAACTAATAAACAAGATTCTACCTGGATAGGCAGTGAAGTTGGCTAGCATGAATTAATTAATAGATTAGCATCCATTTTGTTCAAATATTTACACAGAGAAAGTACCTATTTCAAAATTGATGCACAAATCAGCTTATATTAGTAGACGATTAGTAGAAATTTAATATTTAACTATATATTACTTATATATTAATATTTAATATAATATAATATTAAATGTATATTGGCTATGTTTGCATCCCATGTTTACTTATAAATTTGCCATCCCATCTGAACTAATTATGTTGAAATGATCCACCCAGGGTAGTTGTTTTTTTCCTTCAATTCTCAGCATAACCCAAATAACTGAAGTGGGTAACCCGTGATTGAGTCGTACAATTATAATCAATGTGTTAGAAATTTTATAAAATACAATTTTTCCAACATAATTATAATTATTAAAAAATTGATAACAAATAATAAAAAGTTCTGACATTGATATTCACTGGATTCACATTCATGTGCACATTACTTTGTTTTTTATAGTACTTTTTATAAATATTTTATAAATATAGTACTTTTTATAAATATTTTATTGAGGATCTTCCTAGAAGATGGAATACAGTAGTTCACGTACAAAGATCGTATCCACTTTGCGTCCACTCATGTCCAGTAGAGGCACTTCAGTTCATTTTGGTGATAGAAGCTGAGATATCTTCTTATATCATCCTACTCCCATTATTGGGAGGAGAAGGAGAAGGACAGATTCTTCTTTGTTCTTTCTGTTGTTTCTCCAGTAAAAATGCCAGCTGAATCCAGGTGTTTTTCTCCACCTGCAGGAAAGATTTGTAGTTCATTCATTGGTTCTGTCTGAATTTTGAACTGTGGTCATTATATCCTAAAGTATGGGAATTCTTGAAAACCTTAACTTTTCACCTTAAGTAAGTTTCATATTACAATTCATCCTCAAGATCTTAAACTATCATAAAGTGATTAAACTGATGTTATAAACCATGAGTGTCAAACTCGATTGCGTCACATGACATATCACAACTAAGGTTGAAATCCAGCAGGTTCTGATAGGTTCTGGAGAACTGGTAGCAAAAATTTTGAGTAGTTTGGACAACCAGAAAATATCACCTCTTGCTGGCCCCAGAGTGAGGTGGGAATGGAGATTTTGCAATATCCTCCCCCCAGGAGTGGGAGGAAATGGGGATTTTGTAGTATCCTTCCCCTGGAGTGGGGTGGGAATGGAGATTTTGCAGTATCCTTCCCTTGCCATGCCACCAAGCCACGCCCACCAAGCCGCACCACACCCACTAAGCCACGCCCACAGAACCGGTAGTAAAATATATTGGATTTCACCACTGATCACAACATATCATGACGTTTGTTACCTTTATGGAGCTGGGGTGGGCATGGCCTGCATGTGATCCATCTGGCCTGCGAGCCACCAGTTTGACATCCCTGTTATAGACTGTTCTCCCATCAATTATGTATTTTTCTAAACATGGAAAATGAGTGTGGGAATAAAATGTATGTAAAAAATAGTTATAGAAAGAAGAAGTCAAGGTGCCATGACTTCTTATAAGGGCTCCAGAATTGATATGAATCAGCTGGTACTATAAGGCGTTACAGAACAATTTATTAGAATAGAATAGAATAACAGAGTTGGACGGGATCTTGGAAGTCTTCTAGTCCAACCCCCTGCTTAGGCAGGAAACCCTACACCACTTCAGACAAATGGTTATCCAACATCTTCTTAAAAACTTCCAGTGTTAGAGCATTCACAACTTCTGGAGGGTTAGGGTTAGGCTTAGGGTTAGATTTTAAACGTTCTAATATTATGCTAGCCTGCAAATTTGATCACTTTGAAGAGATTACATAGAAAGTACCTTTGAAGTCATTTGCTTCAGAGTGCCTCAAAAAATGCTACCTGATGAATTTTGGTTCACCGGATTGTCATTATAATCATGCTTATAAGGGAATTGCATCATTTAATTGAAAACCGGTTTCTATTTGTATGAGGCTGATAACCTTTCTTGACTCTATCTTAACAAGAATCATGGTTTTATGGCTATTCTGTCGTTCACTCAATACTTTTTCTCTTGTCTCTTTCAGCCATTTTGAGCTTGTGTGAAATGAACCAAGCAATCAGATGAGAGACCACCTCAAGGCTGCCATAACAAGAATTCTTGTTGACTTATATTTATGGTTGCCTGCTTCCTTCACTCTGTGTCAATTTTAGGCATTTCCACTACAGTAGCTTATTCACCAATGGCTACTGCTGAAAATTCTACTTGATGGGAAAAGTGGTAGTGCTCCCATTGTTGTGTTGAAAACTACAAATATACTGTACTAAATATTGCATAGTATTGTCCAAGACTATTTGATTCTTTAGGGGGAAAAAAATCTGCTCCTAGGTACTGAAGCAAAAGGAACAGTTCAATCTTCATTCAACAAAATGAACCAAACATGGAGGGAAAAGGAAAAGAAATGAAATGAAAGAGGGTATGTTCTAGAATAATACAAATTGTCCTGGATTGAAGCACCACTTGAAATGCCAATATTCTATTTCTTTTTAATGTGGCAATTTTCCTTTTTTTACAGGGGGGGAAAAAAAGCAACACTGAGGGTCTGATGCAATGGTGAAATCCAAATTTTTTACTACCGGTTCTATGGATGTGGCTTGGTGGGCGTGGTGTGGCTTGGTGGGCCTGGCTTGGTGGGCGTGGCAGGGGAAGGATACTGCAAAATCCCCATTCCCATCCCACTCTGGGGTCAGCCAGAGGTAGTATTTGCCTGTTCTCTGAACTGCTCAAAATTTCTGCTACCGGTTCTCCAGAACCTATCAAAACCTGATGGATTTCACCCCTGGTCTGATGGTTTTTCCCTTTTCAAACATTCCCAAGAAATCTTTTCAGTTCTCACCTACCGTATATACTCGAATATAAGCCGAGTTTTTCAGCCTGTTTTTCAGGCTGAAAAACGCCCCCCTCGGCTTATATTCGGGTCACGAAAAAAATGCCTTTTTCCCTGCAACCGTTTTGGCTCCCGGGGTTGCAGGGAGGCTTGCTAAAGCCAAAATGGGATGTGGGGGGGGGGTGCGGCGCCCCTCCCCCACGCCCCTTTTTGGCTGTAGGGGTCAGGGAAGCTTGCACCGGCAGCGCCTTCTGCTCCTCTTTTGCCCCTCAGCGGCTCCCAGCAACTGAGCAGAGAGGTGGCCGATGCCTAACTAGCGGAAGCCAAAGCGCTGCTGCGGCATGTTGCTGGGAGTTGCTGGGAGCCGCTGAGGGGCAAAAGAGGAGCAGAAGGCGCTGCCGGCGAGCGAGTGAGCAGCCAGCCATGCCAGGGGCGCTTTGGCCACCGGGCCCGCCTGCTGCGGCCGGAGCTCGCCACTCACCGAATTTGGCCTCAGTCGCAGCCGCGGCTCCAGTGCTGAAGAGGGGTCGGTGCCGGGCGATGAAGAAGAGCAGAAGCAGCTGCTGCCAGGCAAGCGGGAGCCGAGCAACCCCATGGTCATGCGTGGCCCATGGCAAATGCCCGCAGCTGCCTGGTACTGGCCCCGAACACCAGCGCCGTCCCTCACCCGCCTCAGCTCCCTGCTCTTTCCTCCCCCCCACAGGCGCCCTTTTTTTCCTCCTCCCTTTCCTCGCCCCGAACGGCCGGCGGGCGAGGCTGCCCGAAGCGTTCCTTTCCGAGGGGCTTCTCGGAAGCGGAGAGCTGAAGCGGAAAGTTCCTTTCCAATGTGGGAGAGGGAGAGGGGCACAGGTCCCCCACCCCGCCTCAACTCCCCGCTTCCCTCCCCCGGCTGAACTGAATTTGAGGCACGGGTGCCGAGAAGCCCCTCGGAAAGGAACACTTCGGGCAGCCTCATGGTGACCGGAGCAGACTCGCCTGCCAGCCGTTCGGGGCGAGGAAAGGGAGGAGAAAAAAAAAGGGGCGAGAAAAAAGTTTCCCAACGTTTCTTTCTCAAGGAAAAGCTGCTGTATTATTGTAAGTGGAATCAGGCTTATGCCCCTTATTTCCTTCTGAGAATGTCGTGTTGTATAGATGGAGAAAGGAAGACATGAAGGATTGGATTAAAGTACAAGATTAAGAAAAGAAACCGACATGGGGAAGAATTGACATACAATAGCCCAAAGGTATACAATTCTTTTTCTCTCAATGGACGTTGCTTCCGAAGTACCCTACAGTACTGGTTGCTACAGGGTGAAGGGGCTGAAATATACTGGAAGTGGATGAGTATAGAACCAAAAATTTGAAACAGCCTCTTTCAGCAGGCTGCCAGGAAAAACGTTGGTTCTTTCTAGATGTCTGAACCCTTAGAACCATGATGGTATGTGTGCCCAAAGTGGCACGCAAAGCCATGTCTCCCAGCACGCGTGGCCTTGCCTGTTTGTCTTCTGGGTTTCTGGCACACATGTGCGTGCAACGATCAGCTGTCCTTTGCATGTGCGGCAGTGCCAAAAACCAGCATGTGCATGTGTGCTGGCCAGCTGATTGTTGGGTGTGCATGTGCACCAGAACCCAGAAGTTCAGCTTTTCCAGAGTGTGATCCCTTCGCGCATGCAGCAGTGCCAAAAATTGGCCAGTGCATGTGCGCCAGCCAGCTGATTGTCAGGCGTGCATGCAGGCTAGAAGCCAGAAGTTTGATTTTTCTGGCCCTGAGGATGGAGCACGCACAACATTTCTGCACGACCTTTTTGACACTCGGCCGAAAAAGTTCACCAACAGTGCCTTAGAGTTTTAAATGTGGTCCAGAGCAATGCAAAATTGGCCTTCGATTACACCTGTGGTGCAGATTAATTACCTGTCTTATAGGATTTCAGCTGCTGTAGAAGCAATAGTGTTGGGGAAAATGTGTTAATTGCTTAAAATTTCTCCTTTCCTAAATCTGGCTTTTATCATTAGTGTGGGCATCCATTTCAGCCTTCCCTTGGCAGAATTATGTAAGAATTCTGTTTGTTTCCTCGGTACTGGTTTAGAATTAAGAAATTACGCAAATTACTGCCATTAGGCTCAGTTTCTCATTCTTACCAAGACAAAAGCAAGACATGCTCAGAATGAAATGAAATCTCAGGACAACTGAGCCACCTTTTAGCTTTTATCAAACGGGTTTCAATAATGGAAACAATGGGGGGGGCTATACATTTCCTGCGATTCTTGTTACAGATCTCTGCTCTATGTCAGCCCTTGGCCTGAGAACATTCTTTCCTCCTGATGGAAGGAAGAGTTTTCAAACCATTTCAGCATTTCCTTCCACTTATGATATCTGTAAAGGTTCTGACTAATGAACCCAGAACCCTGAGATCAAGCACTTCCTCAAAGAACCTCTTTATTGGGTAAATGATATCAGCACACTTTGAAGGAAAACCAATTCTGACTTTCCCCGTGGTTACCGTATAGTTAAAACCAGTAATGACCCTTTCCCCTTAGTGTCATTAATCACATTGGCCAATTAGGTTAATTGCCGGGCTTCTCATGTATTAGTTCCCTTCCTTCCTCCATCGCCCAGGAAATGACCTTGATTCTCATGAGAAAGATCTATGTTGTGTCTAGCAATGAATTCCAGCCTCCCCCCCCCCCCATGCAGTGTAGCAACGTTGAACCAGGAAAATGGCTTCTGCAAGGTTCAGTTCAGCGTTGACAATATCGCTATAATTAAAGAAATCTATTTAACTTCTGAAGTAAGAAGTATCTGTCCAGAAATGATAATGGGCCTAGTCAGCAATAGAAGCCTGCTCTGAATGCAAGTACCTCTTGTGTTTCAAAGTTCAACTACATAATTTTGTGGCATTGGACTTAGGGAGCAAAGAATATCAGCTATGAAGCTCTTCAATCCTACACTTTGTCCATGGGTGGTCATTTTCATTAATTGCAGAATCCTGAATTTCAGCACTGAGGATTAGCCTACCCCAAATTGTTTATTATAAGATCCTGAGTAAAAAAAAAAAATAGACTTTTACCATTGCAGTGAAATGGTCTCTTGCTGTTGGTCTCTAGGAACTGCCAGCCATTCACCTATTGGATTGCCAGGACTCATTAACGTCCTTTCTCTCCTGTTTTGCAGGTCAGTTTATTCTGGCTACCTATATCAGAGGGCATCTTCCTGTGGTTAATCTGATGGAGATAATTGGGATGAATTTGTTTGTCCCTCATTATGAATGAAATTTGCACAGAGGAATGCAGAATGAAAGTACTTATAGCCACAATTATCATTATTAGACACAGCCTAATGAGGAGCAGAGACCAACCAAAACAATATTGCTGATGTATTGCAGCACCTTGTATGAATCCTAGTAGATTTAATTGCTTAAGATTCTGGGTACAATAGAGTTAGAACTGAATAGTAGCATGCCTTACTGACAAAATGGATTTAAGTGAAAAATTAAGGTGCCTTCATGTCTTCTCTTGCATATGTCAGAGATAAATGTAGTAGCTGGGTGCCAAAGCTTTAAACCCAATTAGATTAATGGGTATAGGTGGAGACATAGATATACTCTTATTGTTTAACCATACAGTGTTTTGCCTTCTGTTGGCTGTAGGAACTTCATCTTCTAGCAGAAGATTGGAAACTGATCTCAACTGCAGTTGTTGTAAATGCCAAACATCCTTCCATATACTAGCCAACATTTTCATCTGACTTAATTGCATTCAAATGAATTATGGGGAGACTTCGGTTTCCTAAGAAGCTTTGTGAAAATTCCACTGTGAGAAGTTTCCCAGCCTACCCTTCCCAAATGTTTGAAATGGTGGATGCTTTCAGGATAATGTCGGGGATATGCATGTGAATATTCTTATCTCAAAATATGTGGGACAACAACTGAGAGATCAATAGAATTGGTTGAGCACCCAATGGTCACCCAGAAGTCATCCTAAAAGAAAGCCTCAATATATAGCTTGTGTTCAAGAGTTCATTCAAAAAGGAACCTAAGCAAACTAGCAATGTGGAAAGCATTCTCTGGCATCCTGAAGAAAAGCAAGTTAATTAGGCATTTTACCATAATTCATCTCATACGGAAGAAACTGGGTTTATATTTGGGGACGAGGAACAGTCAGCATGTGTAACAATTCCTGTGAGAAATACCCTGATTAATACATAATTATTCAGTGTGAGTACAGCAAGGATGATTTTTTACTTCTATTTTCTTTGAGAGAAACCAATATTTAATTGACTCTCAGAAGCTCCCCAACAATAAGTTGCAGGACAAAATATCTCTTTCAGCAAACAGAGGGCCAAAAATAATAAAATAAACATTGTTAAAGATTCTATGCATGCTACCCACTATTGCTTGCAATGTTCTTGATTAGCTTACTTTTGCCTTAGTAGTTACTGTAGACCAGGGGTGTCAAACTCGATTTCATTGAGGACCACATCAGGGTTGTGTTTGATCTCGGGGGGGGGGGGGGGGGGGGCTGGCCAGGCTGCGTGTGGTCAGCTGGATGTCACTCATCAAGGCTCCATTTTCGGTCACGACGGCCTCCTGCCCTCTGCCAGTGAAAAGGGAGCTCGGGAGGGCTACATGCAGCCTCCCCAAGCTCTATTTTCACTGGCAGAGGGTTGCGAAAGGCTGTTGAGACCCAAAACAGAGCCTGGGAGGGCTGCATGCGGCCCTTCTGAGCTCTCTTTTTGCTGGCAGAGGCTCCGCGGGCTGATCCTTTGCTGTTTCCAGGGCAGGCCTGCGGGCCAGATCTAAGCACCTCGCAAGCCAGATCCGGCCTCTGGGCCTTGAGTTTGACACCCTTGCTATAGACAGATAATTTGAGTTTATAAACAATGTCTAGGGCTAAGCCTTTTGCCCTCTTATTTACTCTTTAATTTGCTTCCAGCATGTTTTCTTGATCCTTTCATTTAAAAATCAACACTTTTGTTGTTAGTTGCGAAGTCATGTCCAACCCATTGCAACCCCATGGACAACTTTCCTCCAGGTGCTCCTGTCCTATACAATCCCCCAGAAACCATTTAAGCTCATGCCGACTGCTTCAGTGACTGTATCCAGCCACCACATTCTCTGCCATCCCCTTCTTTTTTTGCTCTCAATCATTCCCAGCATTAGGTTCTTCTCCAGTGAGTCCTTCCTTCTCATTAAGTGGCCAAAGTATTTCAGTTTCATCTTCAGGATCTGGCCTTCTACAGAGCAGTCAGGGTTGATCTCCTCTAGGACTGACAGATTTGATCGCCTTGCAGTCCATACATATCCATAATCCCTGACCATTGGGTATGCTGCTTTGGTTTTATGAGAGTTTCCATTTATAAAAAAAATTCTAGAGGAAAAACAGCAAGAGGGCTCTAATGTGAAGTCCTACTGCTTCTTGACTCTATTAATTCTGTTTATAATATTTGCATGTGGACAGCATTCAATTTGGACCTCAAGTTTGTGATTTGAAAAGTTTTTGTAACTTTTATATGTGAAGGTTTCAATTGTTCTTAAAATTGTCTTTCATGACCTTGAGTGGACCTCTGATAATCACTTGGAAGCAATTATAATGCAAATGGAGTTTGGGCCTTTATTGTGCTTTTATTTGCTTTATGGAGCAGTTGAGGCAAAAATTAAGCTTTGCCCTTACAGTTGTTGTCAAGCTTCCTCCATCTTGCTTAGGGCCAGGTACGGACATTATTTTCAGTTAGTTAGCTTTCCTTGTTCTTGGGAGAAAGAAAATATAAACAGACCATTTCCTCCTCTCTCAGAATCTCTGTTCCCATGGGCACAATCACCACAGAAGGCAATAGTATACAATACAATAATTGTATTTATTTATTGAATCAAAGCTAAGAACAGTTGCCTTTTCAATGCACCTCTCAATTCCAGCACAGCTAATTAGAGGTACAGGTTGCTGACCTGTATGATTTTCTCAATTGACCTATGCACAGAAGTTACCTAAATTAGTAAACAGATATCATCAGAAGATATCTTGTAACTCCTTCATTCAAAAACAATTTCCCAGTGTGAAAAATATAATGAGAAAAGTTGCAGGCAAAAAGAAGAAATCCTTACACACCATACACATTTCCCACCTTCCTTATGGAGTATTTTTATCTCTTATTTTATGGCATAAAATGTTGCACTGTTGTCATAGAATATTGTTGTAATATAGTAAACAGTCTAGAGAAGGATCTAACTGTTCATGGACATTTTTGATCATGAAAAATGATGTCCTGAGTCTTCTTACTTTTTGTCCATCAGCGATTCTTTGATTTTATTTTGGTCTTTGACACATCATTGTTTTGGTTCACCCTATCATGCTGTGGCACTTCCATGTAGCTGTGTGTTCATGTTAACGGTACCTATTTGTACATATTCATCATATTTATTTTTTCATTAACCTTATAATTCACCATAAGCCTTAAAATAGGTCATTTACTGGGCATTCATTTAAATATGGAATCTCTCTGGGTCAGCTACCCCTTGATTTCTGGATGTCTGAAGTACCTTTTTATCACTCCACCTCTCATGTGTTTAACAGTAGGCTGAATGCTACATTGGCCTCACCTATGCTACTGTTTAATTTCTGCACAATTTAAAGGAATTTTTTGTGCTGCTAGTGCAAATAGGACTACACTGTATGGCATATTCTCATTAAAATCTAGGCAAAAGAAAGAAAACATTTTTTATTTGTCTCAACTAACTTGAGACATAGCCCCATCTCTTTTCTATATCTTCTCCTGGACTGATAAATATAATGGGCACCATAAAAGGTAAGCAGTAGAACTTCAATTTGCAAATGACTAGAAGGGCAATCTTTATAAACAGAAATTTGCCAATTATCTATCTTCAATCATTACTGAAGGCATAGGTTGCCATCTTAAAGCTGTAAATGCTTCTTGACTTTTCTAAAAGATTATATTAACTAAATGTTTAACTCTTCTATGGTCCAGTTTATGGACCACATGAAGGAACTTTGTTGTCACTATAAGATTCTTTTACCCATGGATAATCCAAATTATAAACCAACTTTCATGGGTTCTTAGATGCTAAAAGAATAGTTAATAGTAACAGTGATTACTTGTCCAAAATTGTATGAAAGGAAGATTTTCAGTTCTTTTGTTGATTAACAAATCCAAGCATGGCCTAACCACAGACCTGGACTCTTAACAAAATATAGGATATCTCTGAAGTCATAGAGCAGTTTTAAGTATTAAGCTTAAATACTTTTGGGGTGCTCTATATGCTTGTAAAAGCTAAGCTAGACCTTAACAACAGGAACTTTAACTGATGCCAAGCCCAATTTAACTTGTATAAAGTAGGAGATTGATGTTCTAAAAACCTTACATGTAGGGCATTCTAGTCCTAAATTTTTAACCTGAATTTGCAAAATAATTTCGCCACAAGACAGTTTTAATGTTGAAGCCATTAATCTGCTTTCTTTTGTAGTATCCCAATTGACTTACTTGTTACTGTTTTAATATACTCTGTGTGAGCCTTCCAACTCAATGTTTCATTAAACAATATTCACAGATATTTAAACTGCTTGCATTGTTTTATGGTAGCTTCTCCAGTAGACTATTTAATCATTTTAGATTGTTTCTGAACAATCATAACTTTTATTTTGGAATAATTACTTTCTAGTTATTCCTCGGTACAATGTATCCTTTTTCTTCTTTCTCCTCCTCCTCCTTTGCATTTTTTTTCCAACCCACTTCTTGTTTTCAAGAAAAGAATCATATAATCAGCATAGAGTAGAACAGATACTTTCCTTGAAGATGAAGGGAAAAATTCTGAAACTGACAAATAAGGCACTACTAAATATATACAAGGATTAAACACCATTCTCTTTTTCTACTTCTTCTTGTGCCATATCCGTCATCGGATTTTGGCAATCATGTTGGCAATCCTATTTTTGTCAACAGCCGCATGAAAAAGTGCTGCTGAGTTTTGTCCAAACCAGTCCCTTAGGTTTTGAAGCCATGATCTTCTTCTTCTGCCTGGACCTCATTTGCCTTCAATCTTTCCCTGGATTAAGTGAAGGATGCCATATTTTTCAGGGTGTCACATCACATGTCCAAAATATTCTAACTTTCATTTCTTAATGGCTTTGATGATTTCCCTTTGCTTTCCCAGGTGGCTTATCACCTCATCATTTGTGATTAAACACCATATTAATTCTTTATTTTCTGCGATTGTGTAAGAAACTCAGTTTCAGATGAAATATAGTTTGTAGGAGAGAAGTAATCAGGTTCTTTGGTTTGGTGTCATGTGCATGGGTCCCTTACTACCATCTTCCCATTTTCTTTGTATGGAATTGAGCTGACTTGAGAAAGTATAGCATGAGGAAACCGAGACATTTCTAAATTAGAATTGCTAATTGTATAATAAAAAATTATTGCTACCAGTAGTTATATAATAAAGAAAGATATCAAATAACTATTTGGATTTAACTACAGAAATTTAGTAAATTCATATGATTGAACTGTCAATGTTATTTCCAGGTTTGGAGATAAATAAAATCTGATGCCAATTTGAACTTTGTAATATTGAGTCAGAATCTTCTTTACATACCATACTTCTTGAATAATTCATGTCTAATCACCCAGATGCCTTTAAATTTTTGAACAAAGAAAAGAGGTCCCATGTCTCACCAATGATGGTCATCATGTTGTAATAGTAAATTGAACTATAAAATTAGGCTTGTACCCATTACTGTTCCTATTCTTTTATCCACACATCCAATACATGCTGGAACTTTTCAATGTTCACCTGCTGCTTTGACTGATAGCAGCTATTATTTCTCTATTCACCTGTTTGAGAAAATGGATGTTCTTCCTTTTGATTACAAGGTCTTTCAGTTCTTATAAAAGAGTTCCTAAAAACTAGCATATCAGTAAATACCTGTTTTTTACCAGATTGACTTAAGTGGTTGAATGATTTAAGAAGATGATTTCTTCCTGATCAGGAAAGTCAGTATGGTTTTCTTTGGCAGAATTAAGAGAATTGTTTCTTTCAGCCCCTCATATTATTGACCTCTGCATTTTGGAGTGATACCCTTGTGTTAACTTTGAATAAGTTTTTTGGGGGCAATATTATAAGTCTCTCTAGTCATCTTATTCCCACTGATTTTAAAGCTGTTCTTGGAATCTACCATTATTTTATACTATGTATATAGAGTTTCAAGGAGAAGGCCAGAATATCAACTCCATGGGAAGATTAGAATGATACTTTATTGAGACTGGTTATAGTAAAAGAAGTCTACTGTGCTTTATTTTTCCTTCTTATAGTGCAGTGAATCACATAGCAGCCTACTTCACTTACTTCTGAATATTATCTTGCTTCTCAGAATGCAGTATTTTATGTGTTTCTTTACATACAGTTTTCAGAGTTTTCTGTCAAGGTCATCTCCCTTACTATTTACAAAGGGAGAGAATTCCTTCATTTTGAAAAACTTTATTAACTAGATACCTTTTTTTCCTATCAGTTTCTTTTTTTTTTAATTTTCAAATTACATAACAATAAACATTTTTTTAACAGTACTGTGTCACATGTCTCTTACAGTATTTACATTTATTCCTATACATTTTTATTTCTCTGTTCTAACCAGTTATACTACTTATCCCACACCTCATAAAATTATGCTTCTTCCTTGCCTTTCATTTCTAACGTGGGCTTGTACGTCTCAGCACATTCTACTATCTTGTATATAATCATCTCATTGGCTGGTATATTTTCTAATTTCCAACATTGAGCATAGACAATTCTCACTGCAGTTACTATGTTTAGAATAATGTATTGGAGGTGCTTCTTGATCTTTCAGTTAATCATTCCTAATAAAAATAATTCAGTTTTAAATTCAGTTTGTTCTCCTGTTATCTCCTGGAGCCATCTCCTTATCTGTTCCCAATATTTTTTTGCTTTAGGGCATTGCCACCACATATGATAAAATGTTCCATCTTTGCACTTACACTTCCAGCACTCCGGTTTCATATTTGCATACATTTTAGCCAATCTCACTAGTATTTTTATCAGTTTCAATTTGATCAGCTCACTGTTCATAGTCAGGATGTGAGTTTTTACCACTGCTTCAGCACTTTCTCATGATCACTCCACCACTTGGATGGGTTTCTTTACAGCCACTTTGTGTTGATTGGAGTACCAGATTTGATTCTGATACAGCATCCCACATTCCTTCTTTCTAAGTTGTTCTTCTTGCCTAACTTCAATCACTCCCTCTGAGATACAGTTCCAAGTTGGACTTAACATCTTCCAACCACCCAAAATTGTTCTCTATGGTTGATAACAGCACAGAGAATATTTCCTTTTCTTATTCAGGCAATAAGATTAATGAATCATTAAACTTCTTTATGTTTTGCTTTTCCCTTTTCCTCTCTTATCCTTCCATGCATTATCCATCTTGCCACATTTTTTAATGTCTTTGACAGATGCTCATTAGGAAGTTCTTCAAATCTCTTTTTAGTTCCTATTTAATATCTCTTTACACTTCTCAGAGCAAATACTCCTGTCATCCAACTTAGTTTTATTTTTTTACAACCTCCTCAAGTTTTATGCTTAGAGGAAAAGGATGAACATTCCAGGTAGAAGGCCTTGTATCATTCCTTGGGCAAGGGTCTTCATTAGTTTTATCTCTCTGAGGGACCCACCAAACAAGCTCAACATCCATACTAAATTTGTTCTATTGAAATGTCATATAACTCTACAAATAAATATTTATATGTTAAAAAACATAAAAATGCAGAATCACTTGTTCATAACTCTTTCCTTAATATATGTATTCGCTGGAATAGCAGCTAGAATCGCTGCTATGAGCCTATTTCTGCTTTGTAACTTTTTTAAAAGATATTTTAGAAGACATACATAATGCAAGTTAACATTTTTTTTTGTTGCAGTATCCTTCCTATGAAGCTACCTCCTTAGGAATGATTTGGTATCTTCTTTTTTAAAAATATATTTTATTAGACATTTTAGGGGAAATAAAATTAGACTTTTTAATTTTTCTTTTTTTACTTTCACTGTTTAATATTTCAACAAGGGGAGTAAGAAAGCAAAAAAAGAGAGCAAAAAATAGAATATAGATGAGTAAACAAGAGATTTACAAATATCTTATGGACTATATTGTTTCAGCATATCATTAACTGATCATGAATAACCAAATACATCATTTTGAAAGCTTAAAAGTTGCTATTAAATGCTGAGGGAAGCATAAATATTACGAACCATGGTCAGCACAATATAAATCATTACATGAAATTGTGAACTGTTATAAATTCTCTCCAGACTACTAAAAGTCCTATTAGATAGAAATGTATCTCTTTATGCAGAGAGAAATCCAAACTTTGGATGTGGAACAAATCCATACCTTCAATTATAATGTAGGAATAATTTCCACTTTGAATTAAATTCTGTGACTGATTTACTTTTGAGCTACACAGTTATTGCAGATATTGATACCTATATACCAAGTTCCACCACTTAGTTAATCATTCTTCAACATAAGTGTTGTACCTTATGATTCTTGCCGAATGTATCTTGTCTTTTTATGTACACTGAGAGCATGTGCACTAAAGACAAATTCCTTGTTTGTCCAATCACATGTGGCCAATAAAGAATTCTGTTCTGTTCTGTCCTGTCCTATCCAGGGGTGGGTTCTAAATTTTTTTACTACCGGTTCTGTGGGCGTGGCTTATTTTGTGGGCATGGCTTGATGGTCATGTGACAATTATTTAGGATTTAGCAGAGTACTGGTCTTGCAGAGCTGTACTGGTCTACCCATTTATTTTTTGCAGGCACTAGTCTACCCATTTATTTTTTCAGGCACTGATCTACTCATGTATTTTTGCAGGCACTGGTCTACTCATTTGTTTTCTTTTAACACTGATTAGCTGTAGGGCGGCCCTTTGAAGTCCTGCAGCAAGGGTTTAAACAGTTTTTTTCCCTCTAGCCATCAGCTGGGACTCAGGAGGCAGCAATAGATTGGGGGCGGGGCCAAATAAAAGGTAAGAATAACGTGGGGGTGGGGCCAAGGGGCAGGGGGGCAGAACCAGTTCAGTGACGTCATATCGTCACCGCTACTGGCTCGGGAGAACCGGGCCGAACCAGGAGGAACCCACCACTGATCCTCTCCTCTCCTCTCCTCTCCTCTCCTCTCCTCTCCTCTCCTCTCCTATCCTATCCTATCCTATCCTATCCTATCAGGATGCAATGCTCTTTCCAATAAACAACATATAACATCTACAAAATGAATTCAAGATACTCTTTGGCATTATATGGATTAGTAAAATCTAATACAGGTAGTCCTCGATTTACTACCACAATTGAGCCCAAAACTTCTGTTGTTAAGTGAGACATTTGTTAAGTGAATTTTGCCCCATTTTATGTCCTTTCTTGCCTCAGTTGTTAAGTGAATCACTGCAGTTGATAAGTGAGTAACCCAGTTGCTAAGTGAATGTGGCTTCCCCATCGACTTTGCTTATCAGGAAATTGCAAAAGGGGATCACATGACCATGGGACCCAGCAACGGTCATAAATATGAATCAGTTGCCAAGCATCTGAATTTTGATCCCATAATCTTGGGGGTTGTAACTGTGAGAAACCATCTTAAGTCACTTTTTCCAGTGCTATTGTAACTTTGAACGGTCACTAAATGAACAGTTGTAAGTGGAGGACTACCTGTAAATATATTATAGATGAAGTGGGAATTCCACTTTTAAGATTCTTTCATTTGAATATGAATCAGTTTACAACATTTTTTATCTTTACAACACTGCCACAACAAAGGAAACAATGGTCTGACCTGATCATTGCATTTTCAGCAGTTTTTAGAAAATAAACCATTTATTTTAGCAATTAGGACTGAGCTAATATTCCCATAATAAAACATCTTTAAAGTATTATCTAAGTATAATATTCAGTATAAATGTCACATTCTTCTTCCCTTAAAATTCCCATTGTTGCATATCTGTTACTGCGTTTAAATTCTGCCACTATTTAATCATACAATCTTTGACTTGTTCAGTGTCTGAGTCATACTTGACAGAATGTAATATCTTCACTGTGATCACTGAAGCAAAATGTACTCCTTTATCCATGCCTTTTATTTTTGCAGACGATCTTGGATAATTTCTCTGTGATTTTTATGTTCTTTTTATTTTTATAATTTTATCTTTCATCTCAGTGGTGGCACTCTTGACACCTACTCTGTTATGGTTCCAGTTCTAATGCTAAAGACATCTTAATTCTTCCAGCCTTTTAAAATATTCATTAATGTGTTAATAATTTTAATTGATCATTTGTAATTGTAATCTCTCTCCCTCTCTCCATCTCTCTCTCCCCCCCTCCCTTCCCCCACCATATGGTGGTTTTATTATATAGCATATACTGTGGATTAAGTATATAATAAGCCATTCAGAGGAAACTCTTTTTAAAGATAATCTACTTAAAAGCTAAAAATAGATATATTTTGTAAGTCATCATACTGTTACTAGTCTGTGAATGATAGTTTATCATATACCTTAGTGATGGCTAACCTTTTTTTTTTTAATTTGATTTATATACCGGAGACTCAGGAGTCTTCTCCGGAGACTCAGGGTGGCTTACAATGTGCTAAGCAATAGCCTTCATACTTTTGTATACTTATACAAAGTCAGCTAATTGCCCCCACAAACTGGGTCCTCAATTTACCTACCTTAGAAAGGATGGAAGGCTGAGTCAACCTTGAGCCTGGTGAAATTCGAACCTGCAATAATTGCAGGCAGCTGGTGTTAATAACAGGGTGCTTTAGACCACTGTACTACCAAGGCTCTGGACCAAGTGCCCAAAGCATGTACATGTGCACGTGAATGTGCCCATGCCCGAAGCCCCAAAACACCATGTGTGTGTGGCCCCTGCACATGTGCCCTGCCCCCACACATGTGCCAGCACCCCCCATGCACATGCCTCACCTCCTGTGCATACGCGGCAGAGACCTGAAAACCAGCTGACCGGCAAGAGGCGCGTACATTGCGCAGCGGAGTTGAACTGGGGCGACGGCTTGCATGCCATCAGAGACGGTGCTGTGTGCCACCTCTGGCACGTGTGCCATAGGTTTGCCATCACAGATATACCTCTTTCTTTACCATATGCATTTTTGTATACAATTTTGGAACAGAGAGAAAACAAACTTGAATAATTATGCAATCAAAGAAATGTCTGGTTTGTCTTTCCTAAAAAAAACCCCCAAAACTAATTAGCCTCATTAATTCAGCTTGGCTAGTTACCATATGTATGCCATATATCTTTTTGCCTTCATCCTGTTTTTTAAGAAACATGTCTAGTGATTTATCAAAGAAAACATGCAAAACAATCACATAGGCTTCAGCTGGATAGGAGTCTGAAGATGGTTAAGCACATATAATCTGTTGGTGATTATGGATAATTTATTATATTAATATACTTAAAGCTGGCACAACTGTGAAGTTCCTTGATGAATTTTGACATAGTTTCATATTAACAGCATTCTAATGGAGATCCATTTATACCAAATAACAGTAATTTGCACTCTGATCCCTTCTCTGAAATGACTTACCAAAAATAATATTCCATTATTTCTCAATAAAATTGTAATCTTGCATTACTGGGGAAAAAAGAATCTTTTCAGGTGAATCATTAAGATAATTCAATTTCAGCTCCTCTTTCTTCCCTGCCTGTTTCGCTTTCCATTATGTAATTCACCAACTACATAATTTTCAGCAATTTCATTCTATATGTGGCAGACTAATTTCTCCATTGAATTCCAATTATTAGGACTTGCAAAGGAATTTAGGGTGCATTTTCTTTGTACTTTATCATGAACATGAGGCATAATAAACTAACGAAGCATAGATGTAATATTTATTCAGTCCCACATAGTATTTGAGCTTCTTGCTTTTCTTTCTGAGATGAAGAAAATGTTAATTAACAATAACAGCCCAGATAAGAATTAAAGCTATCATATAGTCATTTTTGTAGAAGCAAAAGACCATCAATGCAAAATAAAAAAGGTGAATTATTCCAAATCACACAACTGTACTGAATATCAATAGTTCATCCAGTTTGCAAGATTATCTTCTCTTGACATGGAATGATTCTTAAATCAATGTGAAACAGATTTTCTTTAAAAATACAATATACAGGAATATGTTTATATGAAGAGGAAAAGAATAGAATATGAGATTTGGAAAAGATTTTGGAGATTCTTTTTTTTTTAAAAATCTTATTATTTTTTAAAGGACAGAACCTGACAAACACAAACATAAAACATATATTTCCTTTTTACAATAGTTTCGTAATGGTATTCTTTATTTACATTCCCCCCTACTCTTCTTTAACTATACTTGTCTTTATAGTCCTTTTATTCCTTATTTCTGTATATAACCCTTCACACATAATATTATATCTATATATTATTTTACAAACATTATCCATTTTGTGACATTTTCCTGTTCATTCTTATTTACTACTAGCTGTACCCGGCCATGCGTTGCTGTGGCCCAGTCTTGTGGGTATACAATATTTTTTGACCGAGTGCCAATAATTTCCCTCTGTAGCTCAGGTCACACCTCCATTCCACCAGTCTTTTCACTCAGTCGATTGGATTCAGACCTGAGTTGCCTTTCTCTACATTTCTTTTTGGACTTTAATGTCGCTTAATCAATTGCTTTCTTGGACTTTTACTTATTTGGTGTTTGTATTGGGAAAGCTGCGCGTTGTGGGATTGGCGGAGGCCTCCACCCAGGCTGCCCTTGGTGAGTTTGCATTCCTGGGGCTCCGGAGGTTTGTCTTCGGATGCCTCTGAGGATACTTTGCCACGGGTGTAAGAACTGGTTTCCCAGCTTGCTGGTATAACCGCCTTCACCTTCGCAGCTCTCCGCACCACAGGCGGCATCGGGGTCCCTGCCAAAGGTACGGCATATTCCATTAGTTGGGAGGACGCTTCGCGGCAGTTGACATTTCCTGCCATTTTGCTTGTGGGTTTGGTGGCGGCGGCACTGAGGGGAAAAGACCCGGCTCACCCGGCATTGTGGTGCTGCGATGTTAAAGTCCAAAAAGAAACGTAGAGGAAGGCAACTCAGGTCTGAATCCAATCGACTGAGTGAAAAGACTGGTGGGACAGAGGCAACGTAGGCATGACCTGAGCTACAGAGGGATACGGCACAGCTCAATTCTAATGCAATGTCGCACGAAATAATTAAATCAAAATGAAAATAAATCGAAATATATGAAAATTCAATTTAACAATGCAATCGGAAACATTGAAATGGAATCGTAAAATTGGAAACTTGGAAATCGTAAATGGATCATAAATTGGAAACATTGAAATGGAATCGTAAAATATTTAGTATAGCATGTGTTGCTTTTACGTCCAACAGATGGCGCTGTTTTTCAAAAAAGCATGTTTTTACCTGTCACAGGTATGACATCTATATAATATAGGTATATAAAAACACGTGCATATTCGAATGCAACATTGTGTCAAAATTTCAAAGCAATCGGTGAAGAACTTTCAGAGATTTACAATTTTGAACAAACAAACATTTACATTTTTATTTTTATAGATTTCTAATCTCCAGCCAATTATACCATTTGTTCCATACTGCATAGAATTCTGTATCCTCCTTTTCTTTTACCTCCTTCATTAATTTGTCCATCTCAGGACAGTCCAGAATTTTTCTTATTGGTTTTTCCTCAGTTGGTAAATTATTATTTTTCCAGTTCTGTGCATATGCTAGCCTTGCTGCCGTTATTATATGTAAAATTAGGTATTGTATTTCTTTGGGATATTTCCTGGTGGATATTCCTAATAAGAATATTGGAGATTCATTCTTTCTACCCTTTGCTATGTATAGGAATCCATTGCTGCACCTGCCCAGACAGATGTCCATGTAGCCTCTGCTTAAATACCATTCTGTGAAGGAAACTTCACAAACCTCCTTTCACAATTTATTGCATGATTAAATATCTCTTACCATTAAGAAATTCTTCCTGATGGCCAAGAGAAAGTTAACTCCTTTGTAATTTACATCCATTGTTTGTTTTATCATCTGGAACATCACTGAACAAGTCTTATACCATCTTCTATCTTCTTTCAGTCCTTGGAAACAATTATCATGTCTCTCCACAATTTCCCTCAGGCTAAACATATCCTGTCTCTCCAACTGTTTCTCATAAATTTTCTTTTCAGTTGTCTTATCATCTTTCTTATACTCCTCTGGATACGGTCCAGTTTGTCAGTAGCTTTCCTAAAATGTGTTGCAGTGCAGGATGCAGTATTTTATGTGCTGGTTGTCCAATGCAGATTAAAGAGAATCTTGAACCAGTGTATTGATGCAGTGTGTGGATGCATTAGTTTTTTTTCCCTCTGGGGGCAGTGGTGAAATGTAAAATTTGTTACTACCGGTTCTGTGGGCGTGGCTTGGTGGTGGTGGGGTAATGTGACTGGGTGGGTGTGGCCAACTTTTTTTTTTTTACTTTTAAAAACATTTTTTCTACAACCTTAAGAGGTTGCAGAAAAAAATGCTTTTAAAAACCTCTGACGATCAGGCAACTCAGCTGGGATTGTCAGAGGCTTTTTAAGGCATTTTTTTTCTACAACCTCTTTGTGTGCGTGGCAGTGCTGAAAAACGGTGTGCACATGCACGCCAGCCAGCTGATTGTCGGGCATGCATGCATGCTAGAACCTGGAAGTTTGGCTTTTCCAGAGCATGATCCCTTCGTGCGCGCAGCAGTGCCGATAACCGGCTTGGGCATGAGTACTGGCCACCTGATCGTCAGGCGTGCATGCGCGCTAGAACCCAATTCGTTTTTTCTGGAACGCAGCCCCGATCAGTGCGTGTATGCGGTTTGCCATCACTGGTATAGAGTCTCTTGTTTGTGCAGGAAGTTGGACTAGAAGACCTCCAATGTCCCTTCCAACTCTGTTATTCTGTTATCTACCAAAACTATTGGATCCTTTCTACATATGCTACTTCCCAGTATGGTCCTCATCAGCGGTGGGTTTCAAATTTTTTTACTACTGGTTTTGTGGGTGTGGCTTGGTGGGTGTGGCATGACTTGGTGGGTGTGGCTTGGCTTAGCGGGCTTAGTAAGGGAAGGATACTGTAAAATCTCCATTCCCACTCCCCTCCAGGGGAAGGATACAGTAAAATCTTCATTCCCTCCCCAATCCAGGGGAAGGTTACTGGAAAATCCCCATTTCCTCCCAATCATCTGGGATTTGGGAGGCAGAGAATAGATGGGGGTGAGGCCAATCAGAATTTTTACTACCGGTTCTCTGAACTACTCAAAATTTCTGCTACCAGTTCTCCAGAACTGGTCAGAACCTGCTGAAATCCACCTCTGGTCCTCATACTATATTCATTCCTCTGATTTTTTTTTTCCTAGCTAAATGAACAACTTTGCATTTCTCCCTGTTAAAATTCATGTTCTTGCCATTGTTTGACAAGTTCATTCTGAATCATAGTCTTCTACGTTGTTCACTATCCCCTAGTTTTATGACATCCACAGATTTGATATTTGAATTTTTTCATTCCTGGTCCAAATCAGTTTCAGATAAGTTGAACACCTCAAAAATTGGAACAGAACTGGAACAGATCCTCCTTCAAATCTGGTGTGGACTCACCAGTGTTCACTCACTGGATATAACTGTGCTGTGCAACCAGATCTATATCCATCAAATGGCAGAATGGACCACTCCATATTTTGCTACCTTTTCTGCTAGGACTTTTGGAAGGCTTCGCCAAATATTTTTTTCCGAATTCTGATGTGTATGACATTCCTGATGTCAACTAAACAAGTTATTTATCAAGAAAGGACACTGGGTTGATTTGGCATTGCTTGTTCTTGATAAAACTTGCTTCCTCTTGCCAAGCAATGGATTCTTTTTTCTAAGTGTTCTGAAACCAACTGTTCAATAATCTGTTCCACAGTTTTCCCAGTATCAACAATGATATCAAACTGTCTTTTTTGTCTCTTTTTTAAAGGAACAATATATTCTGTTCTCTAATTCCCTGGAAACATTCCTGTCCCCCATGCTGTCTCACCCTGAGAATAATATCTGCAAGTTCCTTCAAATTCTTGGATGTAATTTGATTTAATCCGTTCCCTTCTTTTACTCAATGTTTCATAGTCTCTTGCAGTGTCTTGAGAGCCTTTTTGTCATATCCCAAATGTGAACCACCTTTGTTGGACTGTCAGATTGCTGCTTTCGTAATTTTCAATGGGAAATCTCTGATCACATCCATCTATTCAGGCCAGAAATAAGATTTTTTTCCCTTTGCAGAACTTGTACAGTTTTCTTTGTCAGCCACTAAGGCTAAGGCTTTGGAATCTGTTTAAATGATCTAGATTTTTTTTTAACAGACAGATTAACAGAGTTGGAAGGGACCTTATAGGTCATCTAGTCCAATCCCCTCCTCAAGCAGGAGACCCTACACCATTTCTGACAAATCCTTTCTTGAAATCCTTTCTTGAAAGTCTCAAGTGATGAAGCTCCCACAACTTCCGAAGGCAAGCTGTTCCATTGGTTGATTGTTCTCACTGTCAGAAAGTTCTTCCTCATTTCTATCTAGGTTGAATAATCTCCTTGTTCAGTTTCCATCCATCATTCCTTGTCTGGCCTTCAGGTGCTTTGAAAAATAGCTTGACCCTCTCCTCTCTGTGGCAGCCCCTCAAATATTGGAACCCTGCTATCATGTCTCCCCTGGTCCTTCTTTTCACTAAACTAGCCATGCCCAGTTCCTGTAACCGTTCTTCATATGTTTTAGTCTCCAGTTCCCTAATCATCCTGGTTGCTCTCCTCTGCACTTTTTCTAGAGTCTCAACATCTTTTTTATAGTGTGGTGACCAAAACTGGATGCAGTACTCTAGGTGTCTTACAATGTTTTCTTGGTCAATTTTCTTATTTTGGATTATATTTTGCCCAATACCAGACTTACAAGATAATCTACCATGATTCTCCCATTCTGAACAAATTCTCAATTCTATTGTATTTCAAGGCCACAGCTAATCTTTTTATTGCGTTTACAGATGCATTCTGAGTATTATTCTCAGTACGCTATATTTTTACTTATTACCTTTTGCATTTTTACTTGTTACATTTTACATTTTATTTATTACATATATGTTCTACCTTCCTCTATAAGCCCAGTATGAGTGGGCATTATAACAACACAGTGAATTATAGGTTTCACTGAGTAACCGAGTGAATTTCACTTCTGAATTCTTAGTGCAATACTTTAACCATTGTATATCTAAGTTTAAAAATAGATGAGAAATAAGATAACTAAAATGTCTACTTTTTAGAAAGTTTTGCTTTCAGTTTATGGTATTTATGGGTGGGAAATGGTATTCAGTTATGGGTGGGAAATGGTATTCAGTTGTGGGAAAACCTAGTGCTTTCTTTGTTTATCAATGCTATGTTTAATCTGAAACCAACAGTACTTGGCCACAACTGTGTTTTCATTTCAGAACATTTGCCTTGAGCGACTTTGAATTTCAGATCTTGTGGTTGAACTATCTGGCTAATCTATAGGCAGTGGTGGGATTCAGCCAGTTTGGGACGGTTTGAGCAAACTGATAGTTAAATTGCTGGCTGGCTCTGCCCCTTCCTGCCCTGCCCCTTCCAGGAGTCCCCACGTGCCCCATTTTGGCTCCCAGGTAAGTGCAGGGAGGTCTCCTAGGCCCAAAATGAAGGCAGGGAGCGGTGCGCCCCAACCGTGGCCCATTTTGCTCCCAGGAGGCTTCAGGGAGACCTAATAGGCCCAAAATGGGGTGTGTGGGGGTCATGTCCCTCCTCTGCAGCCTGTTTTTGCTACCAGGGAAATGCAGGAGGCCAAGTACTGCCTGTCACACCCCCTGGCCATACCCACCATGGCCACACCCACCCAGCCGGTCATTAGGGCAGAGAACCGGTTGTTAAATTATTTGAATCCCACCACTGTCTATAGGGTATAGTTTTTTAAAAAAGGCAAGGTGGCATTCATGATGGAGCAACTGAAGCTCTGTGTATTTTTTGTGTGTGTTGCATATCTTGATTTTTTTTGGCCATATTGTAAGTTGTAGACATTCCTAGCCTAGGTTCTTACTGCCTTCCTACCTAAAGTTTTGTCAGACTTTCACTGATGAAGACTTCATCACTTGAAAGCTGATGATAGTTTATTTGATCCTAATAAAGATTTTACCCAGCAATGGATACATACTCTTTCTTTGTGAAAATGTTTCCTCTTTTTCTGATTTTAAAAAAATGTTCCTTCAAATCTGAGATCTGGTTCACCACAACTTGTTCCTCTAATGTGTTTGTATTTATATGTATTTATATTTATTATTTTATTTATATCCCATCTTTATTACTTTTTATAACTAACACAAACACAACATCCCCTCCATCCTATAACAACCCTGTGAGCTGGTTAGGTTGAGAGAAAGTCACTGGCCTAAAGTCACTCAACTGGTACCAGACTAGTAATCAGGAGATTCTGAGTTCTAGTCTGACCTTAATCCCTAGATCAAACTGATTTAAAGTAGTAAATATATTTCTAGAAAGAAACAAAGTCATCCATTTTATACCAGAAGTGTATATTACTAGAGTAACTCTTAGCACATAAATTGTTCTTGTTAACTTCAAAATCTCATGGAATGTTATAAAGGGTAAATAGATGAGCAGAAAACATCTAAATTCTCTCTGTGGGTATCCTGTATATGTCATAAAATTTGTCAGAACCTGTCTTATTTCTGACAACTATTATGGATTAGAGCAGAACTTTCTGGTTGCTGATAAGTACTCTGAAGCTCATTTAAAATTTTGATCCTGTCAGAAACAGCCAAAAGTTATTGAAAGTTGTCTTTTTTTTAATTAATTTTATCTTTGAGATATATAAGGGTAATTTGTCAGTTTGTGTTCTTGAATCCCAGATGCAACTGTTTCATGCACTTGAAATGCTCCAACCAATTTAAAATACTTTTCAGAAATGAGGTGGGTGGGTGGGTTGAGAAGATGAGGAAAGACCCTTGCAGATCTCAAGCTGGTTACAGTTACTACGGAGTAGAAGCAACTATTCACCTTTCTTTTCTTTCACCCTTCCATCTCAATTATTGCAGGTTCTTTTGGGAGGAGGGAAGGTTTGAGGTTTAAACTCTCTCACCTTTGGAAGTTTCCATCTTAGAGGGATGTAAAAAGCTCTACATCCATCCCTAGTTTTATATTTCCCAAGCTAGAATTTGTTTATATCTATTAGATTACCTGTGGTTATTTCCTGTATGCTGAGATCCACATCATCCCAGGAAAATTAAAATAAGGTATTGAAAATTAATTAACACTGTCTTAAAGGATGTGAAAGGAATTGGTCCAAATATTTTATTGCAAGCCTTGTCAAGTAATAATAACTCAATTGATTAGGTGTATTGGTATTTCAAACAACTGTCACCTTCATGAGGAGGAGAAGCTCAATAGCTCCAATGTCATTGGGAGTGATGATGGTTAGAATGTAGGTGCTTAACAGTGTCACCTTTGCAGGTAAGCTGGAAAAGTAAGAGCTGAAGAAGCTAATGCGCAAATAAGAATGAGGGAAGGCAGGTTTCTGTAGGCTAGAAAGAAGACAATCAATCTAAGAGGAGCAAAAACACACTTCAACTTGAATGGCTGGCAGATGGGTAATAGGGATGGGTGTGAATGATCAGATTTGGTGGGAAAAGCAGGTGTAGCAATAATGTTAAGCTATTATGCATTGTATAATGATAGGTACAGAGAAAATATCATCTCCAACACTTATAAAACATAGAGTTACTGGATCTGAAGGGCATTTTGTGTGGGATAACTAAAGAAAACACAATATGACTAAGACTTAATGATCAAACATTCTAAAGGAGACTTGAGCAAATTCAGATACTTAGAGAAATTCCACTGTTTTCCATTTTTACTATTATCTATAGTACTGTCCATATTAAGAGTAATAATTTCATATGCTGTCCATCTTTGGGAGGTCAGGGGTGGGTGGGCAAGGCCTGGAGACATAATCAGCCTTCTGGAATGTTCTCAGATGTTTGGTCCAATCTCTGGACACCTTCCGGAAGCTTCTTGAATGAGAGCTATTGGGGGAGGGCAGGAGTTTCAGGTAGACATCACATGCCCCTTGGAGTTTCGAATTGTCTTTTTTTGGGGGGAGTTGGTTGGTTGGTTGAATTTGTAACATTTTCTTTATTGATATTGTAATTCCTTTATGTTGTGAGCCTGAGTATGATTGCGATGGGATATAAATATGATAAATATGAACAAAGAAACAAATAGCATTGGCAAAGATCTTAAGCAGACTTAGCCTAGATATCTCCTGGCTGAAGGAGAAGTGAAGGCTAGATTCAATGTAACTACAGCAGCATAAAATGACTTGTTTTAATTAGCCATATGCTATTTCAGTACCTCTGTAACTGAATATTTTTAAGATTATGATTCTGCTGAAGAGGAATACCAGGAAGGGTTTTTCAGGCAGTAGAGTGTCTTGGAATGGCACAGAAGCATGTTAATGGTTGGACATAGAAAGAGAGACTGAATATAATACCTTTTGGCTAATTCCTTCTGCCAGGAAATAAACAATTCTACAAATGTTAATGAATGATTGCTGGACCTTTCATTCAGAGTCAGCAATCGTTCTGGGCCATATTCAGAATTTTGGAAACCTATCATAGGCAATTTTTAAAAAATGTCTATTGGGTGATGCTGTGCATTTTCTCGTAAGCCAGCTATCATGGTTCATAGGAGCTGTCACAAAAGCACTCATTCATCAGAAGATAAACAGACAAGGTTTCTCTTGCTCCTGGATGTTTATCTTTGTATTCCAAACAAAGCATGGCTGCAACTGCCTAGCAAACATGGGTATTTTCCAAGTGTGTTGATGGCAGAGGTGTGGAACCTCCATTCGTTCAAGAGCTGCATCAAACTTTTCATGATGCATTGAGGTCTGTTTCCAAACCTAGCCAGGGCCAGAATCCAGTTTTGGTGGATTGGTGTGTGTGTGTGTGTGTGTGTGTGTATGTGTCTAAGAGACAGGAAGCATTCAGTTTTTTCCTAATCCCCCCCAAAAGGACTAAAAATCATAGAGTTAATTGACTTTTCACGCAACATGCTGGTAGTTACTAAATGCAGTGTCAGAAGAGTTACAAATTTTGTGGAATACATAGATATCTCAAAGCACTATAAAAAAATAAAATAAAACAGTAGCTAAGGCTGATATGTTTGTAACATACCATTTCATTTTTATAAAGTCAAACCTAAAAAGAGATTCACGTAGGGCAGATGAGCAGATAAACCCTGAGAAATACTCTGCAGCCTCTCATAATATTGGTACAAGGTTTACCTATACAGAAAGGAAATGTGTAATTGGGTGGAATGGATGTTTTCTATATTACATTTCCTATTATTTCTCAGCAACCATTCCTAAACCAAGATTGTTAAGATGCGTTTTCTTGCAACGCCCTCCCCACATCTGAAACATAGATGAAATCTCACAAACTCATGCATAACACTTCCAAATTTTCACAAGATTTTGGCAAGAAGTGTTTGGGTAAGGTAAAACAAAACAAAACAAAGCAAGTTCTAGAGCAGTGATGGCTAACCATTTTGCCGTCATGTGCCAAAAGCGGGGGGAGCGCAGGGAGGTCGCCCAAGTGCATGCCCACACCCATAATTCAATGCAGCCTGTTCCTGTGCATGCGCGCATGCCCCCCCACGCCTCCCCACTTTTAACACGTGATGGCATGGTGGGCCTGGTATGCCTGTTTTTCACCCTCCCCAGGCTCCAGAGGCTTTCTTGGAGTCTGGGGAGGGCGAAAACAGCCTTCCCCACCTGCCCAGAGGCCCTCCGGAGGCCAGAAACAGCCCATTTCCCAACTTCAGCTGGCTGGCTCACGGATGCGCACTGGAGATGAGCTATGGCAATGTTCGCATGCTCACTGATATGGCTCTATGTGCCATCTATGGCACCCGTGCCATAGGTTCGCCATCACGATTCCAGAGTGTCTCTTGTAGGTTCTCTTTCTATTTAAACGGATTTTGCATTGTTTTGAAGCATGCTGACCTGACCACCAATGGTAGGGATCAGTGTGCTCACAGTCACTTTGTTCAGATATGTGTTTATAGAAATACAGTATTTGGGGATTTAAACTCTCTGGCTTTTATGCTATTTGCCTATATTGGTCCCTTTCACTTTTCTAGGCACATTTGTATATATGTTTAGGCAGTTTCCATAAGTTATTTGTATACGAGGTAGAAGGAACAGGGATGTGTTTAGCATCATCTTTCCTTCACATATTCAGGCCTTTCTGCAATTCTTCATGGGGACACTGATGAGTAATGGATGGACACTTAGGGTTACATATGTAGGCATTAAGTCCCAGTGGATTTAATAAGATTTCATTGGTAGTAAAGGAGCATTTGATTGAGATGTAATAAGGTTAATAAGGGATCTCAGGTATGGCAAGTATCTTTATTAACAGACCTCAACCAATGGCAGCACATTAATTTTGCTAGCTAACAAACTCATAGTAGCTCTAAAGGAGAAAACAGGGTTGTTTTTTTTAAAAAAAAAAAGAATGGAAGAACAAGGTCTTTTATACAGATCTTTTCTTTTCCCTTCACTCTCTGTTAATAGGATATTGTGGATTGGGAATATCAAAAGACAACAAGGTGGCATTTCTTTTTTCAGCTGTCATCTGAATCCTTTTCATGTAACTGAACTTGGAAAAAAAAGGCATCTAATTAAGAGACTATTTTTTTTAAAAAAAAGCTTTTTTTGAATTTATACTTTCCTTTGGAGATGAGAAAAAGAGAGATGCTGCTGCTATTTTCTTTAGCTGATTATGTTTCAAGAATGAAAGAAGTAGGTTGTTGACTGCTAACTTGGGTAAAAGCTTTTAGATTCCATGGTACATCACTTTTCTGGCTGAGTAGCTATGGTCTGAATGTACAAAATTTAGCATTTCATATCACAACTAAAATTGAAGGAACAAGTAAAATCTAAGATTTTTTTTTGTTTGCCCCAATTTTGATCAGAACATGGACCATGATTTGAGCAGCTTTTTACATCCAAGTGGCCCTCGTTATTGACTCCATATGATACTCAATATTGTAGTATTAACTAGTGATAAAAAAGGAGAATATGTCTATACAGTAAATGTCTATGGAATATGTCCATACAGTATATCCTTTGTATTTTATACTAATATACATACTGATACTTAAGAATTTTTTTAAAATGAAGCGAGACATCCTCTACTATGCTGATAGAATATATTATTGAGAAAATACTTCAGGACACATTCAATTTAGTTTGAATTCAAGCCATTCCTAGTCAGTTGCCACTCAGTTCAGCTAGCAACAAATATATTGCTTGATGTTTATTTATTAAAATAATAATAATAAATAAACAGACACCAGAAACAGTTAATTGGCAAAGAGAGAGAATGAGAGAGAGAGAGAGAGAGAGAGAGAGAGAGAGAGAGAGAGAGAGAGAGAGAGAGAGAGAGAGAGAGAGATATTAGTAACAGCCAATAAATTATATGACATTATATTTATATATATAAAAAGGACGAATTTTCCAGAGCTACTGGAAACAATACTGTGAATCATTAACATGGATAGTGCCAAATAAATCATGTTGTTAACAGCAAGAGAATAGATTTTTGGAATGGGGCACTAGGTAATCCTTCCTCTACTCAGCTCAATAAAGGAACAATTTGGTGTATGGGGAGGATCTGTTCAGCTAAGACAAAATAAGCAATATGTCCTCTACAACACTCACCAAAACTTTAGAAAAATGTCCAGGATAGACTGAATGTGGGTTAGAGAAGTTGCAGATCAGAGCTGTTTGAAGTTTATGTTTATGTTTATGTTTATTTGATTTTTATACCACCCTTCTCCTTCCAGACTCAGGGCGGTGAACAGCCAACTAAAAACATTGTATACAAAAGTTAAAATAATTTTAAAAATAATTTATAAAATTTGGCACGTAATTTAAAACATTTCACTTTAAAATCAGTATCAAACTTTAAAACCAACATGGAGTCAGGCCAGCCCAGCTAACTGAAAATAATAAGTTTTAAGGGCCCGATGAAAAGTCCGGAGGTCTGGGATCACTCGTATCTCTGGGGGTAGATCGTTCCAGAGGGTGGGTGCCACCACAGAAAAGGCTCTCTTCCTGGAGGTCACCAGCTGACATTGTCTGGCTGACGGCACCCTGAGGAGGCCCTCTCTGTGGGAGCGAACTGGCCGGTGGGAGGCAATTGGTGGCAGAAGGCGGTCCCGTAAGTACCCCAGCCCTAAGCCATGGAGCGCTTTAAAGGTGGTTACCAACACCTTGAAGCGCACCCAGAAGTCCACTGGAAGCCAATGCAGCTCACGCAGGAGAGGTGTCACATGGGAGCGCCCCGTCACTCCCAAAATCCCCTGCGCGGCCGCATTCTGCACCAATTGGAGCCTCCGGGTGTACCCCAAGGGGAGCCCCATGTAGAGAGTGTTACAATAGTCCAGACGAGAAGTGACGAGTGCTGAATGACCATGCGAAGGGAGTCCCAATCTAGAAAGGGGCGCAACTGGTGTATCAGGCAAACCTGATAGAAAGCCCCCCTGGCCACGGCCCTCATATGCTCTTCTAAAGGCAGCCGTGAGTCCAGGAGGACGCCCAAGTTGCGAGCCCTTTCTGTGGGGGCCAATGATTCGCCCCCAATAACCAGCGATGGCACCAGCTGGCTATACCGGGACACCGGCAGCCACAGCCACTCGGTCTCGGACGGGTTGAGTCGAAGCCTGTTTCTCTTCATCCAGACCCGCACGGCCTCCAGGCACTGGGACATCACTTCCAAGGCATCGTTGGGATGGTCTGGGGTGGAGATGTACAGCTGGGTGTCATCAGCGTACTGATGGAACTCTACCCCAAAACCACAGATGATCTCACCCAGCGGCTTCACATAAATGTTGAACAGGAGGGGCGAGAGGACCGACCCTTGTGGCACCCCACAAACAAGGTGCCTTGGGGTTGACCGCTGCCCCCCTATCAACACAGATTGTGACCGGTCAGAGAGATAGGAGGAGAACCATTCGGCAACATTGCTTCCTGAAACTTTGTCAAAGTGAAGATCCTTTGAGAATTTGTAGAGGTCTAATTATTAGACAATAATTGCAATTAGACAGGGTAGAAGAAATAGTAATTCACACTCATGATTTGTATTGTCCTTCAGTTGCCAGTGGGACATTCTGTATATCTGAAATGAAGATAACCTGTTGCTACTGCAATGGATGAGTAATGCTATAAGACAGTGGTGAAATCTAAAATTTGTTACTATCAGTTCTGTGGACATGGCTTGGTGGTGGGGGTAATATGACTGGGTGGGCATGGCCAATTTTTTTTTCTTTTAAAACCATTTTTTCTACAACCTCTTCGGCAAAGAGGTTGTTAAAAAATGCTTTCAAAAGGCTCTGACGATCCCAGCTGAGTTGCCTGATTGGCAGAGGCCTTTTTTCTTTTAAAAGCCTCTGCCGATCAGACAACTCACTTGGGTCATCAAAGGCTTTTAAAAGAAAAAAAGCCTCTACCAATCAGGCAACTCAGCTGGGATCATCAGCTGACGATCCCTTTGATGATCCCAGCTGAGCCGCACGATCATCAGAGGCTTTTTTTTTACTTTTAAAAGCATTTTTTCGGCCAAAGAGGTTGTAGAAAAAATGCTTTTAAAAATTAAAGGAAAAAGCCTCTGATGATTGTGCGGCTCAGCTGGGAATGGAGGGGGAGGGGGGCAGGGATTTTTGCTAACGGTTCTCCGAACTACCCGCCTCCATCGCTATCGGATCGGGCGATCCAGTCCGCACCGGGAGCATTTCACCCCTGCTATAAGGTAGTATAAATCACTAATGTGGAAACAGGCATAAATACCTCAGATCAAATAAAACAATTGGCAGAAATAAACTATGGGGGAAAAGAGAATGATTCTGTCAAAAATACAGCAATTGTCATTCCTGGAGTTTCTTTTCTATACTTACCCTTCCAAAAAATCCTGTTTTTATTTTCCATCATTTTTTGCATATGCATCTCTTTCTGTTACCTAAAAGACTCAGAGCATCATTTTCCAGATATGGAAATAAATGGGGAAAAAAGAGTCAACTGCTAAATTATTGTATGTCAGGCTCTTGCTAAAAGCAGTCAGGCACTTTTTTAAGTAGCATTTTTTTCCTTTGAACTTGGTTATCCCTCCTGGTCACCCTTCGTTCCAGTATCAGTGAGAATGAATATCAAACAGGCAGGAGATGCATTCATTTTGAATTTGTTCAGGCTTCTGTATTCTGTGTTCTTCAGGGGCTTGGAAACAGCAGGCAGGGTGAAGTCCTGCTGTTTTCAGTATCAAATCCACTGTAGAAGACTGTGAAGATAAATAGCCTGAAGCAGGAAGTGGGGAAAGGTGTTTGTATTTGGAAGCTCTAAAATTGGAGGAGGAGGGGAGAGAATATATAAGAATGTGGGGGATTGGTGACATGGGAGAGAGAGCAAGAAAATGCATTTATTATTCTTTTAAAATGTAAGCCCTGGATAGATTTCCTCTGATGAGTGATAGCAGAGTGCATGAGCAAATTCAGCAGGAAGGACCCAGGAGTGCATTTTCAGTTTACAGCAGTGATGGGAGATTTGCACAACTGTTCAAAGGCTTATTCAAGATGCATTATGGACTGTATCACAGGAAAAGAAATGCCGTGGTTCTTTAAATATTTTAAGTGAATTGAAATATGAACCAGGAATGCCCTTGGCGTACCCCATGGAGGCACTACATGGACTATGTCTTGTCTTTCTGGATGTTCAGAAGTTCAGCAACACTAATGGGGTGGAAGAAGTAGAATGATGTCAAGTCCAGATTTAAACAGGGTTCAGAAATGAAAGATAGTTAATATTTCTGCCAATATCTGGTCCAAGTTGCTTTGAAAAAAGCATTCTGTCAGCACTCCAAGCTACGTTCACTCCCGTGCTGACATGAAGAGAAGAAGGAGATGCTTGATTTTTTCACCTACTTATTTTCCCTGTAGTTAATATCCCCTAGGAGATGGGATGGGAGGGGGGACATTCCTGTGAGCTGAAGTAGTAGAGATGGGGAGAGTGACTTGGAAGATGGCCAATGAGATGCTGAGAATTGGGGAATGGAAAGGGAAGGGTTTGGGGTCAGAGGGTCAGTGTTGGCTACGATGGAGTCGGGGACAGATCATTGTACTCAATAAATGAAAGATTTCATCAAAGATTATTTGTTTGGAAATGCAATTTATTTGAGATGACATCGTAACCTGACACATTCCCCTATAAAAAAGACATTTGTCCCTTTTCCATATATTTCCCATGACTTCAGAAAGCCATGAGTTCATCTTCTGTTTTTCCTCCTCATTGTTGAGAAGCAGCACCACTGCTCTAAAAAGTGATATTGTCGTTTTTTGAAAAACCCTTTGCGTTAACTCAAATGTCACTTATGGCTAAATGGAGCAGGAGATTCCTCACTGTAGCAGTTCTTGCTCTTGCAAATTGTGCCACGTGTTTTCCAATTAAGAAGATGTATTTAAGACCATGCATTCAACAGCAACAACAAACACAAGAAAGGAGTAACCTAAAACAAAATAAACTCTGTTTATGGAACATCCTTGCCCTTATCCCTTTTTATTCAGTTTTAGTTTTGTGCTTTCTATAATATTAAAAAGTTTTTAATATTAGTTTGTGTATATTGATTTTAACTTTGTTATACGCCACCTGGAGTGACTTAGTCACTATGTAAATGTGAAGAACGAATGAATGAATGGTGGAATAAATGAATGAATGAATGAATAAGTTTTCACACAGCTTCAGCATCATGCCTCTGTAATCCTCCTAGGGCAGTGATGGCGAACCTTTTCGGCACCGAGTGCCGGAAAGGTCATGAGAAAACGTCCCATGCGTGCGCACTCATTGGGGCCGTGCTCCAGAAAAGCCAAACTTCCGGGTTCTAGCACGCATGCACCCCCGATGATCAGCTGGTCGGCGCCATGCGCAGGCCGGTTTTCGGCACTGCCGTGCACGTGAAGGGATCGTGCTCCAGAAAAGCCAAACTTCCGGGTTCTGGTACACATGCGCACTCAACAATCAGCTGGCCAGCACACATGTGCATTCTGGCTTTCGACACTGCCCCATGTGCAAAGGGTAGCTGTTTGTTGCATGTGCATGCACACCAGAAACCTGAAGACACACAGATGAGGCTGCATGTGCTGGGTGACATGGCTTTGCGTGCCACTTTGGGCACACGTGCCATAGGTTCACCATCATGGTCCTAGGGCATCTGTTGCTAATTGTCCATTTTATCCTTTGCAATGCTAATGCTCCATGGAGTTTTCCCATTTACAAGAATTTCTGCCTTCCTTTATATCTGTTTCTATGCCCTTTCAGAGAACCACGTCTTATTCCTTCTGGTCAGCTATAGAATTCTTCTTGGGTTTTTTTTTAAAGGTTGTCTGGCTTGTATCACTTCATCTACTGGTATATAAACAGTGTGAATTGAATTTGTACTCATACCCTTTTAAAGCCTCTGGGCTCAAGCAAGCCATTCATTTTGATCATCCCTCCACTTGAATGTTTGAGGCTCTGCTGTGTTCTGTTCTATGTTTGCAGTTGCAAACATAGAACAGTGCTTGGCTGCAAAATTGGCATTGCATTATCATTGTGGCTTTCTGTGGGAATTGATATACAGAAAGGATGAATCTTGGTAGCAGACAGCTTTCCCTTCATACAACTGCCCATTTTTCCTAAAACAGCCAGACAAGTGCACATACGATGCACTGAAATAGCAGAGAAAAGCAAAATGGCACTTCATATTTTCTCTGCATTGTATGTAAAAAGGACAATAACATTTTTTTTAATGCCAAGAGCTACCATAGCTCAGGGTGGGGACATTGATTGAAGTCTTTGCAGACTCCAATTGGTTAGCACTGATTGACTCATGGTATTATTCCCCGTCTTGGAGAAAAATCTGCCTACATGGTTGCTAGGCATTGAAAATGATGCTGGAACATAACGAAACAATCAATCAATTGATCAATTAATTATTTCCTGCCTATTCTAAAAATTTGGTGGTTGGCACAGCAGTGAAATGCACTTACCTTCACTACTGGTTGGGAAACGTGAGTGAGCACATGCACGTGCTACACTCACATGCTCCTCTTCTGCACATGTACAGAGCTTTCTGCGTATGCTCAGAGGATCAAAAATGGGACACAATGACATCCCGGCAGGCAGGGGTGAAATGTAAAATTTGTTACTACCGGTTCTGTGGGCGTGGCTTGGTGGGGGAGGGGTAATGTGACTGGGTGGGTGTGGCTAACTTTTTTTTTAAAACTTTTCAAAGCATTTTTTCTAATGCTTTGAAAAGCCTCTGCCAATCAGGCAACTCAGCTGGGATCGTCAGAGAGGCTTTTAAAAAATGCTTTGAAAAGCCTCTCTGATGATCAGGCAACTCAGCTGGAATCGTCAGAGACTTTCAAAGCATTTTTTTTACCACCTCTTCGGCCAAGAGGTTGCAGGACAAAATGCTTTGAAAAGCCTCTGACAATCCCAGCTGAGCCGCGCGATCATCAGAGGCTTTTTTTTTTAGTTTTAAAAGTATTTTTTCATTGGAAGAGGTTGTAGAAAAAAATGCTTTGAAAAGTAAAAAAAAAAGCTTCTGATGATCGTGCAGTTCAGCTGGGCATGGTGGGGGGGGGGGCGCAGGGATTTTTGCTACTGGTTCTCTGAACCACCTGCCACCATCACTACCGGATCGGGCGATCCAGTCCGAACTGGGAGCATTTCACCTCTGCCTTCGGGTGTGCAGAGCCTCCTGCCGCTGGCCCTACCAGTTCGCACGAGCTGGATAGATCTGGCCGGATTTCACTGCTTGGTTGGCAAGAGTAAAGACCAAGGAAAGTCTAGGTTCCAGAATGTTTTAGAGGATTTCCAGATTGAAAATGATGACAGTATGGGAGGACCTTGAGAATAAATGGAAAAGAAAGGAGACAAAGACCAAAATAATGCCAGCTCATATTTGAAATGGTTTAAATTAGTCAGAGGCAAAGAGTCTAAAGGCAGAGGCTGCAGCGGAAATACATTTTTAATTACAAACTATTAAAGCCTTGACTGAACTGTCTGACCTTCCTGTCAGAGTTTTTCAGTGAGGATGCCAGTCAGGAGTGCCCTGAAATCAGGAAGCCAGAATGAAAGGCTTGGGCAGATGCAACTTATGATGCTTGAATGGTTCCATATGGATTCTTTTATTACTAGAGGGATGTAAAAGATTTTTAAACATAGCTTTTGCATGATGCTACCTAAGTGAGCCAGATGTACTGCTTAAGCAACCTTTGTGTATATATAGCTGACTTTTGCTGTGATGACTAATGTTCATTGATGTAATGGTATGTGGGAAAAACCTTGGGAACCTGGGCAAAGAGACATTGTGCCTAAGGAACAGATAAGAGCCAGCATGGCCCATAGCTAGATAGTGGACAGAGCAAGAGGCCTCAGAAGAGACCCTCCCTAGTTTCTTAGGTGGTAATGCAATACTAAAGGTAAATGTTCCCCTCGCACATATGTCGTTCCCGACTCTAGGGGGCGGTATTCATCTCCATTTCAAAGCCAAAGAAGGTTGGTAGAAGCTGAGACAAGTAATGGGAGCTCACCCCATTACACGGCACTAGGGATTCAAACCGCTGAACTGCCGACCTTTCGATCGCCAAGCTCAGCGTCTTAGCCACTGAGCCATCACATCCCATAATCAATCAATGCAATGCAATACTACATTGATAGAACTGTAAGATTCTAGAAATGTAGCTTTATAAGAAAATAGAATTAATTAATTGAGTTGTGATTCCTACCTGGTTTAGGAAGGCTCCTACCATTATTATGATACAGTAAATCTAGATGAAGAGCATTTATAGGAGATTTTTTATTAATATTTTAATGCAACCACTCCTTTTGATTGTAATGCACTGTGTTATTTGACCTCCAGCACAACCTTCAGGATACAGTTATTTCATCGTGAACATGGTGAACATTCCCAGTTATGCCTGTAGGCAGAGCAGATAATCCAGATCAGCTTTATTAAAACTATTCATTGATTAAGAATGAAAAACGATGTTCTTACGATTTAAGCAAGTCTAACCAATTTCGTCTTGTCAGAGATAATCGCATGCAGAGATAACAATGAGTTTCAAAATGATTGTTCTGATTATGATCTCCAGGTGAGAAGAGGCAAGATGCGAACCTGTTGAATCATATAATACCACAATCCCCAAATTGTGTATGATCTAAAATAGATGTTGCTGGAGAGAATTTAAAAAAAACAAACCCAATTTGTAGCATGGAAAAATAAGTGGTCCCCAAATTTTAGGCGAGGGCATCTTAAAGCAGTAGTTTTCAGTTGGAATGAGTCACAAGCCAAATGAAACAAAGGAGACCTCTCTTTTTTCTGAACAAAGAAGAGTGAAAACGATAGCCTAAATGTTTGTCCTGAACCAAAGTGAGAGATCCATTCAATGAATTCAAAGATCATATCAGTAGACTTGGTGTGTGTGTGTGTGTAAATACACAATTATACAAATCTTCATAATTTCATTGCTCAGTACAAACACAGCCCTTTGACCACTTTCACAAAACAGGCCTATATGCCAGTAGCTGTATATCATTGTATTGCTAACTAGGGCATACAAAGCCTTTGCTAGACCAATTCTTGAATACAGCTCATCCGCCTGGAATCCACACTGTATATTGGACATTAACACTATTGAGTGGGTCCAGAGGTATTTCAAAAGAAGAGTACTCCACTCCTCTACTCACAATATAGTCCCTTATGCCACCAGACTTGAAATTCTGGGCTTGGACAATCTGGAGCTGTGCCGCCTATGGTCTGATCTAAGCATAGTACACAAAATTGTCTGCTATAACATCTTGCCTCTCAACGATTTCTTCAGTTTCAACCACAATAATACACAGGCAAACAATCAATACAAACTCAAGGTACACCGCTCCAATTGCAGAAAATACAACTTCAGCAACAGTGTGGTCAACACCTGGAATGCTCTACCCAACCATGTTGTTACAGCCTCAAACCCTCACAACTTCAACCTCAAACTGTTTACTGTGGACCTCACCCCATTCCTAAGAGGTCCGTAAAGGGGGTATGCATAAGTGCACCAACATGCCTACTGTCCCTGCCTTACTGTCCCCATTTATCTGTACTTACTTACTTTGTTTATGTTTATACCTATACCTGCTACCTTGTACATATTTGACAAACAAACAAACAAATAAATAAATAGATAGATAGCCTTGTTCACTTACTATAGCTGAGGCTACAGGTGCTCTATTCCTATCCGCTTTTGGATGCTATATGTGAGTCATATGGAGTGTGTTGATGCTCATGCAGAGGGACCCGAAAGAGAACCAATTTGACAGAGACAGGGAAGATCCATTATCAAGGCATAAAGTAGATAAACACTGCAAAAACCCAGAGGAGGGAGGCAGAGGTACATCTCAGATAGACATCCCCAAATTCACATAAAGGTAAAAAGATTTAGGAGGAGAAGCATATTCAGAGTTGCAAGATTCTATTCCATAGCCAATCTTAATAAAAGTAGTTTTATGCCCACTGGGCATTAATTTCCTGGTATCATCTACATTATAGGCAGGGGTGGGTTCTACTTACCTTTACTATTGATTTGCATACTTCTGTGCATGCGCAGATCACCTATGATGATGTCTGGGTCAGTGGGCGGAGCCTCCCTTTGGGTTTTACTACCGGTTCTTGTGAACTAGGGGCAACCCACCACTGATTATAGGACTGACACTAGGTAAATGGTGGTTCCTGGTTTCCATAGGATTACCCTCTGATCTCTTATTCGCTACTCAATTGTCCTTTAGCAGTGAGGGAGACTGGAATACTCTCTTTAGTAGCTACTGTTTTCTCCTTCCTTAAAATGATTTGGTTGATTTAGGGAATGCAAAGCTGTGCAATTGACTAGCTTGACTGGCTGACTGGAAAAAATTGAAGCCAAAACTGCAAGGATTTTGGTAGCTTGTCTGACATTGACCCTTTCTCTTGGCTGTTGCTCCCAGAAGTTTCAACTCCTTACTTCCTCTTGTTCTTAGGATAATTTACAACTTTTGTACCAATTCCCACTGTTAAATCCCTTTCTCAAACTCTGACTCAACAGCAGTTATCTAAGCAACTTTTGAATGACACCAAGAGGTTCCCCCAAAAACCCTCTCCTTGTGTTTGAGAGATTTAATAATCAATTGGCTGTCCCTTAGTTTCAAGGAGGAAAAAGAAAAGGGGGGGGGAATCACTCAGGTGACAGTAACAGAATGGGAGGAAAATGTACTGATTGAAGGGACTCAGAACATTGGCCAAGTCAATTGGAGGAAGATTATCACATGGTAGATTATAGTGAGTGAAGCTGAAATGGAAGACAATGGAAGCACTGATCATGGTCCTTAGAGTTTTGCATGTTAAAGTTGTATGGATAGCAGTGCACCAACCTCTTTCCTGTGTACGGTAAGAATGTGCTGTGGGAAAACAAGATGGCAGCATCATTTTCTGCAGGACTGGGAGCATGGTAATCCAGCAGTAGGTACGGCCTAAATATAAAATACTTTTATTGCAAGTATTTTATTATGATTAGGTTTACACACTGCATTGTAAAATTTGTGGTTTTTGAAGACTGCTGTCTTCAAAATGCAGTAGCTTAGTATTCATAGAGTACATTAAGCCAATATGCAAAAAACTATGTTGGTTTAATGAAATGACCTGTATGTACACACTGTATAAGTGTATAAATGTCTGTCTTGAAATGTATTTGTTCCTCATTATTGGCCTTGTGGGGATTGGGTCACAATTATGCTAAGGCAAAAATAAATAAAAGATATAATGTATTAATCTGTGGGAAAAAAACCCACCTTTTTTTCCTTACTGTGGTTTATTCCAACTCCCAGATGGCTTGGATTAAAATTCTTATGAGCTGGAAATCACAGGAGTTATAATTAATACATTTGATGGATGCCAGATGAGTGAATTGTTTTCTTTTTAAAGGTTTCACCACATGAGTGAATACATTTTCTGATATGGGAGACATTAAACCAAGGGTCTCCAAACTTGGGTCCGTTAAGACTTGTGGACTTCAACTCCCAGAATTCTGGCTGGCTAGGGAATTCTGGGAGTTGAAGTCCACAAGTCTTAAAGGTCCCAAGTTTGGAGACCCCTGCATTAAATGGAGACTTTCAGAGACCTCGTTCCAAGTCAGTAGTTAGACTAACTATGACCGCAAACAAAATTGCATCTTTCAACTGCTTAGTTCTATCCTAGTTTCTTTCCTTTTAAAATCCTATCTGCATATTCACCAGAAAATATTGAACAATGTTTTGGATTGTTTATGAAATGGTGTATTTCATGAAAGAAATATGTCCTAACCTGGCTATTACCAATATTGCAGCTAATTGCCTGATATAATTAAAAGCCTTTGAAGGAGAGTCAGAAGAACTCTCTAATTAACCTGCAATGACCAGGATCGTAATGATAATGGCAAGGTAGCTCCAATTGCTTCTATAACATTTCCATAAGTTTCCAAGATGTTCCTATTTATGCATCTAGCAGAGTTGATGACTCTTTCAAAGATTATTGGTTGAGTGAGTTCTGTTGATGGAGAAAGAATGGCAGTTTAAGGAATGTTTTAAGTGAACATGATATAAACAGAGTGAAAAGCTACCAAAACTTCCCCCCCCCCCTAAATTTCTTTGGAGCCACCATGACTTAAGAAATATTCTAGAAAGGCCCTCCTCCTCCTCCTTTGCTTGACCTGTGGAAGAAACCCCAGAGAGACTCTGCAGCTGCATGGATGATCCTAATTTAGAAAGTGATGTTAAATTAGTTTAATTGCTATAGTAATAGAAATGGCATACTTAAATGGGCTAATTACTGCTCTTCTCCACCAACACTTTATGCTGTGACAGTACCATGCTAATAGCATAGAAGAGCTTAAGCAATTCCCATAAGAACTGCCTTCTTATATTTATTTACAAAGCGGATGTTTGAATGTCATGTCTCTACAAATGGAAGTCATGCCTACTCAAGACAAATGATAAAGCAAATAACTATAAAATAGCTTTATAGGAAAATAGAGGCATATCATATCTGGGTTGCAAAAATCTAAATGACTACCTGGTGGCAACAAAACTTTCTGTGGATTTTATGGATTTTGCTTTCATCTAGGTATTGGCTGAATTTTGCCATCAGTGTGTGCCTAGGAAAATAATATTGGAAAATCTTACAGATTTTCCAATATTCATTTTTCTCTGCTGAAGGATTCTAAGTAAGTAGTCTTTGCCATTACTTCCCAAATCACCTCATTATTGGACACCTTGTATTTATGAACCATTTGCTTGTCTATGAACCATGAGAAGATAATGGTTTCTATCCAATTTAACTCTATGGAATTTTGGCCCCACTAAAATTAATGAAGCAAACTTATAATTTATTGTTCATATTTTACATCACTTTTCTTTTAGTCTAATTGACTAAAACTACATACAAGACAGAAAATATAAAATATGAAATATAAAAACACAAACCAACAGCAAAACAATTCTAAAAGTCTTTTTTTTAAAAAAAACAATGCTAAATTTACTTCAGAAAGCTTAGTTGATTAAAGATACATCATAACCCTTTTCTAAAATGTAAGACAGTAGGGCAATCACATACTACATCTGGGAAGAATGATACCAAAGAAAACAGTTTACCACATGAACATTTTCCGAAAGGTATTCCTAGAGACCAATAGCTAGATCTTTTGCTAATTAGGGCTTAAAAACTTAAATCCTTGAATTATAAGTCAAGAAAGCTATTGCCGGCCACTGTAGAAATATGTACATACTTTGTTGTTGTTAGTTGCAAAGTCGTGTCCAAACCATTGGAACCCAATGGACAATGTTTCTCCAGGCCTTCCTGTCCTCTACCATCCCCCTTAGTCCATTTAAGCTCATGCCTACTGCTTCAATGACTCCATCCAGCCACCTCATTCTCTGCCATTCCATTCTTCTTTTGCCCTCAATCTTTCCCAGCATTAGGCTCTTTTCCAGTGAGTCCTTCCTTCTCATTAGGTGGCCAAAGTATTTGAGTTTCATCTTCAGGATCTGGCCTTCTAAAGAGCAGTCAGAGTTGATCTCCTCTAGGACTGTACATACTTATCTCACCCTAAAAGAAGGGGAGAAACCTCTTTTTGGTTCCTGACACTTGAGACTGGGAACCTTCATAAACTGCATTTGATCCTCCACATAGGATTTAGTTATTGAATTTAGAGCCTAGATTTCAAAAAAGTCTAGTGATAAAAATAAAAGTGAACTGTTAATCAAAACACCAATCAAAAATACAATTAGAAAATAGCTGACTTGGTTGTCTAAGTGTTTTCTTCCCACCAAAGTTTAATTTTAATTGTTTTGAAGGCAGGTAAAAGGATATTAGCGAAAGAAAGCTAAGGTAATTGCTTGGGAAGGACTTTCAAAGTCAGGGGGTACTTTCAAGAATGCTGTATCTCACATCTCTGTAACTTTTTACTGATCTTGGTAGGATCTTGAGAAGATTGTCTCCCAAAGTTCCTAAAGCTTGGGTAGGTCTATAAAGAAAAAAAAAGAAGTTTTCTGCAGTTGAATGAATGCAACTATAGTTTATTACTTTTAACTACCAGGATTTATTGGAGATTATGGTGGTACAGAAATCTAATTAAATAATGTACTTTCATGTACTTATAACTGGTCCCTGTAAAAAAAAAGTCTGATTCCAGTATTCTAGAATGTCTGAGCATATAATATCTCATGTGAACATGTTATAGTAGTCCAAATGGGATATAGTTAAGCCATGTGTCATCCCCACTAAATAGACTAGATCAGGGGTGTCAAACTGGTGGCATGCGGGCCAGGTGCAGGCCACGCCTCCCAGCTCCATGAAGGAGAAAAAACATCATGATATGTCACCTGATGGCAACATGACACCGAGAGTTTGACACCTGTGGACTAGGCCAAAAAATTAACTCCACATGAAGGCTAAAACTACGTTGAGATTAGTATAACAGAATCTTGCAAGCCTAATTTTCTTGTACCTCCTCTTCCAACCTATCATTCAGCAAATTAAGGTGTCTGTCTGATCCACTATCAAATATTATAGATCTGTTATGAACTTAAAATATGTTTCACCCCTTGTCATCCAGGTAATGTTTTTTGCATTTTTATATCCAGGAGAAAAACAAAAGAATTTCCAAAATTAGGGAAAGGTATGATGGTGGCAGTAAAATCAATAGATGCTTTAGAGATACCTTTAGGTGAGGGGTGTCAAACTCACGGCCTACAGGTCAGATGCATCATGCGCTGGCCATGCCCACCCCCAGTTTAGCGAAGGGGGGAAAACTGGTGATAAATCATGTGATGATAATATGATGCCGCAAGTTTGACACCCCTGTTCTAGGTTAATGGTATCATGCTTTGAGTTTAAAGGAAAAGAAAAACAAGAAAGGACATTTATAACAGCCTGCAAACATTTATCTGGCAGTAAGTCATGCTGAACTAAATGGGACTTACCTTTAAGTACAAGAGTATAACAAATGTTATTCTGCATGCAACCCAGTGTTGTTTTTCTGGCTTTATCTTGTCCCTGATACTTAAACCTTGTAAAACAAACAACTTGCACAGAAAAACAAATGAGCAGGGCATGATTCTCTAGCAGGTGTACAAGTCTTAAGTTACGCTTAATAGATTCTTCCTATGAGAACAATATTCTGAATAAAATGATGCAATCTTTACAGTGACATTTTTATTATGATCCTAGGCTGTAAGCCAGATGAAAACTGCTATTCTCTGTGAACTTGCTTGGAAGTAAGTCCTATTAAACATAGTAGCATTTACGTCACAAAAGGCATAGGTAAGATTGGCATATGAATAAAGGCTCATAAAATGACATTCACTTACTACAAATAGCATATCCCTTTCTGAAAGGGAAATTACATATATATGAAAAAGTAATTTCTGCTTGTTTCTTGCAAAGAAACTGCAAATGTGAACAGAAATATTGCAGCTGTTTTAGACTAATAACTTGAGGATTAGATGAGATCGCTGAAGGTGATGCTCAGAACAAATACCTTTTATTCCACGTTATTAAAATTTCTGTGAAATTTAGCTGGAAGACACTTGCCATTTCATTGTGGGCAGTGTTATCATATCCTTGTGTCATAATGGCTCTGAGTGACCATGTTATTTTACATCCTAAGATAGAAAAGTTACCTCTCTTTAATAGTTCATTCCAATTTATTTCTATGATGTGATGCAAGAGAGCCACTAAAATGTGAATCTGTAATGAACTCAATGCTTTATCCATATCAAAAAATAATCCTAGTAATAAATAAAAATAGAAAGCATGATGCCTGTGCTATTTTTTCTTATTTTCCCAAAGAAAAAAAGAGGCAGATTTATATCTATCTGAAGCTTTGATCTCTGCTTAAGAAGTTTGTTCCTTGACAGTCACTTTTCTTTTAAATAGTCCTTTATAAACTAGAACAGGCAGAAAAACCAGGGGTGGGTTTGGACTGGTTCAGATGAAATGGATTTTAATTTTAATCTGGTTCGCCAAACTGGTTGTTCCAAGGACTGTCTGACCCCTCCCACCCCACCCCGCCCCTCCCAGGAGTCTCCACAAGGCCCGTTTTTGATGCCAGGTACTGGCAGGGTATGCGTGGAGGCTCTGGGAGGGTGAAAAACAGGCCTACTGGAATTCCAGAAACAGGCCCATTTCCGGCATCTGGAGGGTCTCCGGTGCCCAGGGGAGGGTGTTTTCGCCCTCCTGGAGGCTCAAGGAAAGCCTCCGGGGCCTAGGGAGGATGAAAATGCCCCCCCTAAAATGGTGCAGGAGGCTGAGTAGGCCATGCCCTCATGGCCACACCCACTCAGCAACTGGGCAGCGAACTGGTTGCTGAAATGTTTCAATCCCATCCCTGAGAAAAACTATTCTACATTCTTTCCTGCCTCCTTATTTGTTCCCATTACATTCAATTATAATTTCTTCCGGGAATTCATTCAGAATGAAAAAAAAAAATTAGTAAAATGTTCACTGGTGGACTGTGTTTTTCAGTGGCACCCTTTGAAGGAATTAAAACAGGATCCATCAAAGACATGATGGAAGCTGTGACCTCAAAATTCAAGCCCCATTCAATTTATATTTATTTGGGCTGTTGGTCATTGAACAATCTTCTCTCTAATGATCTGCATCCTTTTAGGCTTGTGTTTCAGTTAAATCCCAAGGAAAGATTTGGGGAAGGAATCTCTTTTTAAGTACTGGTGCTATTATTACTATTAGGTGAGAGTATTGCCATTTGGAATTTTTTACAGAATTTCTACTTCTTGGAAAATTCAGGACAATCACCCATTCATTTTGCTACTTAAAATTTGATGGAGAATATTGAAATACTATTTGTGAGCAGCTCTGTTTAAAATCAGTCTTCCAACATGTGTAACAAACAAACATCAGAATAAAAATAACTAAAGAAATCGCAGGCAGCAGAAATTCTTAGTCTCTTTAAATAAAACCATTACTTAATTATTGTTAATTATTACTTAACACATGTAAATGCAAATCTTTTGTCTCACTCTCCATCCAGATCCAAATCTTGTTTAAGAAAGATTTAGCTTTGCTTTCCTGAGAAATCTCACTATAAGGACCAAATTAATTTGTGATGCACAAACATTTCTGACGTTTCTACAGCATTTGATTGAGGGAATACTTAAGAGAGATAAAAACTTTCACCCAGTTTTGGTCACTACAATATAAAAAGAGATGTTGAGACTCTGGAACTTCTCTGGAGTACCCTCATAGATGATTAGGGTACTGGTTGCCAAAACATATTAAGAATGATTCCAGGAATTAGGTATGTTTAGTTTAATGAAAAGGATGACTAGTGGTGACATGATAACAGTGTTCCAATATCTAAGGGGCTGCCACAAAGAAGAGGGATCAACCTATTCTCCAAAGTACCTAAGGGTAGGACAACAAGCAATGGATGGAAACTAATCAAGGAGAGAACCAACCTAGAACTAAGGAAAAATTTCCTGACAGAACAATTAATCAGTGAAATGACTTGCCTCCAGAAGTTGTGGATGCTCCTTTTTAAGAAGAGATTGAACAACCATTTATCTGAAATGGTATAGGATTTCTTGCTTGAGCAGGAGTTTGGACAAAAAGAGAGCTGTGAAAACATCTACAGACCCCTCACATCCTGGACATAAATTGTTTCAACTTCTACCTCAAACTATGCTATAGGGCACTGTACACCAGAACAACTAGACACAAGGACAATTTTTGCCCAAATGCCATTACTCTGCTTAACAACTAATTCCCACAACACTGTCAAATAATTTACTAAGACTGTATTACTATTATTTTCTTCCTTACTAGTATCTATTTCTTCCCACTTATTACTATAACCATGTTGCTTGTATCTTTCAATTTATATTGTTTTTATTTGTTTCCTAGTATAATTTGATAGCTTATTGGTAACCTTGACTATTACTAAGTGTTGTACCTTATGATTCTTGATGAACGTATCTTTTCTTTTATGTATCCTTAGAGTATATATACCAAAGACAAATCCCTTGTGTGTTCAATCACACTTGGCCAATAAAGAATTCTGTTCTGTTCTGTTCTGTTCTGTTCTATGACCTCCAAAGTCTCTTCCAAATTCTGTTTATTCCATTCCATTCTTGTAAGCTTACATGTAGAACAATTGATAATCTGGTAAGTAATAGTCAATTGAATATCAAAGTGGATTATTAATCCATGTGCATAATTGTTACTTTATGGACACTTAATATTGCTAGAGATTTTTTTTATTCTGCACAGAGGCCTTCCTCTAAAGCTCTTGAGGAATCATAGCAATAAAAGCAGGCCCAGCCCCACCTCAAGCCCCACTCTATTAAGGTTTGCCTGATTTTCAAAGGACCACTTGGAAGAAACACAAACCAATTGTGCTGCTTGATTTCACCTCTGGTGAGACTTCCCTTGGGTTCCTTATATTGGAAAGAGGCTTCCAGTAATAAGAAGCTCTGGAAGCAGAAGACTTCCTGGTATTGCAAATATTCTCTTCATCTCAGGGCCTCAACACCAGGATTCACATCAAATAGACCCACTCAGGGCACAGCTGGAGTTGAAGTTTAACTCACTTGTTCTTTAATTTGATTTCTTTTATATTGACTGGTACCTTCTCACTATACTAAGCCATTCTTGGCCTCAATGTTAGAGAGACCCCTTGTGTTCTTAAAGAGAATTGATTCTCCAGGACTTAGGGTAGGGGATGAAAATTCAATTGCGGTTCCCAATATAACCAATTGACAGTCTTGAAAGCTTATTTCCATGCGAATTTTCACAGGTTGGATTAAACCAAGTGCGTGCGTGTGTGTGTGTGTGTGGGGGGGGTGTATTAAAACAGGATGCCAGTACTTTAAAATGTTTTCTAGGGCTTTTGGAAGAATTCAAGTTTTTCTAAATCCTCAATCATGTGGCTGGGTGGAAGAAAAATATTATTGCATGCTAGGAAAATTGCCAAGATAGCACTCTTCCTCCATTGTCTGATAATATGTAGGGTTAAATGTACCAGCTTTATTGTTGTCCTTCTTTTGCAAAGTGATACTTACTAATACACTGTTAATTATAGTTTTCCACAAAGGGAAAAAAGGATTACTAATATAGCTTGAAGTACATTTGTTAATATATTAAAGAAAATACTGGCCTCTCTCTCTTGACATTTAACCATCAAACAAGCCATTAACTATTGTTGATTAGTAAGTTAAGTCTTAGAAATTAACATTCTATTGAAAATATTTGTACAATTTCCTTCTTATTTTTCACTGGATGAACAATGAATCAAACAGCTTACGCTTTTTTTAGAACTTGCACATTCTATGGCTGCTTTTATTATCTGTACACTTTGAGTTTCTAATGGGACTTTGATTTTACATATGGAAACTAAATCAGCTTTGCCAGAATGGGGTGGATACCATTTATCTATCGTTTTCATCATATGATCAGAAGGCAGGGATAGAAGTGACATTTGAGGAAAGATATTAAGGAACTTCAGCTGGAATAAGCCAATACCAAGCAGCAACATTTCTGATGTGCTTCATGCATATACAGGTAGTTGGCTGCTCAAGTTAATTTGAAAATCAGTGGAGAACAATAAACTAAAGCTAACTGCATGGGAATCTCAACTCTTACTTTTCTGCTATGACTTAAAAGCATGTTAGAAAAAGTAAAGCAGTGTTTTGTGTTGAGAGGATTTAAAATGTATGATTAAAACAAAATTTAAATTTGGTACCTTTGACACATCTCTAGGGTTTCAATTCTGTGTGTGCTTAGGTGAAGGCAATGGGAATTACTTCCAAGTGCATTTTCATAGAACTACACTGTAGAAACCATTTGATTCATATGGTATGAATCCACAATCACATTTTACTTTGTAAGGGTCAAGAAAAGGTTAAACTTGCAATTCTGAGTAAAGCTGAAGTCAGTAAAAAATAACAACCTCTGATGTTGCTGAATTCTGAGTATGCATGCTTGGACTTTGCAATGGACATTTTCACATTGAGGTAAGGTTAATTAGTTCAAATTCTAATTGTTCAATCAAAATGGAAATTCTGCTTGGTGTATCATTTGTAAGTCAGGCTAGAAGAAAGTCCTATTCCTACTTTCATTCTATTTTTTAAAATCTATCTTTTTTTTTTTAATTGAACGAAGTTAGGATTGTCTCTTTTATTAGAGAGAGGGAGATACTTGTTTCTACTAATGTATTCTTGGTCATGGTTTAAGAAAGAAGCTGATAGTCTGATTTAGCCATGCTTATATAATAAACTGTGTCTGCTAAGATACATGAACTTCACTTTTCATGAAAGAATAGAATTTTTTTTCTTAATGTAGGATTTTGTATCGTGTGTCAGAATTATTTTGTGGGGTATATACTTAAATTTGGGTAGCAAAATGCTTTGGACTAATTTTGAACTGATCCTTCATCTTTTTTTTTAAAATTATTATTCAAACAATTTAGCTTTGTCTTGTGTTAGGGATACTGTACCCTGATGTCATCATGCTGAATATCCTTCTTCAAATAAAAAGAAAGTGCTGCAATTTGGAAAAGAAAAACAAAAGGTGTGGGCATGTGCATCGCACCTTCCAGCAATTCCTTAAAGAAGCTGTATTGTGTCCATGGGCTCCTAAGACTAGCCCAGGACAAGTCGATTTTATTTGAAATAGTGTTGACAGGTATAACATTCATGCCCAGAAATATTCTTTCTCTTTCCAAATATTTATACCTATTTTATTTGTCATGATTGTTTCTATTTGCTTGAAAAATTTAAGCCTGTTTTGGAAAAAAAATATGGAGGATCATATAGATGCATGCTGCCATCTCAGTGTCTTCTCCTCCGAAGTCTTCATATTCAGGAAAGATCTGAGGTGGGGCGATGTAATCATAATAGAATAATGACTTTTCACAAGAGGGGAATCCTGGTTGCCCTGGATTCACAGTCCTATGGATGGTTTTATCTAGGAATGGCTCCTTTTGGTTTCTCTTTATTTCTCATTTTTGCAAGTTAAGTAAGTCTCTTTCTTTCTTTCTTTCTTTCTTTCTTTCTTTCTTTCTTTCTTTCTTTCTTTCTTTCTTATATACTTACATGGACAGTATGTACATTTACATATACATATACATATACATACATATATACATATATACATACATTTATTAAGTCTGCACTACTATTAATCTTCTCATCGTTTCCACCACCCATCTCCTTCCACTTATGACTATATGACTGTAATTTTGTTGCTTGTATCCTTACAATTTATATTGATATTGTTTCCTGATTGCTTATTTGTACCCTATGACTATCATTAAGTGTTGTACCTTATGTTTCTTGATGAATGTATCTTTTCTTTTATGTACACTGAAAGCATATGCACCCAGACAAATTCCTTGTGTGTCCAATCACACTTGACCAATAAAAAAATTCTATTCTATTCTATTCTATTCTATTCTATTCGATTCGATTCGATTCGATTCGATTCGATTCGATTCTATTCTATTCTATTCTATTCTATTCTGTTCTATTCATACACACACATATAATACACACACACACACACAAATTCAGTTTCTCAAACCTGATAAATTCCTTTCAAAACTTGCCCTAAAATTGCTAGGTGTTTTGCTATGTGTTTCTCCAGACTTTGATTATTGCTTGCAATATTATCTAATGGTCAGAGGCCTTGCAAAATAGTTCTAACATAATAACTTTTGTGCATTAATCTTCATGAGTCTATACATTTTTGAAACAGAATATTAGATTCTTCATAATATGCTTAAAATGTACTCTTTCACTGTAAAGTTCAGAAAATTGTGAATGATGTGAGTTTGAAACTTAGTACGCTACATTGCAAATCAGGCACTGATTTGAAGTGATCAATGAAATATGTTTATATTCAAGTGCAAGCTAAAAATTATTAATTTTTCCCTATCTCTAATTATAAGCACATTTAGTTGATTGAGGTGATATCTCCTTCCCTCATCAGCATGGAGAATTTGGAGAGGCAAACGGAGGCCCCATCACTTTCCACAAATTCATATTCTGATCACGAAAGGCAGCTTTTGTGATTTGTCCATTCCAATATCCACTAAGCTGATTTCTGGCTTTCTAACATGCAGAGTGAGCTATTCACCAACGTTTGCATTTCTCTGAATATTGCATTGCAGTTTTAAGCTGTCTAAAAGCTTTTAAAAGGAAGTTAATCTGTATATTTTGAGAGAGAGGCATATGTGTACAGATTTGCACTAAATCCAACCTTTGAATCAGATTTCTTTTTATATAGTGCGATAAAGATAATTCAGGGGAAGGATAGATTTCATCCATGGAAGAACATATGGTAACATTACAAGCTCTGAAAATATACCGATTCATCCACTTTTATACTTCCGTGACAGTTTTAAACTTTTTCATAAAAGCCTGGCTATTTGCTCAGATTGTTCTAAAAATTCATGCAAGAGATTATAGGCATTACATACACTGTTGGCAATCAGATGATATTGGATGGTATCAAGGCAAGGCTGGTTCTGCATTAAAAAAAATACTTTCTGAACAATGCTAACAAAACAAAAAAACACAAAACAAAACAGTTATTATCGAATGGATCAAAGAATTTCATTTATATGCTTGAGTTCTAGTGAACTTAATGAGCAAATGCCGACCATTTTTCCTTGATTGAAACCAGACAGAAAATGTCAGCAGTCATTTCAAAGGTTTGAATAATAGTTTCAGTCTGTCTAGCTGACAATTGCCACGTGCGTACTTTTGGCTACTTTTGCAGAGCGTATTTAAAACTTGGTAGAAAATTGTTGCATGGAAAACATACAACGTTTAATGATTCATGATTTCTGTGTAGAATTGGAAGAAAAAAGTGGTTAGGAAGTCAGTACTATAGTAATACTGTTGAAGTACAGGTATAAAGCCCAGTTTGAATAGCCTATCATTTAATAGCTTTTGGAAAATCGAGACCCATCCCACTTTTTCTGGATTGTACCATTTCAGGAAAGAAAAATGTTTGTTATATTTGTTGGTTGTGTGTCTAATAGTAATATTTTTGGACAAATAGTGGAGTCTAGTGTAAGTAGCAGGAACATAATGGGAAAATGATCACATTTAAGGAAAAGGTGTACATAGTTGAATAATGTCTTGGAGATCAAGAAATCTTATTTTAATAAAACCTAATAAGAGACTCTAGCTGGAGGAATAACTTAAAGTGGATGTGATTCCCTAAAATAGGAAATACAATTGATTTCTGGTAATGAAAAAGAAGGAAGTCAATGGGTCTACATAGAAACATGTTACAATCTGGCAAAAAAAAAAGTGACATAAAGGAAGCAGAATACTCATAAAGAAACATTACATGGTCATAGCCTGAAATGAACAACAAAGGTAGAGTTAATCAACTCATATTTTGCTTTAGGATAAGATGTTTTGTAATAGGCAGCTGTGAAAAGGAGGAAGAAAAGGCAGGACTAAAAATTGAAATTTACAAAAAAAAACCCCACCAATGAATTTAGTTTTATTTACAATTCTGTAAGTTTAAATAACAAGGGTCTGATTAATTGTATTCTATTGTAAAAGTCACAATAGATAACTCCTGCTGTGTTTAAAATTCTCAAGACAGAAGGAAACGAAATGAGGAGGGAGAAGAGAATTTTTTAAAAAAGCTGATTTTCAGTTGCAAAGTTTACTAGGAAATAATATTTCAGTCAGTGATGAACTTTGATTTAAACACAAGGGAAGGTTGTATATTCATCACTTTCTTAGACTTTCACATCAATAACTGTAATGCTGAACAACCAACTTGGGAAATTTTGTATTTATTGTTAGACATCAATCAAATTTAACTGGAATTTTTACGTCTTGTGCTTTTACACCTGTTTGCTGTATTTCAGACAGTGAATTGAATATACGTCTCATAATGTAAAGCAAAAGCAGGTTGTCTCGTCTTCCTGCATTTCCTGCTGGGATAACCTCCACTATTCATTTTCCGGATATGCCACAATAAATTGTAATTAATTGCTTGAAGTATAAAGAAATGATGCTAATCAAGCAAACAAAACCTAAATACAAATGATTTATAATTAATCAATAATTAGGTGATATGCTTCATTCTTAATATGTAGGACTCCATAATGGTATCATTAGATGGAAAACTAGATAATAGCATAGTTTTAATTATGGAGACATATTAGAACCACAATCTTTCACACTCACTTTGGTTTGTATTTAAGTCAATTCTACCCCCTGGCTACATAGACATGGAAGAAATACATATGGATTATATTTAAAAATACCGTGCATGTTGTAAGGTTTTTATTTTTAGTAGTAAACCAGCGAGGAAGGAATATGAAAGACTGCAGATGAATGTTAATGATTCAACTTTGATTTAATTTGTGCCTAATTATGGTTTATTAGAAGTAGCCAAATACAATTACTTTTGGTATCCCACCAATTTTATATATTCAGAGCAAGCAAATCTAAGTTTGTGGTAAATGGAAGTAATCCAAAGATTGGTGAAATGACTTTCAGGTAGTGTCTTGAGTGACGAGTATTTGCAGACACTTTGTCTTGCTGTTAGCTTAGAGCAGAACTGAAGCTGAATGTGGCAAGAGATGTCACTTCCTCATATACTGGCAGTGTTCAATGGAACAGAATGCCCACAACATGCCTAGTGAAACTTCAGTACAAATTCACTCTGTCATATGGCACTACTCAGAAGTCATTTTGCCAAGAAACAGCAGCTGTGAAACCCTACTCTAATTTCAAACTTCAAGTTATACAAGACATGTAAGCTGCAGAAATATCCCTGCCCCTTTATTGACCATATTTCCCAATTACTTTTTTTTCAACTGGAGGCTGATCTGTAGTGTTCTTTTGTTTGTGCATCTATCCTTTGGCATTTTTACAGTTGGATGTCATAAAGCACAATTTTGTTTCATTAATTAGTCTTTAACATCTATATGAAATGTCTGTGGATAACCATCAGATTGCATACAATTCTTCTCCATAATCTGAATGTCAAGTCCTGAACTTCTGTCTGGATATATAAATAGGGATATGAATCTCAGCAACATGGACACTTCTTGAATGCCTGGCTCTCAGGTTTGGGAACTAGAACATTTACTTTTTGCTTATGTAGTTGCAATCCTCTAGGGGAAAAACACATGTCATAACTGAAAGAATCATTATTGACACAGGAGTCCTATATGATGGGGGGTTGGGGTGGGTAGGTTAGGTGTGACTAATTCAAAGTAAAATTAATACAGTAAAAGTAAAAATAAATAAATATTAACAGTTTTGATGGCATACCAACTCTAGAAGTCCTCTTCCCCTCTGGATAGTGCTGAACCTCTTCTGGACATTGCTATTTCAGATGCTGTTTGGTGGTTTTCCAGAATCAAAGTTTTTGATCCTGAAGAAATGTGAGATGTAGTAGAATGGTTTTAGTGAAGATTCATCTTAGTCAGCAGAGGGAACAGGATATTCCAGCTATCCCAAATTGAGCCAAATTCACACAGAACAAAGATTTAATCCTGGTGGATCACTATTGTTAATGAGTTTTTGTTATTTGTTTTGTTTTGTTAAATTTAGCCTAATCTTTAAGCAAAAATTAATACATCCCAAAGGCTAATAGAGACTTCAAATTACTTGATTTTCATTTATGTGAAAGCTGTGTGTAACAAACAACCCTGGCAATCTATGTGTTCCCAGAAGCCTAATATTCATGGTTAAAAATAATGTCTATACAAGAAGTGTAATAAAGGATAGTTTCCTGGATCACTATTGCTAAAAAGAATCAATATCTCTAGGAAATTAGCATGCCAAGTATATTTACCTTTTTTGGAAATTGTTATTTCTCGCCTGCCTTTAAAAATTGTTGTATGGATAACATTTTTTTTTTTTTGCCTAGCAAGAGACTATTTTGGGGGAAATCTTATTGAGTAAAAGCATTCCACAGCATAGTGTTCAATATCTCATTGTAAACCATACTGTTGCAGGCTGGACTGAAATTTATCAATGCCTCTCTTGTTGGCTAAAATCATTAGAAGGCAATGCATTATTAAAAAGCTTCCCAGAGACATCAGGTTTATGCTGTTGTTGATAACAAATGTCACTAATGATGTCTTACAAAATAGTCAACATGGCAGAAAGTTGTAGTTTGATGCTGTGCAACCTATTTAAAAGCAAGGTCATAAACAAAGATAAAATTAAATTATTGCAAGTTCTAAGGTAACAACAAACCAAGAACTGTCCTGAATAACATAGGTGGAGAAGTTTCCGCTTTTAGACATGCATTGCAGGGGGCTCAGTCTTTTGCCTGTCAATTTAAAGAGGGAGTTATTCGCAATTCTTAAACTAGATTGATCCATGGGTGTCCATCAGTTCAGACCAGTTCACAAGAACCAGTAGTAAAACTGCTGGGAGGCCCCATCCATTGCCCCAGATGTCATCACTGGTGATCTGCGCATGCGCAATCCCGTTGTGAACCAGTAGTAAAGGTAAATAGAACCCACCCCTGGTGTCCATGTCTCATTGCAATGGGGATCAAATTTGTGAAGATATCTAAATTTAGTAGCTGGAGCAGTAGGGTTGTTCAGTGAGCCAGAACACAAGTTGTGGTTGATTGGTACCAGATTGCTGGTTCCTTTGTGAGGCAATCTGTGCTGTGATTGGTTGCTATGGGTGTGGCGGGGGATTTTCCCTTCCCTCACCTCCGGTCTTTTTCTTTTGTGTGCCCTGTGTGCTCTGTTACTTACATCATAATGTTCCTTTTTGCATGACTATCTAGTTTGCTGTGTATATAGTTGTAAAATATATTTATTTATATAAAACTACAAGTTTGTGTCAGCGTCCCTGATTTCATTTGGACACCTGCTGTGCAATTCCCTGACAAAATTTAACTTTCTTTCTCCAAACTTCCAAAACTGCTTTTGGATAACTGTGTTTTAGGCAAAGCCAGGTATGCTCATGTAGTTTTGAAATAATTTAAACTCCACTGAATTAGAAAGGTAAATGGTGGCCTAGTGATGTAGCTGGAAAAACTAGGAAATTAAAGCTCATCTTAAAAATTCTCTCAAACTATTTTTTAAAAATAATAATCATTAACATAAGTATTTTTAAAATTTATTTTTATTTTTATTTATTATAGTTGGCCGCATTGTCAGTCATATGTTTAGACAGGATTTGCCATTTTTGTTGACCTATCAATTCCTTCCCAAGGATATGGGTAGGTGGATGTTATTGTTTAATAATATTACAGATATCATCGCAGAATGTTCCAAGTAAAGCTGCCTTTTGCAATTCACTGATGGTGATTTTTTTTCAATGCCAATGGTGTTCAAATGATGCTCCAAATGTTTTGGAACTGCACCTATGGCGCCTATTACTATTGCCATTATCTTTGCTTTCTTTTGCCAGTTATTTTATTTGTTTTTGCAGATCTTTATATTTTGTTATTCCCCCCCCCCCAGTTGTTTTTCTTCTATTCTGCTCAATCCATACTGTACATATGGACAGTGTTGAACAACAATTTTGTTTCAGATGGAATTTTTCCATACAGTGGAACTTCTGGTCACGAACGCTTCTGACCATGACCAAACTGAGTTCTGACCAAAAAAAATTCACAATTTTTTTTCTGCAGCCAATTTCCCCTTCTGCGCCAATTTTTTTTGTAGGCACCAAATTTCCAAAATTAGGCTCGGGTCATGACCAAATCAGGTTGCGACCAAAGTTATGAAACAAATTATGTTCATGACCAGAAGTTCTACTGTACAGTTTCAGATCATCCATGTAAAGGAGGAAGGATAGATTGGCAAATACTTTTGATGTTTGATAGCAATTCTATTTCAGATGGCATTCTTCTATACAGTCTCAGATCATCCATGTAAAGGAGGTGGGATGGATTGGCAGATGTTTTTGATGTTTGATATCCATGGCCCGAATTGTTTAGCTTTGTTGACAGAGGAATCAATGCAATGATCAACAGTAGTGGTGATAAGGAGTTTCCTTGAAAGATTCCTTTTTTGATAGTAACCTCTCCTACCAGTGGTGGGTTGTTAACGGTTTGCCCTGGATTGGATGATCCAGTAGCGGCAGCAGCGGGAGGCTCTGCCCACCCACCCAGACATCTCTGCACATGTGCAGAAGTGTCATGCATGCGTGTGAGTGTGCATGCCCCCGCGAGCAAAACCGTAGCGACTGAAATTGAAACCCACTAATATCTCCTACTCTATCACCATATACTAGCAATTGCATTTTCCATTATGCCATTGCTCTTTCCAAAAAGCTTTTGATGTTCCTACCAACTCCTGTTATTTCAACACACTTGATTATCCAGTCATGTGGCAGGGAGTCAAATGCCTTCTTGTAACAAATCCAATGTATATTCAAGTTTGTTTTCATTCTCTTGCAGTTTTCCAAAATCATCTTGTCAATTAGGAGATAATTAGGAGAGAAATCTTCTTGTCAATTAAGACCTGATCATTTTGTCCCTCTCCTGATTTGGGCAGTTTCCTTATTATTATGATAGTAATAGTTCATGGCATAATCAATCAGATAGTTACATTGGACTTGGAATTTTAATCTATCTATTGAGACTTTCCCAAGGATCTGGAATAAGCAAATGTTGCTGTTTGATGACATTAAAGGTATTGCAGGGTATAAGCTCCTCCAAGTAAAGCAAGTGCAGTTTAGAAATTAAAGTTTATAGTTAAGCATGTTTATTTCTTTAATTATTAATTACCGTATATACTCAAGTATAAGTCGACCCAAATATAAGCCGAGGAACCTAATTTTACCACAAAAAACTGGGAAAACTTTTTGACTCGGGTATAAGCCTAGGGTGGGAAATGCAGCAGCTACTGGTAAATTTCAAAATAAAAATAGATACCAATAAAATTACATTAATTGAGGCATCAGTAGGTTAAATGTTTTTGAATATTTTTTTCAAAGAAAAACAGTAAACTAGCTCTGTAAGTGCATAGTGTAAACTACACTATAACTAAATTACACAAGAGAATGTAGTATATATATCAAAAATAGCTTTGGATAGTACAGTGGTCTAAAGCCCTGTTATTAACATCAGCTGCCTGCAATTATTGCAGGTTCGAATCTCACTGAGGCTCAAGGTTGACTCAGCCTTCCATCCTTTCTAAGGTAGGTAAATTGAGGACCCAGTTTGTGGGGGCAATAAGCTGACTTTGTATAAATATACAAAAGTATGAAGGCTATTGCTTAGCGCATTGTAAGCCGCCCTGAGTCTCCGGAGAAGGGCGGCATATAAATCAATTTTTTTAAAAAAATAATTCAATAACAATTTAATCTGATACATTGGGTTAAGTGATGTAGGGCTTGATCTAATTTCAGGCAAGTTCAAGCCTCTGTTAAGAGATACCTGCATTCTCTCTCTCTCTCTCTCTCTCTCTCCCTTTCTTTTTTTCATCTTTCTTTCTTTGTCTCTTTCTTTCTTTCTTCTCTCTCTTTCTTTTTGGCCTTAGCAAGCCTCCCTGCAGCCCCTGGAAGCCAAAACAGGTTGCAGGAAAAAAGGCATTTTTTCCTCACTTGAATATAAGCCGAGGGGGGCTTTTTTCAGCATTAAAAATGTGCTGAAAAACTAGGCTTATACTCGACCATATACAGTATTTTATATAGCCCCTATTCAACTAAAAGCAATTCTGGAATTGTACAAATCATAGAACCTAAAATATGGAATAATAGAATTGAAAGGGATCTTGGAGGTCTTCTAGTCCCAAACCCCTGCTCAAGCAGAAATCCCTATTCTATTTCAGACAAATAGTTGTCCAGCCTCTTTTAGAAAGCCTCCAGTAATGGAGTATCCACAACTTCTGAAGGCAAGCTATTCCATTAGTTTATTTCTCTCACTGTTAAGAGGTTTCTCTTTAGTTCTGGGTTGTTTCACTCCTTGATTAGTTTTGAACCATTGTTTCTTGTCTTGCCTTTTGGTGCTTTGGAAAATGATTTGAGCCCCTCATCTTTGTAAGAGCCCCTCAAATATTGGAACTCTGCTATCAGGTTACCCCAGTCCTTCTTTTCAGTAGACTAGACATACCCAATTCCTGTAACCGTTCTTCATGTGTTTTAGCCTCCAGCCCCCTAATCATTTTTATTGCTCTTAGTGCAATCTGGTTAGCAATTTAGTGAACACTGTCATAATTTTGGTTACTACATTTTAACTAATAAGATACACGATGAAGGTATTATCTATCTTTGTTTACCATTGTCTGATTCATCTTTGGAATATAGTAATACTGCAATTCCTCTCTCCTATCAAATAGCACATGCCACTTAAAAATAAAAAACTGACATCTCACCAATTCATTTTTCAGCAAAAGGGAGTAGTAGTTTTCTCTACCTTCAGAAAATTACTAACCAGTGGGATGTCAATTTCTTTAATAAAGTTTATTGTCTGAATCTGTATGAATTATAGTCCTGATTTGTGTTTCCTATTTCATAATAGTGTGTGTATTTCTAAGGCAGAATAGTTCTACAGTAGAGAATATAGTACTTGGGAAAAGCTGAACTTTTATTTTGATAAGTAAATGTTGTTGTTTTCAGAGAGAAGTTATTTCAAGACCTTGTATATCATACTGTACATCGCTATGAGGATTATCCCTTTTCTACCATATGTGCCTTTCATAGCAATTTCCAGCTGCTAATTTTCTCCCACTCTTTCTTTTTCTATTGGGAAGCGGATTCCCTGCCATGATATCTGCTATCCAGCATGTGGTGTGAAAGCTGAAGCTGTGAAACTGACATGAAGGGTCAACAGCCCTTCCCAATAGGATTGACTAATGAAATCAGAAAATTCAAAATACAGTAAAAGTTCTATAGTTATGCTCAGATGAGACATTCTGAATCATCTGAATAATCAAGGGCTCTTTTGTCTTAGAGGTGATCTGTTGAGGCTTGTACGCAAGTAGTAGTCAGAGCAAAAAAATAAACATTGCTTGCTATTCTCTTTCTGACATTTTTTTCTCTCTTTCTGATGCCCTTTCCTTTGTATTTCCCCCTTTCCTTCCTGGGTTTCTTGAGGGAGACATCCTAGTGGAAGCATGAACTGATCTTAAATGTGACCCTTAATTTGGACAATCGGGAGCCAGTCCATGTGGGGATAGAGGAATGAAATTCATTTAGTTCTCATCTGAATGTAAACTCATCTAAAGTTAAGATCTTTGAAGCAGGGGTGAAATCCAGCAGGTTCTGACAGGTTCTGCAGGAGAACAAGTAGCGGGAATTTTGAGTAGTTTGGAAAACCGGCAAATACCACCTCTGGCTGGCCCCAGAGTGGGGAGGGAATGGAGATTTTGCAGTACCCTTCCCCTGTCATGCCCACCAAGCCACATCTCGCCCACCAAGCCAAGCCCACAGAACCAGTAGTAAAAAAAAAAATGAATTTCACCACTGCTTTGAAGTTAATACTTCAACGTTGACACTTTCCCAATTTTTAAACCAAATTGAAAAATATGAAAATATAAATACCCTTCTTGTTTCCTAATAATGATAACCAAGAGGAAAACAATCTGTTTCTATTGTTTCTGAGTACTGGAAAGATATTATTTTGACTACCAGTACAGCTATGGGCAGCTTAAGACTGTCTCATTGGGATGTGGATAAGATGAAAGAAACATCACAGTGACAGAAAAAAGAAATTGCCAGAAGGGTTTTTGCTTGTTTAGATGCATGGATGGATGGAGCCAGAGAGAAACCAACAGTGACCTATTTACCTGTCTCTTTTTCCTGGTTATCTCCTGATTTGCAGGTATATTATCACATCTAAGCTTGAAGACAGTGAAGCTAACAGAATCCAGTGCTTTATTTGCTTTCACTTAATAGACAGAATCTCTGTAACAGTGATGGCATGTGCATTCTCATCAGGGCCGCAACCAGGAAGAGGTGCTGCCCAGGGGGCATGTGCACACCAGATAAGGTACTTCTGGATAAGGTACTTCTGGCCAGCAAGTCTTCGGGTTACTGCCGTGCATGCGCACGCACTGATCAGCTAGCCAGCACACATGCTTATGCCGGAAAATGAAAGACCAGTTCTTCCGGTTTCTAATACTGCCACATGCACAAAGGCCAGCTGATCATCATGTGCGCATGCAGGCCAGAAACCTGGAAGAGGAACAGGCGCCGCCACACATGCCACTTCTGACATACGTGCCATAGGTTCACCATCACAGCTCTATAGACTAAAACTATATCTTCTAACCTAATAGATATACCCTAGGAAATTATAGGGTTTGGCTATTCAGAAACTTTTCTTCTTCCATCCTTCAGTCCAGGACTGCATAGTCTCTTATTTAGGGCCCCACTCTAGAATATGATGTCTTCTCCATGGGAAGCCACCATGCTATTACTGCCCCACCTTCTTGATACAACTAAATTAATATATAGTACAATAAACTCCATCTGCAATGGATAGAATAGAAAGATTAATAAAAGGCTCTTTCCAATCCTTGCAAATATGAAGCTTTAATGTGTGATTCAAATTGCAAACACTTAGAAGAGTATAAAGTGTATCAACAATATTATTGTAATTGATTGCATGCTTGCCAAACATAACTCTTGAGTGAATGTGTCAAATAAATGGAAACAACAACAACAAAAAGGTAATAATTAATTGTACTTCAGTCTAGAGGTCTTTTCACTATAAAAATGCATAAATTAATAAAGAAGTGGAATGACCTTTTTGTGATCTGCTTATATTTTTTTTGAAAATTTGGTTTGGAAAGAAAAGGAAAAGAAAAATAAGCTATAATAGAAAGAAAGAGGGAAAGAAGCCTTCTGCTCTTGATAACAAAACATCTGCTAGCAAGCAACCAAGCTCAGAGAGCACCAAGGACTCCACAGTAGAACCCTGAGCTACAGATATTGGTATCTCTTTTTTGTCACATTTGCTGCTCTTATTTGAACTAGCGTTGTTAGGTATAAATGATGATGGGTCAGTCTCCTTTATTTCATCAGGAAATTATCCCCCGTGTAAGATAAATTGGTACAGAATAAGCCTATCTTGTTCCCTTAAATTGAAGGTAATTTTTTTTTTTTTGGTACTATCATTTCCCATCATTTAACTTTGTGGTTTAAATGATGGTAGAAATCACTTTTGCAGTTTTGATTTTGAGTTAACAGCAATTTTCAAAACATCCTTGAGCCTTGAGTTCCGATTAGATGTATCCATGAAGTTTGAATGCTCCTTTCCCCACCCCCTCCTCCTCCTCTTCCTTTTCTTCATCCTTCAAATCTACTTTTTATAATGAAAGAAGGCATTTGCTTTTATTTGGAAATTATGCATCCACATCCATATATACGCACACATTTTAAAAGCAAAACAAAACTTGGTTATACAGAATTACAACAACAAATGGTATGATTCAATCAATTCGTTTCTTCCTAATTAATAATGTTTTCTTTATCACGGAAGAGTGGGAATGTAGAATGAAATGAGATTATGATACTTTTTAAAACAGGACTTTAAAGAAGGCTTCAATAGAACTTGAAATGGGACTTAAATAAAATAGGTTTTTTTTAAAAAATCTTATTTAAGAAGCAGTGTTTCTAGTTTTCCTGGAGATGCTAATTAATTTATTATAATCTCATTCTATCCTTTGTAAAAAGCACCTTTTAAGTGTAAAAGTAGTCATTAATTATGCTCATCTGCTTAGAGGGTCTGTTGGCTCAGTGGTTAAAGATGCTGAGCTTGTCATCTGGAAAGCTGACAGCCCAGGTTCAAGATCTGAGCACCATGCAATGAGGTGAACTCCTGTTCCTGCCCCAGCTGTTGCCCACTAACAGTTCGAAAGTATGCAAGTAGATTAATAAGTACCACTTTGGTGGGAAGGTAACAATGTTATGTGTGCTTTCAGCATATAGCCATGCTGGCTACATGGCCGTGGAAAATGTCTTTGGACAATGCTGGCTCCCTCAGCCAAGAAATGGAGATGAGTACTGCACCCTAGAGTCAGACATGACTGGACAAGGAAACCCTTTCTTTCTTTCTTTCTTTCTTTCTTTCTTTCTTTCTTTCTTTCTTTCTTTCTTTCTTTCTTTCT
>WNWU01000050.1:5473383-5525162 GCA_012654045.1 Ptyas mucosa
ACACACACACACACACACACACACAAATACACTTTTGAAACTGGGCATTAGAATTTCATTTTTTAATGTGTGCAAGTGTGTTCTCAGAAAAAAGTGAGAGTAAAGGTTATGTTATCTTATTATGTTACACACTATTAATGTATGTCATATGGGTTTTGATACAGTTTAGTGCTCTTTAGAAGGCCAGATCTTAAAGATGAAACTCAAATATTTTGGGCACCTAATGAGAAGGAAGGACTCACTGGAGAAGAGCCTAATGCTAGGAAGGATTGAGAGCAAAAGAAGAAAGGGACAACAGAGAATGAGGTGGCTGGGTGGAGTCACTGAAGCAGTAGGCATGAGCTTAAATGGACTCCAGAGGATGGTAGAGGACAGGAAGGCCTGGAGGAAAGTTGTCCATGGGGTCACGATGGGTCAGACATGACTTCGCAACTAACAACAACAGTTTAGTGCTGAGGTAGTTTCCCAGTCTATAGCCGAATAGATGGGACAATGTCATCACAATCTATATTTAAACTGTTCATTAAACTTGAAGAGATTGCTGAGTAGCAAACTTCTGTACTAAATTTCAGACAGACAGATTTTTGCATGAAGGGAATGAGTGCTCATTAGAAGCAATTATGCTTCTTCCTGAATGCATTTATTGTGGTTGATGCAATGGTGCTCCAATTAATTTCTTTTTCCTATGGAAACAAAGACAAGATAATATCAGCAATAATGCTACTGTTGAGTATAAAACAACTATGAACATCATGGATGTTATCATTAAAATTTCTAAATTAGCACTCAGAGTTGATGGCAGATTACCTTTATAGTTAAAAAAAAGGAATTATTGAACTGCTTAGCATGACAATGTATTGGAAATGAGTAACTTTCTTTTATTTTCCTACTGGTAATAACATTATGAATAAAAGTCTTGCAGTTGAATAGATTGGTATGTTTTTTTTCACACATGGATCTACAGAACAGCATGGGAAATAGTCACAAGGAAATGAATCCTACTGAGCAATGGAAGTGCTCACAAAATGACATGGTTGTCTTTTAGTAATTGGTTAAATAATGCAGTCTTTAAATGTGAATCTTCAGATTGAATCATCTCAACAGATTTTTTTTTAATCTTTGGGCATATTCAATTGCATGACTTTTATTCGAAATGCGTTTTAAATAAAGGCAGGCTGTCAGCATAATCTTAGCTGAGATACTGGTTGTCATTTCTTCCTAACAATGAAAACAGATCAAAAAAATTCTCTCTAAAAAAAGTTTTAATGGAACAGATTTTATTTCTGCCAATTGTCTCTTCCTGCTTTAACACGAGCCACGGGTTTATACTTTCCTATTGCAAAGAAAATATAGATTTTTTTCCTAAAGGAAAGAATTGCATTTGTTCAAAAGCAATATCTTCTAAATGTCTATAGGTCAGCTTTTCTGTGTTTGCCATTCCTTCTCCTTATATGTTTACTAAAGTAACTCTTGACACATTGCACATATATGCAGTATTATAAAGACATCTGGGAGCCTCATATGGCTTTGAGGTTGCACACTCCTGCTCCACACATTTGTTTCTTATAGCTTCTTGATATAACCATGTGATACATTTCTCAAATATCTTGATGTTGTTGTTAGTTGTGAAGTCGTGTCCAACCCACTGTGACCCCATTGACAATGTTCCTCCAAGCCTTCCTGTCCTCTACCATCCCCCGTAGTCCATTTAAGCTCACACCGTCTCCTTCAATGACTCCATCCAGCCACCTCATTCTCTGTTGTCCCCTTCTTCTTTTGCCCTCAATTGTTCCCAGCACTAGGCATTTCTCCAGTGAGTCTTTCTTTCTCATTAGGTGGCCAAAGTATTTGAGTTTCATCTTTAGGATCTGGCCTTCTAAAGAGCAGTCAGGGTTGATCTCCTCTAGGACTGACCAGTTTGATCACCTTGCAGTCCAAGGGACTCGCAGAAATCTTCTCCAGCACCATAGTTCAAAGGCCTCAATTTTTTGGCACTCAGCCTTCCTAATGGTCCAACTTCACAGCCATACATTACAACTGGGAAAACCATAGCCTTGACTATACACACTTTTGTTGGCAGAGTGATGTCTCTGCTTTTTAGTATGCTGAATATCTTGATAGATCTCCCTAATAGAGTATATGATAGGATTTAGTTTCAGTTATTTACATGGAGATGTGATTGTGTAGAGTACAGAATGAACTGTAACATATACATTATATGAAGCGAATTTTTAATTTTAGTAATTAGGCATGGTGGCTCAGTGGCTTAAGGATGCTGGAGATGGTCTTTGCTCTGGCAGTTCAAATCCTAGCAGTGCATAGTGGGATGAGCTCCCATCACTTGACTCAGCTTCAGCCCACCTAGCAGTTCGAAAGCATGTCATATGCAAATAGATAAATAGGTATCACTTTGGTAGGAAGATGAGCCTGTGCTTTGTGCAGTCAATCAAAACTCTGCCAGCGCTGGACATTCCCAGTTGCAATGTGCATTTGCAAGGTGACTTCTGTGGAGGGAATAGACCCTAGATCAGGGGTGTCAAACTCACGGCCCATGGACCAGATGTGTCATGCGTTGGCCACACCCACACCCATTTTAGCGAAGGGGAGAAAAGTCATGATACTTTACATGACAGCAATGTGAAGTCGTGAGATCGACATCCCTGCTCAAGATGATGCTACAGGATGCTGTTCATCTTTCTTTCTGGTGCAGAGCTAGCTTGCTCTCTGTGGTGCACCTTGGACAGTGCATAAGTGTGAACTGAATGGTCTTAGAAGTCTTAGGCAACCAAATTACTACTTTGTATTACATTGGAGTCTCCTGGCTAATGTAACATTGCCATATGCTAAATAAATACATAACTTTAGTAATTTCAGGAACCTTATAAATAATGGTTGTTAAGATTCTCTTATACAGTTTACAGGATTAAAAACAGGCTATATGGAGCAGGAATTTTATTAAGAAATATTTTGTAGATAGTAGGGTTCATGGAAGACCTCCAAGAAACCGCCTGATTTTGTTTTAACACTGGTTGTTCCTACTGTAATTACCTATTTTCCATCAGGGTGCTTAAGCTGGCATCCATCTCCTAACTCTAGTGTATGTGAAAGCACTCTGATATACTATACTGTGATAAAAAGTAAAAACACATACACCTACACAAATATTGACACAATTTATATATTGCCTACACTGGCTACATAGTGTTTAGGCATTAGGTAGAGGATTCTTACAAAAGGTAAGCAAAATAAAAGAAAAAGGTATTTAAACAAATAACATAAAATACTGAGCATTACTTTTTAACATTAAATATTAAAGTTACAGATAAATTACAAAGTTTTGTAATTTTGCAAGCCGCTTAGAGTCACTTGATGGTGGGATGGGTGGCCTGTAAATTTACTAAATAAATAAAATAAAATCAACAAAAGTTGCTGAGATCAATTATGGAATGTGCTGAAATGAGTAAATTGACATTTGAAATTAGAGAACAGGAAGACAAACAATACTATTTGATATGGGATTTGTTTTATCAATGGATAGATGATAAAGCATGGAGATGAAGTATGAAATATGAAATTAAGGTAATGATAAAATATATGAAAGGTTTTCTTATGGGAAATAAGCCGTTGTTAAATACCTGTTAAATGAGAATAATAATATAAAGGGATATATAAAATTGTCAAATAAGAGAGATTAAATAATTTGTAACTTTAGATATGGGATTAAGCACAAAAGAATTTTAACTGATCAACACACTGTCTGTGATTGTATTGAAGGATGTTTGTTTTTATGTTTTGTTATGTTTAAAATAAAAAAAATTCAAAAAAAGTTGCTGAGATCAATTAAAAGCACAACAAACAAAGTCTAAAAGAAAAGAAAAAGTTCTGAGCAGACTGCAGAATAGTGCTTCTTTGCTACAAATGGTATGAGTCTTGTGAATCTCTGAAGATCTACATTATGCGAAACATCATAAAGAAATTGCAAAAAAAATGATGCGGTTTGCAGTTGCCCGAGATATGATTCAACACTGACATAAATCTCCATTTTTAAACCGTCTTCAAGTAAATAAAAAAACTGTGCTTTGCAAAACAAACATAAATCAGGAATTGAGTTCAAATTCCTAGGTAGAATGCTTTTTATCTCTTTCTGTAGGAACAGAAAGTTTCACAAAGAGGAGCTTCAGATCATGCAAGAGTGTGTAGAAAACACATGTTTTCAGACAGTTAAAGCCGCTGCATCGTTTCCCAGGCTTTTACAGCTGCTTTGGAATCTGTAGAGATAGTCAGAGCAGCTTCTGAAACATCTGCATGAACAAAAACAGAACAATTTGTCGGCTTTAATGATTTAAAAACAAATTCCTCTCCTGCGTGTTCCAAAGAGCATCTTCTAAATGGTTTGCATAGCCCTGATGAACTTATGTAGCCAATAATTCCTTGTGGCAATCATTACAATTGATGCTGAACTATACTTATTTCAGATACTTTGGTAGATGTCAGATCTCTGTCAACAACACTGTGTATTTGCCAGAGTGTGTCTAATTGTGCATTCAAAGAGAGAGAGAGTTGTTTAAGTGGTGTGACAGAAATATATTACTGGAGTCCACTGAACCTGCACACAAGAATGTTATGGATGAAGGTCCTTTAAAAGGATGATGAAGGAGTGATATTTTCACTACGAAAAATTGCAGAGGAATAATTCTCAATAGGTATGAGTGAAGAACAAAACATGAGGAATTTTGTCTCAAATGGCCTTAAAAATAATTTGGATTGCTTGCATAAAAAACAAATACTCCCTTAGTGAAGGGACAAAACTCTTCAGAGGTTTCAAGAGGGCTTCTGACAAATAGCCTATCTGTTATACTGTTACATTTCAGACTACAAATAGTGATACAATTTTAGTGCCGATATTAAGCTAACATTGTAAAAAGAGAGTGTATGTGTGTCTCTATCTGTGTGTCACACACACACACACACACACATATATATGCATATATGTATATATGTATACGTGTATACGTGTATATGTGTATACGTGTATACGTGTATATGTGTATACATTATATGTATACATTACATGTATACATGTATATATGTATAAATGTATATGTATATATACACATACACACTACAAATAACGGAACAAATAACAGAAATACAATTATCATCTTTATTCTGATGTGTTCCAATGCACTTTTTTCCTGTGGGAAAATGTTTCTATTTCTCCATCTGACACAAAACCTATGGAGGAAAGTAAAGAGTAAAATCTACAGGGATTCCTTCACATTTATTTATTTATTTATTTATTTATTTATTTATTTATTTATTTATTTATTTATTTATTTATTGGTTCAATTTATATACCACCCTTCTCCAGAGACTCAGGGCGGCTTACAATGCGTTAAGAAATAGCTTTCATACTTTTGTATATACCTGCTTAGTAGGGCTTTCGGCCCTCTCCTAAGTAGTGTTCTTTTTTTATACAAAGTCAGCTTATTGCCCTCACAATCCGGGTCCTCACAATCTGGGTCCTTTACCCTTATCTCCACTTATGACCACAATTGGACCTGGAATCTTAGTCACTGAGCAAGGCAGTGATTAAGAGAGATGCCACATGATGCTTCACTCAATGACTGCAATCCTGGCTCTTCCAGTTGTGGTCATTAAATCATCACACATTCCATTAAGTGGATCACCAGGGAGAGGATCCAGGGCCTCATGGACATCAATTTTCTACCACCCCATGAGGGAGAATAATTATGACATTTTCTCTAACTTTTGCCAGATTTGAGGTCCATTCCTCCAGTGCAGTGAGGAGTTTCCTCTCAGAGAGGGATGGTTATGGCGGCAAATGCCAGCATTGTAAAGAGCTCCTAATGTTGGCATTTGTTGCATTTTTGACAGATTTGAGGTTTGTTACTCTAGCATGTTAGAGGAAATTGGAAGATTGGAAAATTGCAAACAGTGATCACGTGGATGGTAAATGCAACCAGGTTGCCAAGTGTCCAAAATGTGGTCATATACCCGGGGACAGGAGGTGGCATGATATTTTTTGATGGCCAGAAGCACTTCATCAGTTATAGAAGCACCCATTCCAAGGCCACTGTGACTGTAACCAGTGATTAAGTGTCTGGCTGTAACTCAAGCACTACTTGTAATATCATTGTCCCATGTGTACTGATTAATATATGTGACACAGCATATTAGCAATTTTTCTTGGCAGAAGCCATGGGTGTTAGAACATGTGATTTTTAATATAATTGAGATACTTACAAATTTCATTGGTATAGGCTACAGAATTATTACTCAGATAATGGTCAGCCTGCACTGAAATGGACTTTTGTAGAAAAGACCACAGCTCTAAAGCAATAGTATCAGATTCTTGCAAGCATGAATAAATTAATTTCAGTTTTGGATGTGATCATGGGAAATAGAAGCTCACCTCCAATATTTCTGAAGGACTAAAAAAAAAAGGAAATAGATTATTACATATGTAGAGGAGAGTGCTCATGCAAATTTACCCACCTGAAAAAAGCTATAGTTCAAACAAAATTACCCTAGAAGGACATTGCTGACATTTAGGACAAAGAGATTTACAGATGCCAATACCTTCATAAAAAGCCATCTGCTTTTGTTGTGTGTATATTTGTATAGGTGTACATCAGAGAGTTGGCACAGGGGAAGATGCAGTGTATGATTTCTAGGACAAACAGTTAAATTCAAGACCTTGAAAGCTCTTAAAAAGCAATTCCTCCAAAACATCTTAAAATTAAGGTTGCCAGTCAACTGAAGAAAGTTGATTATTGCATGATTCTTTTAAACTGAGCAATCACTTAAATTTGCATATCAATAACACTATATTTTGAAGGGGAAATTGTGTTTCCCCTTTCTTTATTTTCTTCTCTGATATTGCATACAAATTTCAGAGATGAAAAAAGAATCATCAGAAGCTGGAAAGTCTTACCTGGGAATAAGGTGGCTTTTGACTGCTCAAATCAGAGTAGGATGAATATGAGACAAAGTATCCAGGTAGGTATGATTAGAAGTTAAAAAGACTGAAGAGTAAAAGAAAATTCACAGGTCAGTGGCTCATGGAAAGGGGTACCAGCTTTTGATCTGTGTTAATGATAGAATCCTCTGATTAAGATTTGCTATCCTTGATTGTACAGTATAGAAGAACAAAATAGATAAAACAAAAACCTGAAGACTGAAAAAATTGTTTTATTTGCATTTCATACTAAATTTTAACTTTCTTTTTAATTCACACATAACACCACAATGACTGAATTCACACATCAAGCAAAGCACAGAACAAACCCACACAGTGGGTTAACAAGATCTGCTTACCTAGCTTTTCAGTGGAATACAGTCATATGTGACTGTATTCTATAAAATTCTATAAAAAATACAGTAGTAGTAGTAGTAGTACTTTATTGTCATTGCACCTCATACAATGAAATTAAATGCCATCTTCCATGTACATTATACATAAGAAAAACAAAAAACAAAACAAATATACACATCCTTCACATTCTCTGCAATTAAATTGAAAACCTCTGATACTGCATTAATATTGCACTATATAGTAGAATTCAATACAGTTATTGCCCTAAGATAGAAGCTGTTTTTCAGCCTATTTATCCTTGTTTTTATTGTCCTGTACCATCTGCCACATGGTAATAGTTCAAAAAAAGGGTGCCCGGGATGTGATGGATCTTTAAGAATGTTTTGAACTTTCTTAAGGCAGAGGGAGCTATAAAGCTCTTCCAAGGAGGGGAGAGGGCAACCAATAATCCTCTGGGCAATGATGTTAACCCTCTGGAGCACTGTACTATCTGCCACTGTGCAATTGGCAAACCATACATAGGTGCAGTAAGTTAAAATACTCTCTATGGTGCAGCGGTAGAAGGTCACCAGTAGTTTTTTCATTCAGTTGTTTCCTGAGAAGTCTTAGGTAGTATAATCTCTGCTGGGCCCTTTTGACCAGTGCTGCAATGTGAGCTCCCCTGGTCAGGTCCTCTTTTATGATAACACCCAGAAACTGATCACTTGCTTCACTTGATCTCCACTGATAACCAAGGGCTGGATGTCTGATCTATTCCTTCTGTAGTCCACTATAAGCTCCTTGGTCTTATTCGTGTTGAGGACCAAATTATTATCTTCACACCATGAAAACAGCTGGTCCACCTCATCTTAGGCAGACTCATCCACCCCTGGAGATGAGTCTCACCACTGTTGTATCATCAGGAAGGTCTATTCTATAGAAATTATATAGAAAATACAGAAAGGTCTATATTTGAGGTAATACCTTAAAGCATACAAAAGAAAGAAAGAAACATTCTAGAATTCCTGGAACTGACAATAGTCAATCTCATTAGTGGTTTTATACATGGAACATAAGTTGAAATATTTAATAGAAAATGAAACCAGAGGCGCATTCAAAGAAGGAAAATCTTAGGAAAGGAAGACTTGTCATGAAATATGGATTGGAGGTGAGGTACCCTTTTTCCCTTATTTTCTTCAACTGATTTCAATTTATATGTTAATATTTCCATTAAAGAAAAGTAGGCTAATATGTTATATGTGTTTCCAGAATTTTTCTATTACTAAGCTAGCATTCAGCAATAAAAATGTGTGTCTTTGTATCCATACCAGAAAATATATCCACATTAGAAAATAATGACAAAACCCCTAAATATTGTTTTCTCCATTCTTTGTTACTAATGATGTTTCCTGAAATTATATATCCCCAAATTTGCTACCTTTTGGACATGACCATCACATATGTAAAAAGGTGCTTCTAAGTTTTTATTGTTATTTATGAATTTTAACTAGGGTAAGATACCAAGTATGTAAAATATTTATGCATGAGTTCTCTGAAGCTATTGAGGAGAAACCTAGGAACAGGTTGTTGTTGATGTTTTCTGCTTCCATTCACAGTTTGATATTTCTGTCTCTAATTCTCATATCATTTTCAAAGATTTTGTAGCTCCCATTTCTGATCATATTAATAAATGTATATAGTTTTGAGAAAGAATATATTTTTATACCATCAAAATACATCTTAATCTTGTGTTATCATTATTATTATTATTTTTGGCTGGGTAAAAAACGTTCTGGTTTTTCAGAGGGGAAAAAAGGCTCAAGCTTTATGCATTGTAATGAATTAATGTAATGAATTATATTCTCAACTTTTGATAGAACTGAATTAATATTAATTCTATTTATATAACATAAAGCTTTCTGTTTCCAACCAACATTCTTTTTCTTTCTATTAAAAACAGAAGATGAATTAATACAGAAGAAGAGACCCATGCCACTGTAACCATTGATCAATTTTTCATAAACCCTATAAAATTGTGGAAAGAAAATCAGCTGTAAAATTTTATAGAATTCTAATGTAAAACTGTCTGAGCCAGATAAAAGCAAGAAAAAAAAGCATTTTGTCAATTCAGATTTAGTAATAGGGGCTGCATTCCAGAGGGCAAAGAGATTGTGTAGCTTCAAACATTTAGTTGGCATGAAGAAGATTTTAAAATGGCTCCTCCCTAGCAATTCTCAGAATATATCTATCGTTATGCACATAGTAGCTTTAGTCTGGCAAGATTCTGCCTATTGATTAAAAAAAACAATAAAGGAAATTACTCAAATATAACTCCACATGTCTTTCTTGGTTCTTGGACCCTGACATAGGGGCAGTTAAAAATGATCTATCTTCAGTCTCAAAGATGCTTTTTTAAAAAGGCAACTGAACTGTGTTTTTCTTTTTCCTTGAGGAGGAAGAAGATGTTTCACTTCTCATCCAAAAAGCTTCATCAATTCTGGCTGGATGGGAGATGGATGGAAGGATTAGTTTTGACAGGATGTGGAGAGAGTGTGTGGAAAGATTACATTTCTTTGCAGTCATCTGGTTGTTAGTACTTTCCTTAGTGCCATTGAGGTGACTTGGGGGGTTTATCTGTGACCTCAAACCCCCAAGTGGCCTCAACTGCTCTCACAGGGAGTGTTAACAACCAGATGACTACAAAGAAAAATAATCCTTCCATCCTCCCCAACATCCTTTTAGAACTAATTCTTCCATTCCCGCCCATCCAGACAGAATTGATGAAGCTTCTTGGATGAGAAGTGAAACATCTTCTTCCTCAAGGGAAAAAAAAACCATAGTGTAGTTGCCTTTTGAAAAAGCACCTTTGAAACAATCATGACCTGGGTGACTGAGAGTCTCCATAGACATTTAGGCCTACCTTCAGAAAATAAAATAAAACGAGATGCATAATTATTAATTTATAATATCTCTCCATTATGTGAATGCTGTTGATCAAAATTTTTGACTGGTGGATCTAAGAGGAGAGAGTTCTGTTGAAACCTGGCTCTACCAATTATCATGGGGATCTAAGAATATGGTAGAACTCTGGAGATGGTTGGTATCTTGAGGGCTCTCTCTCTACTTTTTCAACTCTTTTTTAGTCTTAACTTTTAAATTTCAATTTTTACTTTTAACGTATAACTTATAACCTTTTCTTAATTCTGTTTTCAACTGTGCTTTTAGCCATGTAATTATGTTGTTTTATTATGCTATTGTAAACTGCCCAGAGTCATGTACAGTAGGTGAGATGGGCAATGTCAAAATTAAATAAATAAATGAAAAATAAATAAAAAGTATTTGATTTATGCAAAGAAAAGTAAAATGAAGGTCAGAACAGGTGGAAGCACCTGTGACATACTTGTGCAATGGTTATTTGTGGTTTTTATCTTGGTTGCCATTTATGAATTTATTCTTATGTTGCTGTTATGCTTTTTAACTGTTCTCTGGCCAGAATTCATTTATATTTCCATATAAATTGTAAATAATATATACTAGGAAAAAGTAGAACTTCACAGCTCCATTCCGAGTGTATTCTAACTCAGTTATCACCAACTACTATTGAATTAATTAATGTTTTGCATTGTTTGTTCTTTACTTTTAAGACTAATAACTTAAGAGGCAACATTTTATCTTTTGGCTGCTTTCTGTTTCTTTGTATGGTTTTAAAAATACACAAATGGTGTCTTCCGGTTATTTTGATAACATTTTAATGTAGCAATGATGATCTCCTTGAAAAGTAGGACCACTTTGGTTACTTGTCCTCAAGTCAAGGCAAAGGCAAAGGCATTGGGGAAGCAAGACAAATATAACACCTGCATTGTGATGTTAAATGGTAACACTTTTTTGGAGGAAGGGATGGTGTTGTCTGTTATTGAAGTATATTAGTGACACTTCAGCTCTCTCAGCTCTAGCAACAATCATATTTATAACTGGAACATGATACATTGATCTAATTTTGAAGGGTACTTCTTCACTGTCAAAGGTTCATTGACTCTTTATATAGTATCCATTTGTATTTTCAGTCATATCAGAGGCGTTGTTGCATTCTGACCTTCCTTTTTCCTTCCCTCTCTTTAATGAAAATCATAAATTGGTATAGTGAGCAAGCAACTTTTCTGTGATGAGTCACAAATGGTCATTATATTCAAGCCTCAAAAAAGCAAGAAAAGGGAAATGAGGAACAATATGATGTTTTATTTTGCCTATCATCTACCTGAATATTTGGTAGGAAATAAAAAAAAAATATGGAAGGATAAAATAGCCCAACACTGATTTTCATTTTAATGGGATGGAAGTTGGAACACTTAGGGTTGAATCTACTCCATTCTGGTTTTGGTTCTCTGCAACATTCTAGTTGCAAACACTGGTGCTGAGGCAAAAGTAAGCAAAAAGGGCCTGGTGGCTCAGCAGACTAAAGCAGTGTTATTAACTGTTATTAACATCAGCTGTCTGCAATTACTGTAAGTTCAAATCTCACCAGGCTCAAGATTGACTCAGCCTTCCATCCTTTCTAAGGTAGGTGAAATGAGGACCCAGATTGTGGGGGCAATAAGCTGCCTTTATATAAATATACAAAAGTATGAAGGCTATTGCTTAACGCATTGTAAGCCGCCCTGAGTCTCCAGAGAAGGGCAGCATATAAATCAAATTTTAAAAAAAACATATCCTCCAAACATTCATGATAATAAATAAGCCGATAATAAAAGTAAGCCGCCCTGAGTCACTGGAGAAGGGCGGCATATAAATCAATTTTTTAAAAAAAACAAAAAACAAAAACCTTTCACCACACGGCTTCCTCCGAAAATCTATCAGAACCCATGTCAGGGTTCTAAGTAATACACCCATAGCAAACAGAACTCTGAGGCAGGTAGGTTCCTCAAAGAAGTTTTATTGGATATATCATATTGGCACAGGCTTGGGAAAACCGACTCTAAATATTCCCAGGGTTTTCACCTAATTTAAAGTAAAAGTTTTTCCCCTTCCCCCAAACAATCAGTCACATGGTCCAATCAGGGTGCAATTCGGTTGCTTGGGCAACATCACTCCTCCTTTCTTCAGCTACCTGTGGGAATGTCCTTGAAACTATTTTGTTTTGGCTACCAAACCCCAGCTATCACTACTCCCCCCTCTCTAACCCTCATCTCTATTGTGGCAACCCTAAAGCCTCAAAATGGCCTCAGTCCTGCCAGCTCCAGAGTTGGCAATCCATCTCTTCCCCATAATACTTATGTACAGAATGAATATTAGGTATCTGCAAACTGCTTGGTTGCTAAAGTAGTTGTTCATATTTTCTGTAGAACCATGTAGGATATCCATATTCTCAAATTTTCATTGTTTTGTCACTTTCAAAGACAAAACTGAAGATAAATGTAACAAGAATATAGAAAATTACCTGATTTCTGATGACCTTATTTATTTCATTTCTTCAATCCAATGTAACCTTTGTTGGTTGGCAGAAATACTGAATCTAAGTACTCTATCATGTTAAAATGCTGTGTTTATCTCCAATGGAAATTATATCATTGATTGATTATTGTCGACTCTTAGGGAGCACATAGTTTTTCACTTTTTAAAATAACAATTAATTGAAAATGATTTAAACACAATAATAAAAGACAATGCAAACTAAACACAGAAAGAAAAGAAGAACAGGAAGTGCAAAATAAAAAGAGGAGAAAATAAGAAAAAGAGAAAAGAAATAAATGAATTCCGATTATCACCACAAGAAAACAAACTTAATAATTATTCACCCACTATACTATTACATTTACTGTAAGTATCTCTTCTTCCCATAACCCATTTGTTATCCCTATGCAAATTCATAAATCACTAATGTGCCAGTTCTGGTGTCAGCAAAAAGTTCATCAAAGATTCCTAGAATTTTAGAGAATTAACCAACTTTATACTCCTTCCTTTTGTTTCTAACAATCTTGCTCTTTAATTTGTTAAGATGTTCTTGTAGGATTTGATCTCTCTTCTTTTTTTTTCCCCCATCCCAAAGGTTTCTTTAAGGCTTTAGCAAACCTGTTTTGTAAATCCAGCAAGGGGCCATTATCCAGGTCATTATCTTGCGTTGTCATTTCTAATACTCCTTTTACTGTCATCTGTATCTTATAATCATACTTTTTTTTATTTTCCTGTATTTCAATGATTTCTTTATAGTCTAGGATTTCTGCATTAGATGAAGTTTGTTTCAGCTCATTATCCTGTTGATCTGCCAGAGTATTCTCTATAACATCTGTAATTTCTTGTCTAACATTTTTTGGACATAGTCTTTCTGTAGAAGACATTGTTGCTGACATTGTAGCTGTTAGTTTTTGTCTTGATTCTTCAAATGTCTCCTGAAATAATAGTAATAATTTTAATAGTTTTAATAGCAATGCAATGGAATAAAGATGGCTTCTAAATGTTTAACTATGACATTGAATGAGATAATTCTTATCATATAGGGCAGGGGTGTCAAACTCGCAATGACACGTTGTCATCATGTGACATATCACAACTTTTCCCCCCTTTACTAAAATGGGGGGTGGGCATGGCCAGCACATGATGCATCTGGCCCACCAGCCATGAGTTTGACACGCTTGATATAGGGAGTCTGAAACCACTTGATATTGAAAAAGTTCTTGTCATTTAGTTTGGGTTTTTCCAACTTAGCAGCCTTCAGTCCAGATATGTTGGTTTGTTCTGCCAAGAATTTCCACCAACACTACTATTTTAGAAAGCATGACTCAACAAACATTAAAAGCTGTTGTATATGTATTGATAATAAATCCCTCCATTTATTCTTATGCATCTTAGATTTATTTTGGTCTTTAGTATTGCTTTTAGCCACTGGTGTAAGTGGTCCTTATTTGATTGAAGATATGGGTTTTTGCATCAGACTTTCAGTGGAAGTTCCAATTCCCAGGTATATCTTGGCATTATTTTTATAAATGTATTAGTACCTTCCTTGCTATCTGTCATTAACTAGCTTTGTGATGCAACTGATCAGATCCAGATTTTTATACTTCTTGAATTTGATTCCTCTGGTCAAATTATAAGATGACCCTTGTAATTGTAGTCTGGCTTGTTAAGTAGGCTAAGAGAAGTAAAGCCAAGTATAATTTCCCAAGCAGACAAGAAGAGAATGAAGGAATAGCATCAGCATGAATGTGCAATGAAGGTCAGACAGAAGGTCAGATCCCCCAAAGTGGTGATTTAAGGGAAGTTAAAGAGGTCATAGAAGCATCTGATGAATTGTCAAATTGAAGAATTCAACCTGACACAACTATTATATACATACTTCCTCAATGTTAGGGATTTCCGGGGATCAGAGTGCAAAGTTACCTCAGAAACCTGCCCGGAAAAATTCCCAAGTCCAAACAACTGAAAGCAATAAGCTTACTAGGAGCAGCCTCATGCTATTTCTCTCACTCCATTTGTTTTTCTTTTCTTTTCCTTTTAGCTCCTTCTAATGTAATTCTGAGCCAGCTCATTTGATGCCTGTTTTCTCAGTGGAAGATTTATTTTTCTTCTGTTGCTGGAAGCACGATTCTTTTGCAACCAATTAAGGGCAGAAGCAATCTGATCTGATAGTGGTAAAAAATGGTAAATTAACCTTAGTCAATTGCCTCCTATCAATTGCAGTTTAGGAAAGGCCCTACCCTTTGCATCTAGGAATCCAATGGTTTATTATTTGCTTGAGCAACTGGGGACAGAGCTGAGAGATTGTGAGTGAGCACCTATTGCTGGCAAAGTTCTTACCCTGTAACGTGAGACACAATTATGTGTCGTATAAATGATATGTTGTTTATATATTACAAGCCAGTGGTCAAAAGGAGGGGAAATGAAGGTGAAAGAATTCTCATTCTTTTTTCCCCTCAGAAACCACCGAAAGACAATCAGTGCTAATCTGATCCTAAATGGTTTAATTCTGTTCTGTTTTAACAAGGCTGCAGCCCTACTATCTTTTCCCCTGGAAATAAGCTTTATTTAACTTGCATCCGAATAAGCAAATAGCAATTTATCCAAACATTTTACAAGGGGGGAATTTTTTTTCAATAGATGGTTTTGTATTGGCCTGAAAAAAAAAGAAAAGAAAAGAAAAGAAAGAAAAAAGAGGCGGGAGAACCTGCTCTTGTGTAATTTATGTAGTGAGGTAATTGTTTAGTTCTTTGTATTGAATGCAATTTTGTACTTTTTTTTTCTAGACTGCAATGAATCTAATGAGAATTACTGTGCTTATGAGTAGCATGCAGAGGAACAGCTTTTTATGATTTTGTTATTGCATATTTCTGAGGAGGCAAACAGAGAGATGTGTTTACAATGGAGTCCTGATTTCTTCTGTAAGGTGTGTGTGTGTGTGTGGGGGGGGGGGTTGTTACCAACACATATCAGCCCAGATTTTTTTTTTAAAAATCTATTTTTCTATTTAAGTTCTGGGTATCTGAGCTGAGCTATTCCTCCAGGACCTGTAATTATCACCTGTGCTCCTCAACGGGAAGATCACTTGACATCTGGAGGGAGCAGAATAAAAAAATAATAATCCTAAATGTTTTGGATTAATAGTTTTTTAAAAATAAATAACTCTAGTCCCCCCCCTTTAATCAATGTTACAGGCCCAAACGAATATTATTACAAGTGTAGCATTGGAAGGATGATAAAACGTGAATAGGAAAAACATTCTCAACAAGCATCATAACAAATTATGTTCTTGCTTGAGAAAATTATGTGGACATATTCATGAAGTTCACCAGGAACTGGACTTGATTTAAAGGAGATTTGTTTTTTACTAGCAAAGACAACGAGGAATTTACATGTTTGAAGAATGCTGCCTGACTGTTATTCTTGTTATATTGTACTGCTGAATCTAAACCATTCACTAGTTTTCAGCTATAGTTAGTCTGGTTATCCCAATACTCAGAGTTAAACATCCACACATCCGAATGGCATCCAGACAGGTAAAACCTGGTTAAACCAACTCTAAGCTGCAGCAAGGCATGTTTTTTTGCTGCAGCTTATTGATAAATTTTGAGGAAAAGGGCAGAAAGCTCAGCCAGAGATGTTGCAAGAAGTTGCAATAGATTCAGTTGATGAAAATCAAACCGGTTCGTTTTAAGTGAGGCGTTCTAGACTCAGGCAAGTGGTAGAAATATGCATAACTAATTTTCCTTGGAAAGTGTTAAAATTTCTTTAAATTTCTTGGTTTTGCAATAGATCTACTGAAGAATGCCAGTCTAAATGGATAAGAATATATGCAAGAAGTTTTTTTTTTTAAAAAAAAATAATAATAGAAAATTAGGTCATTTTAACCCATAGGAGATGAAAGACTGGAGAGGTGGGTGGATTTTACCTGATGGATTAACAATAGAATGAGTCACTGTGGGTTTTTCCTGGATGTCTTTTTATATTTAATGTAGCCTTTCCCTTGATATATAGACACCGACTTATTAGTATATTTTAAATCAGTAGTGAAGAATATATTTTAAGGACAAGTTTAGCAGCAGTCCAAAAATAGGCACTACTAGAAAAAAAAAGTGGCTCAAGGTTATGAAAATTTAAATTAAACACCAATTGCATAAAATTAAATGCATTCAATACTGTTAAAAAGCCTACTTTCCACATATTTGGTCATTTGATAATTTGATCTTCTGTGGAATTATATTGTAATGGCGATCTTTGGAAGGGCTCCAGGGGTCATATCCATAGTATCTGAAATTTCATAGCCATATTTACCCCATTTTGTCAAATTTGGTGCAGAGTTGGATAGCCAATCCTGAGAATTCCAATTACTAATGACAACTAAAGATTGTAAGGATTTTTCTGAGTGGCACGTGAGAAAATCTCACTGGGTGAGTCAATGTTCTTTCAGAATTAATAAGAAAAAAAAGGTTAAAGATTAACTGTTTTTGGCAAATAATTTCATAAGGAATGAATGAAAAAGGCCAATATTGCTAAATATACCTAAATAGGGACAAGATTTGATTTAAAAAAAAATCTGTAGGTCGATATCATTATTGAATAATAACAGTTCACAATTATTCTAGTTGAAAATAATTTTGCAAGAATTTGTAAGGATCAATGTGTTTTTTGAAAAAATCTAAAATATAATTAAAGGACAATATTAAAATGTTTTGGGCATTTTAGAATACATAGAGCAACATAAATCACATTGATTTGATTTGCTGCAGAGAAAGCCTTTGACAGTTTGAGTGGACTTCCTTATTCAAGGTTTTGCAGGGTATGGATTTTGGAGAGAATTTTATAAAATGGGTAAGATCAATTTATTTGTCACTAAATAATTATTAAGAGAGATCTAACAAAAACCTGTGAGATACAAAAAGGAAGAACACAGGGATGCCCTCTGTCTCCTTATTTATTTATTTATGTTATCGAAACACTGAATAGAGATATAAGGCTTGATGAAAGGATTGCGGGAGTTATAATTAAAAAAGAAACTTAAGGCTTAAGGGGTTCTGCAGATGACTTGGGGTTGGTTCTGGAAGATCCTTTAAAGAGAATTGAAATTTTGTTTCAAGATTAATAAACAGAAAATGAATCTGTTAGCAAAAATATGAAAGTAGAAAATCAAATTGAATTGATGAATAAAATGGGTTTTAAGAAAGTAGAAAGCAAAAGAAGGTGAGAAGAAGATAAAATATCTGCAACTATGACAAGTATGAACTGTATGTTATTTCAAAATAACTGTTAGGACATGGAATGGATCTTTTTTAAAAAAAAACATGCTAGGATGGAGCAAACTATAACTGTCATTGTAGGGAAGAATTTCTGTGATAAAAATGACTCTATTACTTAGAAAGAGGGGTGAAATGCTCCCGGTTCTGACCAGATCACCCGATCCAGTAGCAATGGCAGTGGGTGATTCAGAGAACCGGTAGCAAAAATCCCTGTGCCCCCCCCCATGCCCAGCTGAGCCGCGTGATCATCAGAGGCTTTTTAAAAACTTAAAAACATTTTTTCTGCAACCTGTTTGGCCGAAGAGGTTGTAGGAAAAAAAATGCTTTTAAAAGCTTCTGATGATCCCAGCTGAGTTGCCTGATCCTCAGAGGCTTTTAAAAGCATTTTTAGTCTGTATTTGTATTTTATGTTATAATTAACTCGTTTTTTTTAAAAAAGGAAGAAAATTGGAAGTTACTCCTTTACAGTATATCTTTTTTCTTTCTTTTCTACTTTTTCCTTTATTGTGTTATAGCCTACATAAAATTTGGATGAAGAACCAAAGATGACCTCAAAGAAAAGCAAGGATAACACTCAAAATAAAATGTGAGATAGGTGCCCAAAGGGACTGAAAGCACACTGAAATCAAGCAACTCTAAGTTGTTTATGGAAGAGAAGCAAGATGGGTCTGCTCAACCTTTTGGGGGAGAACATTCCATAAGGTGAAGGCTATTGCAGGAAAGATTTCATGTCTTGAAAAAACCCCCAAAGGGTAAGAACGTACAGAGGAACCATTTTCATTTTCAAAACCTCAGACAGTTGCTTACAGGAGAGAGGCCAAGGCAGCTCAAGAAGCAATCACAATTTCAGGAGTTAAAAAGATCAGAATATTTATTCACCCACAGAATTGCCCTTGCCTGGATGATAGTGGGCCTAACAAGTTCATCACCATTTTGAGCTTACTATCAACTTTACAGAAACACAAAAGGAGACTTGAATCAACAGGTGTTGTGGCTCCGACCCCCGAGCCCATCGTATCAGAGGAAGAAGGCTCCGAACATGAAGGAGAGGAGCCGGCCAGGCCTCCCTCCCCCGGCCCCTCCTCTCTGACAATTCCTCAGGTGTCGGCCGAAGGAGAGGAGATTGGCCAGGAGCCAGGTGTCTCCGATCGATCGGAGAGTGATGAGGGAGACAAGTTGTGGCTGGACCCACATCAGCTTCGGCATGCTAAACGATCACAGCAGAAGAGGAGGCATGCCAGGGATTAAGCTGAGTCACTGGACCACACCCCACAGGCTATATAAAGGAGGGGTGTGGCCGTTTAGATTCTGTGATGGACAAAGTTAATTCTTGCAAGCTTCTTTGGTGCAAAGCCTCAGTCTGCTGAATGATTGTGAATTGGACTGTTTTTTCCCAGCCGGTGTGTATTGCATTTGTTATCTGGTGGAGGAACACCCCCCTTCTTGTTATAGTAAAGAACTTGGCAGCCGGTTCCCGTAGAGCTGTCAAGCCTCTGATAACGGAACGCTTGTGTGTGCCAATTATTTAACCCTAGACTGTCTGTGTGGGTTTGTGCGTGTGGAGGACGGGGACAGAACAACAGGAAAGATTCTCAGTCTAAGTTTATCTGTTTTCTTATGTTTGATTGGTAAGCATCATGCATTTAACTTAGTGACTAAGAAAGAATGTGAATGGACCATTGTTAAAATATGTTCCAAAATGCAATATAAAGGTAAAGGTAAAGATTCCCCTCGCACATATGTGCTAGTCTTTCCCAACTCTATGGGGCAGTGCTCATCTCCATTTGAAAGCCAAAGAGCCAGCGCTGTCCAAAGATGTCTCCATGGTCATGTGACTGGCATGACTAAACCCCAAAGTTGCACAGAACATTGTTACCTTCCCCCCAAAGGTGGTCCCTATTTTTGTAGGTGCTTTCGAACTGCTAGGTTGGCAGAAGCTGGGAGAACTAACGGGAGCTCACCCTGTTATGCAGCATTAGGGATTCAAACCGCTGAACTGCCGACCTTTGAGCGACTAACTTAGCGTCTTAGCCACTGAGCCACCGCGTCCCTTTTAAAATGCAATATACTGCAACACATATTGTGTTAACCCAAGAGATCTGACAGCATTTAGTTAAAAATTAATGCATATTACTTTGTTTCCTTTTAAAGTAGGAAAAATAGGCTGTTCTGGTCAAATGGAATCATAATAATCATTAATTCTTGGCTATAGCAGCCATCAGATCTGAAAACTTGCTGTATATTTGTCATCTCTTTTATGTTCAGAACATTTATACTGGCAGATGAAGAGCTGACTAAAATTCAAAAGCTTATCTCTACGCTTCTTACTGTTCTTCCTTCATATCCTCCTCCAAATAATCTCACCAACATTGTGTTTATCTTTTTCACCCAAAGCTAAATGTAGTGGCTAACACTTTTTTCTAGATTACATTTTACTTTAGCTTGTGCTACCCCATCCTCCCTGCAGTCATCTGTGAAGGGACCAGGATGCCAAAAAGTTCAAAGTTATGAGTGTTTATTGGGGCTAATTGTATGAAGATTGCTTTTATGTTTTATCCATCCTGGGGCTCTTATTAGTGCATATCATTATGATTAGTTGCACAGTCAGCCAGCTGTTTAGCCTGGATTTGGCACTGTTAACCATCCATCAAGTCTTTCCCAAGAATCTGGGATAGGCAGATGTTGTTTGAGGTATTAAAGGTATCGTCACAGGATGTAAGCTGTTCCAAGTAAAGCTGACTTTTGCAAATGACAGGTGGGGATTTTGTCAAGGTCGATGATGTTCAAGTAGTGTTCCAGATGTTGTGGTATTGCACCCAAGGCACCTATTTCTATTGGTACTACCCTTGCTTTATTTTGCCACAGGTGTTATACTCTATTTGTCAGTCTTGGTATTTTGAGACTTTCTTCAGGTCTTTCTCTTCTCTTCTGCTATCTCCAGGTGCTGCAACATCTACTATTCAGCTTCCCCACCCCCACCTTTCTTATAAATAATTATTCAGTTTGGAATGTTAAGTGGCAAATGCTTGTATGTTTGAATTCTAAAATCTCAGAGCACTTTAGCTTTTTTATTTTCTGTTACTTTGTTTGTTTTGCGGTGCCACCAGTTCATGCTTTCTGGCAAATGGTATTTCTTGCAGATATTCCAAAGTAACATTGTTGCTACTTTGTCATGCTATGGTTTGTACTTTGCAGCAGCAAACTGATGGTCTACTGTTTCTTTAGCTTCTTTGCAGGGTTGGCATTTGCTATCTATTGCTGTCTTCTCAATTCTGGCTTTGTATGCATCTGTTCTTAAGGCTTACTCTTATGCAGCCACAATTAGCCCCTCGTCTCTTTCTTCAACTTTCCTGCTCTTAGCTGTTGCCAGGTCTTGTTGCTATCTGCTTTGCCCATTAAATCTTTTATGTATTTGCCTTATTATGTCTCTTTTTTGTTCTTCATTTTGTCTTTCTTATAGGTCACTTTGGTCTCTTCAATATTCAGAAAGCCTTCATAATGTACTAATGTCTTCAGTGCATTTTCTTCACTATCTTTCAGATATTATCTTTCCTTTTCTATCTTTCAGTAGCCTCTCACAGACCAGTACACTCCCATAGAGAGGAACTTCTCAGGGTGCCGTCGGCCAAACAATGTCGGCTGGTGGCCCCCAGGGGGAGAGCCTTCTCTGTGTGGGCATCTACCATTTGGAACATGCTCCCCCCGGAGATACGGAACATCCCAGATCTGCACGCTTTCCGCCATGCCCTTAAAACATTCTTTTTCCAGCAGGCTGGCCTGGCCTAACCTCTTTTAAATTGTTTTAAATTTTAAATTGGGTTTTAAAATTGGTTTTAATTTGTTTTTTGGGGCCATAATATTTAATACATTTTAAACGTTTTTAATATTTGTATTACATGTATTTTATTTTGGCTGTTCACCGCCCTGAGTCCCTTGGGAGTAGGGTGGTATATAAATTTTAATAATAATAATAATAATAATAATAATAATAATAATAATAATAATAATAATAATATTGTTCCAATGCCCTTTTTTCTTCTCAAACTGCCTACTGTGCTTGCAACATTACATGCCCATTGGTAAGTAGAGCCTGTCTACATTGCTACATGGATAAAGAGCATGATTCGTTGTCATTATTTTCCTGGTCTTCTTAGCCAGAACTTTTAGTTTTGTTTGATTGCAGTTCATTATTCCAGTATCTGATGATTAGAGTTGTCCAGGTATTATTTACTTTGATGTTATTTTTTTCTACTGAGTTTGGACATTAAAATCTTCTTCACTTTCATGATGTGTTAACTTCTAACCTTCTCAACTTCGGTGTGCTTGATGTTGTCAGCTTGAAGGATCCCCGTGTATTTGTGGTGATCCTCTTGGTATTATTTCCCTAGGGCATTTTGATTCCTTCAGTTTTCACTATTTTTCCCCTGTTGATAGTGTGGGTGGCACATTTGTCCAGTGCACTGCAATAACTTGGCTGTATATGAACACAGTGTTGAGAAGTGAATTTACCTCAGATGGTGTTTTTCCATACGGCATCAGATCATTTATGTATTATTATTATTTTGAATGGTTTAACCAATTTTGAAACTATTCTGAACTTCAGAATTACATTTTAGATTAGCTTCATTATCATAATCCCTAATGCCTAATATTTTCAGTCCTTATAATGTATATTAAAAATAGCTGACCTTTGTTTTCTTTTAGAGTCATTAGTGCTCTCTGAGCTTGGTTATTTTCATACAATAGTTCCCTGATTACGATCTTGTTTAATACTTGTTGTTTATTTGGTGTTAATCCTGGTGTTCCTATTCCTATTTATCTTGGTATTGATTGCTGGCAAGGAGGTATCATGATCTTTTTGATACCTTTTTAGCTTTTTTTATTGTCTCTGTTGAATGGTGTGTAAATGTGGTTTATTTCTGTGCGCCTGTCTATGGCTGATTTCTCTGAATACCAAACTTCCAGGAATTCCTTAGTATTTTTGGATACTAAGGAATTTTGGAGGCTGGGGAGGAACATGGGCTAGTTCTGGAGTCTGGGGAAGGCCTGGACGAGGGCTCTGCATCCGAGGCAGAGATGGGGCCAGGGTCATCTGGGAGTGATGTGCTGACTCCGGAACCCCCAGAGTCAGACAGCAGAGAGGCAGAGGAACAGGAGGAGTCTGTTCCTAGTGCACGAATGTGCAGAGCTGCCAGAAGGTAAGAGCAACTAAAGCAAGAGGGATGGCTCAGGAATAAGGCTAGGAGATGATTGGCCCTTCCGGTAAGAGAAACAAAGGCACTTGGGCCTTTTGCAGGAAAGCAATCTTGTTAACTCTGTTTCTAGTCGGCATCTCTTGTTTGTTTCTGAACTTCGTGGGGCTTTGCCAAGTAAGGCCTTTGGCAGGGTGTCAAAGAAGATAAAGGTTGGTGATTATTCCGAAGGACTTCTTCCAAAGGACTTGTTTTGCAACTAATTGGGACTCAGCTGGGAATGAACATAATTCTCAGCTCTTACAATAAAATAGGTTTGTTTGGGACCAAATGTGTATTGTAATGATTCAGTAAGCCTAGGTCACAACAATTTTGAACATGTGAGCATGAGGATGCTGTGAGGGCTGTAACTTCAAAGACCAGCTGTAACTTAACATTCATTCCATTGTAAATTTGATCAGTTGCTAAACAAATGATCATTAAAGGAGGAGTATCTCTATGCAGTTCTTTTGCCATTATTGCATGCTTTATTCAGACATACATTTTTTGGTACAAAATAGGGTAAACATTTTTCTTTGGTGGACCTCACTGTACTTTTTGAGTGGGGTAGAAGAAAATGATTGCTTCAAAGCTTGGGGAAAAAAATTAATTCTTCCCATTTTTTAAAAGGGGTTTGCATTTGCTAGGTACATTTGCATTTCTTTGATAGTTCTGCATTTGCATTTAAGCTTCTACTAAACCAGCAAAGGTACAGTATTTCTTCCATGCATGAGATGATGGGAGGAAATAGGTTTTCTTTTCACTTTTCAGTGAGCACAGTTAATTTTAAACACTGTACCGAGGCAATCAGGACTCTTGTCATAGATCTTGAAATACATCCATTGGGAGTCTCAACTTTATTCTTAGAATGTTTTCAGTATTCCTTTTCCCTGTATTGCCAGTATTGTCTTGCCGATATCCACATTTCTGTCTTTCCTAAAATCCTCTTTTTCCCCCCACTGAAATCTGACAGAGGGGTTGCCTTTAAAGAAATCTATATATGCAGCTGAATATTGTCCTTCTTTCCCACCCTGCACACTTAGTCGATTAATCCATTAGGGTGATCAAATGGAAAGGAGAAAAGAGCGCTTGAACCTTGCAGAGTTCTGTCAGCTTCCAAATCTAAGCCGAAGTGATGTGCCCCAGAGGAATGTGAAAGAGTGAACCTGCTGAAATGCTCTATTCCCATCAAAAGTCTTATCTTCTGTGTAATGCTCGCCATATGATTCAAGGGTACCTCAAGTTCATCAAGCAAAAGAACAAGTTGCCTCTTTGTGCAGAAGAACCCCAGGCAAACAAGGTGGAAATAGTTAGGAAGAATCTGATTGAGATATTTAAAATCACTTCAAGGGCAAGTAATAAGCATTTATTCAGTGGCTGTTATGAATGTAAGATATGCCATACACCCTTGTCTCTCTGCCTGCCTGCCTGCCTGCCTGCCTGCCTCCCTCCCTCCCTCCCTCTCTCTCTCTCTCTCCCCAGTATCTATCTATATTCTTCATCATCACCAATATCTATCTATCTACCATGTTTCCCTGAAAATAAGACCCTGTCTTATATTTTTTTGAACCCTGAAATAAGCGCTTGGCCTTATTACCATGCACTTAAAAGCTTGATTGGCTATTATCAGGGGGTGTCTTATTTTGGGGAAAACAGGGTGTCTGTCTGTCTGTCTGTCTGTCTGTCTGTCTGTCTGTCTATCTATCTATCTATCTATCTATCTATCTATCTATCTATCTATCTATCTATCTTCCTATCCTATCCTATCCTATCCTATCCTATCCTATCCTATCCTCATCATGACCATCTATGTCATCATATTATCTACCTAATCTACCTACCTACCTACCTACACACACACACACATAAACTCACACTCACACACCCTCCATTTAACTGATTTGACAGGTAAATAGAATAGAAAGTAAATAGGAAGCTTGTGGGTTATTCAGTTATGAAGCTGGCGAAATGCTTTCCCAAGTATTGCTATGAATCTTTCTTTCTTCCTCACTGGGATGGATCTAGTCATTAGACCAGCCTTCAGCACCTGGAAACTTCCCAGATGTATTGGGATAACTCTTAGAATCCCCATTAGTCATATACAGTAAACTGGAAACTCTAGAAATTGCAGAATTCTGGCTAGACACAACTATCCTGGCCTGTGGAAGAAAGTTGTTTATGGCCCCATTTGCTCCCTAGATGAATTGGGAGGGGGGGGAACCTTGAGGCATAATGTGAACCTTAACGAAGTCAATGATATTGTCAAGAAGGAACATAGTTTGCATTCAATTGATTGTCTTTGATGGTGATGGAAGTGAGGAAATAAGGATGACAATTGGCTTGATCCATGGAGCCAAATTTCCTTGAAGTAGTATTTGTAGTTTATTATCTACAATCAAGATAATTGTCATTCATTCATTCATTCATTCATTCATTCATTCATTCATTCATTCAATTGTTTACCCTGCTGCAATCATAAGTAGAATCTTAGCAGCTTTTTTTTTTGCAAATAATAAAAAAATAACTCCACATAAACCCCCAAACAGTTGCTGGCATCAACACTCAGACACCCTCCAGAAAAGCTCCATTTTTAGCTGTTTCCAAAAGGCAGATAATATTGAAACCCATCAAACCTCCCTCAGGAGCTATTCTAGTTTCTAACATGCTTATCTTTCAGGAGCCTGGCAACTGTGAATACGGATAATATGACATATAAGGCAGGAAGGACAGAGCCACTTTTGGGCTTGTAGCAATTGTGCAAATACTTAATTTTAATGATTTTGATTCTAGTGCAATTATGCATCTGTCCATCTGTCCTCTTACCTCAATATAGCTTTTCCATGAACAGACGTAGCATTAATGATTCACAGGAATCTTTCTGTGTTGCCAAGGAAAAAAATGTAACAGTTCTGACGTATATGTTTTTTCCCCTTTCTGCTAAATATCAAAAGCATGCAAGTGTCAGTGTTTAAACATTTTTTTTTATTTTCTTTCAGCATGATTTGCCAACATAGCCCTAAACCTTTGTTTTGCCCCTGCTTGTCTTGTTAAATCTATGAAGTTAGGCTGCCTTCAGTACAGTGGATTGCAATTTGTGCTGACTGGGACTAAAGAAAAAAAGATTGTAGAAAGATCAGACTAATTATTTCATATCGTATTTATCTGAGAAGAGAGACCCAGTTTTGTGTAGTGGGTAAGGCCCAGACTAGAAGCCAGGAGTCTGTGAATTCTAGTCTACTTTAAATTTAATCCTTTTCATAACACCCAATAAAGCCTTCCTTCCTTCCTTCCTTCCTTCCTTCCTTCCTTCCTTCCTTCCTTCCTTCCTTCCTTCCTTCCTTCCTTCCTTCCCTCCCTCCCTCCCTCCCTCCCTCCCTCCCTCCCTCCCTCCCTCCTAGTACAGCTTCCCTTTCCCTTACTCCATCTCCCTCTAGTTTTGAGGTTTTCTTTTGGTTGTATTTCTAGAAGGAGAAAAGGCTACATATGTGCATTTATATGTTTGTATGTCGGTATAAGAGACAAATTATTAGCAGATGGGAAATCAATCAATTTTCTAAATTGAGTAGCTCTATTGTGTAGTGGGCTTCAGTAGGCAAGAACCAGACCAGCATAGCTGCAACAGTATTTATTAATTCAAAAAGGGAACTGAGGAACTGCCGGCAATTGCCTGTTATTTATACTCTAGGCCCGTGATGGCAAAACTATGACACGTGTGCCACAGGTGGCACAGGTAGCTATATTGGTGGTGTTATAGCGCGGGAATAACGAGAGGCACAAACAAGCTAGTGACAATAGCTCTTTAATACAGGGTGAGACTTCAGCAAAGCAATACGGGCAGCAGCCTTCCTTATATACACTTCCAGCAGTAACTGTCAACCAATCACAAAACACTGTTTCATTTGAAACTCCCACTCAAAATAGATACATACATAGCACCCCTCCATTCCCAGAAGGCACTTACATTATCTATTTACATATTTACAAATGAAATCTCGCAGGTGACCAGGGCGTGTTTTCGCTCGGGTCGACCTGCGCAGTTCAGTAGTTGGGGAGGCGTCGAGCCGGTCAGAGGGACCTTCTGTCTCTCCCGGCTCACCAATGGAACCTCCTGGATTTCTTCGGAGGCGTGGTTTTCCCTAGCTGGGAGTGTCGACTCGTCAGGGCAGCGCTGGAGCCAGGATTTGTCAGATAAGTATTCCTGCTTACTCGGGCTTGAGGTAGCTGTTTTGGAAAAACTGTGATAGTCAGGGTCAGTCATTTGTGGGTTTACATAGACCTCTTCATCTAATCTTTTTCTTAACTGATCTATGTGCCGTTTCCAAATTTTGTTTTGCCCTACATCCACCGTGTATGATTTTGGACCTGTGATCCCTATAATTGTTCCAGTTACCCAAAGCGGCCCATTGGCATAGTTTCTGGCGAACACCGGGGCCCCAATTTGGAATTGTTGTAGTCCTACTCTCTCCCCCTTGAAGTTTTCATGAGGGTAATTGGGATGTAGTCTATCTAGGACACATCTCAGCTTTCTGCCCATCAACAGTTCTGCAGGACTGTGCCCTGTGGCTGTGCATGGGGTGCACATGTGTGTGCTGGCGAGCTGATTTTCGGGCCTTCTGAGCCCACCGGAAGTAGGGAAACAGGCTGTTTCCTGTCTCCGGAAGGCCTCGGGGTGGTGGTGGGCAAGGCCCGTTTCTCTCTCTCCCCAGGCTCCAGAGCCTTTCTAGGAGCTTGGGGAAGGCAAAAATGGCATTCCCCACCTCCCGGAGGCCCTCTGGAAGCTGGAAATGGCCCATTTGCCAACTTCTGGTGGGACCAGAAGGCCTGTTTTTTGCTTTCCCCAGCCTCCCGAGCCTTTCTAGGAGCCTGGGGAGGGCAAAAACAACCTTCCTCACCCCCCCCCAAAAATGGTGGGGTGGGGAAGGCCATTTTAACCCTCCCCAGGCTCCTAGAAAGGCTCGGGAGGCTCAGGAGAGAGAAAAATGGGCCTACTGGGCCCATCGTGCCATCATGTGCCAGGAGCAAGGAGGGGTGACTGGGGGGTCGCGTGTGCATGCGTGGGGGTGGGGGCACATAGAACTATGGGTGTGGGCACACGTGCACATGACCCTCCTCTCTCCCTTCCCCCCCCCCCCTCCTGGCACACGATGGCAAAAAGGTTGGCCATCACTGCTCTAGGCCCACAGGGCCTTAACCAATCATAGAACTAGAAAAAGCCTGCCCAAATATAAATGTTTTAAATTTCCCTCCAAAACAGTTGGGGGTCATCTAAAGGTTAGCTTCATTTTACACAATTATATACATTCAATACATAACAAGCTCCTTCTATAGACAGCTAAGTTTTAATTGTTAGCTATTTATTATTTTTTGGGTCCAACCTCTCCTCTTTCTTGCAGTGTGGCTTCTGAAAGTTTATATCTCTATATACGCACATATGAAATATATGAAATATTAATTACTTTAGTTCCGGAGCTCGCAGAATGTCTGTTTCTTTCTTTACACTGAAATATATGCATCCTTGTATACTAATGCCTTGCAGCGGGATGGGTGGGTGGCAAACAAAATCAATAAGTAATAATAATAAATAGTACCTTCACATTTATTGATGGACAGAAAGAAGTGTCCTGGATTGGTTTGGCATCGACAATCCTAAATTAAGCATAAAACAGACTTGTGGGGTATGTATGTATGTGTTCTGCCTAACTTTTCATGGGGGGAGGGAACTGTCTTAGATTCACATCTGGGCTAAATGTTATAAAAATTGTAAATCAGTGTTAAGTGTGCATGAGCCATTATGTGCTTATGTCCATAGGTGTGCACACAGAACCTGTGACCCTGTGATCTGGTCTTCTTTCATATTGATCTGTTATGAGTTCAGGATAGTTCTGATATCAAGCAGGATGCATACAAATAAATTCCACTTGTAAAATGCTATTTTTCATTGTACAAGAAAGTCTATCCATTACTTTCTCATTTACATTCCATGTCTCTCTCTCCTGCATCTATTATTTCTAAAGGCTGTTTTAATCTTTTCAGTTTGGTCCTATTTTTCTTATTTATCACTATTTGAACTTCCATTTTACTATTGTTCCAAAGCCCTCATTACCTGACATCTAATCTTAGGTCTATTCTTATCTGTTCAGTTGTATCTTAACCATATCCTGATACTAATCTCACATTGTACCCCCTACTCCCCTGGGTCTCTTTTTTGTTGTATGCTGTGGTCAACTTACTCAGCTCAGTTCCAATTGGTTTTTGGAACTGCTGTTGGCATTAGTTGACATCACACCACTGCCACATCTTGTATTGCTGGGTCTTGCTTCGTCTAACTTTGACTCTTTTGATTTTGACTCTGCAGTGATAAGTCTTTCAGTATTGCTTCTTCTAGCTTTGACTCCCTTGGATATTTGGTGCATCTGGTCCCCTCTGGCTTAACTTCTTTCTTGCACTTCATGCTTCTTTCTCCCACTTACCTTTATTTATCCCACATCAAGCTGTTGAGTCAGTGGTGAAATTAAAAAAAAATACTACTGATTCTGTGGGCGTGGTTTGGTGGCCGTGGCTTGGTGATCATGTGAGTGGCTGGGCACGGCCAACTCAATGTCATTCTCACCGAGTCACATGACCCCCCCCCCAGCCACACCTACCCAGATTTTGTTGCTCCCGGTGTTTTCTGTGGGAAATGGGTCCTGTGACTAAGTAGGCATGGCTAACTTGATTGGTCTCACCTTGGGAAATTTCTCCTTAGTCCAACTCGCAATAAAATAGCACAATAAAATAGCACTGTTCCAATATTTAGAATAGAATAGAATAACAGAGTTGGAAAGGACCTTGGAGGTCTTCTAGTCCAACCCCCTGCTTAGGCAAGAAACCCTACACCACTTCAGACAAATGATTATCCAATCTCTTCTTAAAAACTTTCAATGTTGGAGCATTCACAACTTCTGGAGGCAAGTTGTTCCACTGATTAATTGTTCTGTCAGGAAATTTGAGGGGCTCCTACAAAAATGAGGGAGTTAATGTATTTTTCAAAGCACCAAAAGGCACAATAAGAAACAATGGATGGAAACTAACCAAAGAGAGAAGGAACCTAGGACTAAGCAGAAATTTCCTAAGGGTGAGACTAATGAACCAATGGAATAGGTTCACTAGTGGCTTTCAAAAAGAGTGAGGGAAGTACACCCCAAAAGGACAGTGCCAGGAACCACTAAAACAATGCAGAAAACTTAAAACAGCCATTCCCCTTTTTAAAAAAAGTTAATCCCAAAGCAAATGCAGAAGTTGAGAGGGAAAATAAGAGCAGCTGCTCAGGCTAATTGAAAGCCTGGGCATGTTGCCAAAAGCCATTAACCCTTCCAACTCTATTATTCTATGTTCTCTATGTTCTAAATTGGGTCCTTCACAGCAGAAGCAATACAGCTGGCTGGACCACACATGCATTAAATTCACAGCCTATATGATCAAGTTGCATCTTTGTCCCCTCCTGTATCTTTTCCCCCAAGAAGAAACAAGAAGTAGCCAACACTGCAGCAGCTATAAAAGGTCTTGGGAAACTCCAGGGATTATCAGGTGATCCAGAAGTGTTACTTAATACTCTTTATAATGAAAATGTTTGTAATCTTGTACTTCTTGAAGGGAAGAGGTTAATCCCATCCCTAGATGGGTGAGTGATGGGTTTCCCTGTCCTAATCCTGTCAGTTTCTGTTGTTTATTGTCTTGATTCAGCATGTATCGGCTGCATTCCAGCTGCAACTGTTAAATGGAGCTATTAACTGAAGAGAGAGATAGAGAGAGAAGAAAAAAACCTCTCTTGCACTTTATTTTTGACTGGTTTTCTGAACTGCCTAAGCAATTTACTAACGGTTCGGGCGAACCGGTAAGAACCGGCTGAATTTCACCTGTGTGTTGAGCCCTGATGCCTCTTTATCTCTGAGATAGCTCCTGGTGCAACTGCTACTATGCCTGGATATACACTAGGTTCTAGCTGACTAGAGTTGTACTATCATCAGCAAAGCCTTTCAGATACCTCTTGAAGCTCTTCTGTTAAGCTTCCAATATCTTCCTTATTCCAAAAATAGAGGGGCTTTCTTTTCCCTTTCTCTTTCTTTTTCTTTGGACTTGGTTGTCCCTCAGACCAGAATCCACCATAGCTAGATTTTCTGCTGAGCTGGGAAACATTTTCTGCTTGGACTTTCATTATCTGTACTCACAATTTGTCTGCAGCTTTGTCTTTTCCTTTTGTTTTTGTCTTTGTCTTTTCCTTTTCCTTTTGCAAACTTTGACTGTGTCTGCTGTAGCTAACTGAATAACAGAGTTGGAAGGGACCTTGGAGCCCAACCTCCTGCTCAAGCTAAGTTCCTTTGGATTCTCTTCTTCAGTTGCCCTTTCCTCCCTCTTCTCTTCTTCTATGGCTCCCCAACCTTTTTGTCACCAGTTCTGTGGAAGACAATTTTTCCACAAAATGGGGGTTGGTGGGGAGGAGAAGCACGCAGCTAGATCCCACATATGCACAGTTTTGCTCACCCACTGCTTACCTCTAACTTTGTGGCCTAGTTTCTAACAGGCCACAGAATGGTACTGGAATGCAGCATGATGATTGGAGATCCTTCTTCTATTGAATTCTTCAACAAAGCACCAGTCGACATAGCACAAACATTTAGACACAGATATGCTGCAGTCCCTCCCTCCCTCCCTCCCTCCCTCCCTCCCTCCCTTCCTTCCTTCCTTCCTTCCCTCCCTCCCTCCCTCCCATTTTGTTTTTCTCTCTTCTGGCATTTTGAAATTCAGTCTGTTTTAAACAGCTGCATGCCTTTTAAAAGGAATAGTTCCCTTTTTCTTGTGTTCTTTTTTCTTATGTGGGGCCCTTCTTAAGTTTTTAGTGGAATAGAAATGAGGCAAAACTATATGACATTTGGTTTCCTTCACAACCATCCTCTGACCTGATCATAGTTTAGAATCCTCAGAGAAACAGGGAAAGGTAACTGTATAAATTATAATTCTATGCCTTTTGTCACATAAAATGCTTTACAGAAAAATGCTTTGTTATTCCTCATCTCCATGCATACCATATTATCTGACCCTGAAATGGCCATGGAGCTAGATTGTGAAGCTTGCTGTTTGGTGTTTAGTCTCAGCCTCAAACTCTTCTTACTTTACAGCAAAGAATAAAATAGTGCTACTATGCATGCTAAGTATACTTTTGGCTAAACATATTGTATAAATAGAGCCCTGGATATAACAAAGGTATTTTACCATCTTATTCTACCTTGTTGATTGTGGTGGACAACTTTTTGAGGTGAGTTTAGGTTGTAGATCAATTATTATTTTTTGTGTTGTATTTTTAAATCACTTATGGTGATTCAGCATTCATTTTGCAAGGGTCTCCACTATATCCTTGAGGTTCAACATGCTTGATCTGTGTCCAAAGCAGATTTGACAGCAGAGATAGGCAGATGACAAATAATAGTTCAAGTTTGATATTTCAGTTTCGTTTCCAGATTTGACAATGCTTATCAAACAATTATAACCAATCTATAGAGATGTTGGCACATCTGTCATGTCAGATATTACTCTCTATATTTTGTTCATCAAATTCTATTTAGGGAATCTTCCCCAAATTGAAGAGCCATATTGTTTGTTGGTATAGAATCAAGCAGGAGACAATTTGCCTATTCATATTTTTTTTTTAAAAAAAATCTCGTAAGCCGCTGGACACATGTGCTAATAATGGCAGTGGAAGAAAAATTGGATTCTGATTGTCAAAGGGTAATGATGAATGTGAATTTACATAACAAAAGCATCAAGCAAACTGCTTCTAGCAATTAGAGAACAGCTTGATGCAAGAGACTGAGATTTGAAAGACTGCACCCTTTCAAAGTACACATGCTAATGCAGTATAGAAATGAGGAGAGCTTTCTTCACTAACAAGTGGACTCGCCTTTGAATAAGCACTAATGGCAAAAGAGGAAATCATTAGGTTGGAGAAGAGACTGAATGCTATTTAGCTATCCATCCTCAATCCCTTTTACCAAAGTTCAAAGGGAATGGATTAAAATTTGCAGGTGGGTGCAGCAGGGTTAGGCAGTAATATTTATCCTCCCCCCTTTATTCATTGCTGGTGCTATAGTGTATATATAAAGCTAGTTTTATATACCCTACTTTATACAACCCTACTATATAGGCTTCTTGGCTAGAAATGAGGTGACATGAAACTACAATAGGAAGGAAAAACATGGTGACTTGAACCAGTGGTGGGTTTCAAAAATTTTTACTACCGGTTCTGTGGGTGTAGCTTGGTGGGTGTGGTATGGCTTGGTGGGTGTGGCTTGGTGGGCATGGCAGGGGAAGGATAATGTAAAATTTCTATTCCCACCCCACTCTGGGGAAAGGATACTGCAAAATCTTCATTTCCTCCCGATCAGCTAGGACTTGGGAAGCAGAGAATAGATGGGGGCCAATCTGAATTTTTACTACCGGTTCCCCGAACTACTCAAAATTTCCGCTACCGGTTCTCCAGAACTGGTCAGAACCTGCTGAAACCCACCTCTGACTGCAATTTGGCTCAGTGATGTTGCTTAACTCTCCTCCAGCATGTTTGGGGACTGATGAATCACCGGTAAAATCCTTTTCGAATGGGATGGATTCTTCAATTAAGGAAAAGGCTGGTTCCCCACCCCCAACCCCCACCCAGAGCATGTATAGTAGAATTGGTTTGGAGACTTCTGGCAAATTATTTTTCTGCCTCCTTAGTCTATTAGCCATGAGCTAATGCAGAAAAGTAGCTGTCAGCGGCTGGCAGATCCTGCAGGTACCCAACTGAGCAGAAGTGTTTGATGAGCTTGTTAAAATTTCAGACTGTTATTCTAAATGAGCATACACATACTGCACACTTTAAACTGGCTTAATAGCCACTTGAGAGAACCTTGGCAACTATAGCTGAGTGAAAGGAATTAGGGATTTCTGAATGGTAATTCTCGACCCCCATACTCAGTCTGGAATTCCTTGGATTCTTTGGAGGCAGATCTGGCAATTAAAAACTAGTACAAATCCAACATACCTTTATGATTCAAACACAACTTTTGTGCAGCTTGGTTCCCTCTATAGCTTTTTGAACAGCCTCGGTGTGCAAATCAAAGCCAGACTCAGTATCTAGGGTAACCAAATACAATGGATGTCTATATCTTTCATTGGAAAAGAGGGGATTTCAGCTACTGATTTCTTAATTCCTTCACTGTAGGAATGCTTTCCGTTGGTGCAATTGCTAACATACAGGTGCCTTATGTGCTCTTCCATTCCTAGCCTTCCCTTTTGATAGTATACTATATAGAATATTTGGTTCCTAATCAACCTGGGTTCCATGAGTACCATTCAGATATAAATATTGATGTTAAAAAATCCACATTCTATTTGCAAAGGGAACAGTCCTTGCATCTGTAAATTCAAAGCAAATTTGCTAGGTGTGAGCCAGGGAGATTTTTTTTTTTTACTTTTTTTGCAGGAAAGGAAGAATAAACTTTTTCATCTAAAGCTGAATTTTGTTTCTCTGAAGTTTTAACATGCAGGAGAATAACCAAACACTTAGCAGGCCATTCACTGCAGATAATTGTCTTTCTTTTAAGCAGGCTTTAAATATTAAATGCACTCTGATATATTTAGGAGCTCTGCCTGCAGAGTCTCAAACAATAATTGGATGCTGCTTAGAAAGTGAATTTGTAATGCTGGCTGTTCAATGTTTCACTGGCAACAATAATTTCCCAAATGGAAGATGGCAAAAATGTAGGCTGTGGAAAAGAAAGGAATGCAGACAAGGTAGACATTTATATGCTTTGTTGAATTATCAATTTTTCATTGTCTCTTTTGGGAGGAAGGGGGGGGGAGAGTAAGTTTTTAAACCCATGCAGAGCTAGTTCGTAATACATTCCTACAATCAACAACATTTTCCACCACAAGAAGTGGCAGCATCAAGACAGCGGGCATGTCTCTTGCTGAAGAATGAGGGACTTTGTCTGAAGAGATTAATTGATACGAAAGTGCAGTCTGTGAGCTGTTCCCAATGCAAAAGTTCACTTGAGGTTTCTCAGGTATTCGTGCATATATAATATGAACTGATGAGATCAGGCAATAGGCATTCAATCTGCCCTTCAATTGTTGCTCTCAACCTGACGTCTGAGGGGACACTTGTCTTTAGTGCAGAATCTTGTGTACAGGTAGCCCTCGACTTACAACAGTTCATTTAGTGACCGTTGGTAGTGACAATGGCACTGAAAAAAGTGACAATCATTTTTCACACTGATGACCGCTGCAGCATCCTCACAGTCATGTGACCAAAATTCAGACACTTGGCAACTGACTTGTATTTATGATATAAATGTCCCCAAGTCCCCAAGTCATGTCATCATTTTTTCCAACCTTCTGACAAGCAAAATCAATGGGGAAGCCAGTTTTAGTTAACAAATGTGTTACTAACTTGACAGCAATTCCCTTAACAACTGTGGCAAGAAAGGTCATAGAATGGGGCAAGTCTTACTTAACTGTCTCACTTAGCAACAGAAATTTTGGGCTGAACTGTGATCGTAAGTCGAGGACTACCTCATCAGTTGAGATTCTTCACAAAGTTTAAACTGAGAAACTGGGCAGTCCTTTGTGATTGCAACAAAATGATGTGAGAAGAAGAATGAAGCCAGCATGATTGCTCATTCTTGCTTCTTTTCTTTGCAGAAAATGCCCAACAATGTTTTCGGCAGTATAGTGATTATATATATATATATATATATATATATATATATATATATATAGTCTGATATTCCAAGTCTACAATATGTACAAGTTATTTATTATGATGGTGATGACAGTTTTAAGTGCACAATGATTGCTAGCTTTTCTGAGGCAGACCTGCACATAGCCATTATGTGCATTAAAACATTATGATTACAGAGTGCTGAGTGGACTCCGTTATATTATGGACACATGCCAAAATATTTGCCCTATGGGCAATACCTTAATGTTTCTGGGCATTTGAACCATGGGGAAATGTAAGAAACTGGAAATGTTATGCAAAAGTTAACTATATATAATCCTTTTTATTTTTTTTAAGAACATTTTTTATATGAACATATTTTTTTATATGACAATTCTGTTACATGCATATTTTTTCAGAAGACTCGCCCATGTACAATTATTTTATCAAAAATAATTTCAAATATAAAGATTAGGAAAATTGTAGGATCAAGCTTAAGTGCCATCCCACCCCCCACCCACCCTCGTTTGTTTGTTCAATGATGAATCTACTTTGAATTGGGCTTTACTGCTTGTGAATTTATAGACAAATCCATGGAATTTTCATAACAAAAGTATGAAAGACATTTGCCATTTATTTATTTTTTAAACCCCCCCCCCCCCCCAATTCCTAGTTTAGCATAGTGTTCTGGTGGATTGATGGAGTGTTTTCTGGTGGAAATTACTGATTTGGGAATTCTGAAAGTTGAAGTCCACAAAGCTTAAAGTTGTCAAGGTTGAGAAACACTGTGATGGACTGTAATAAAATACTAACTAAGTGTTGGAGAGAGGCTGGCAGAATTGGGGGAAGAGTCAAGTGGGGAATTAGTCTGGAATCCATACATGGGCACATGTGTAAAGCTCAAAACCTCCTCAAATGCTATTGAACCTTATCCAGTCCTACCCAGGTGCAAACAGTCTCAAAAGATTCCTGTGCACAGGCTTGAACTATAAATCATCTAAATGAAATCTTCACATGTGAACCTGGTTATTCTCACATGCACTGCATCTAATCTTGCTCTAATAAGCTATCATCATGCAATTGATTAATGAGGTCCTGCATGAGCATCTGTATAAGAGGGTCCTCATTTACTTAGATGAATTTCTCATCTAAGTAACCCTGGATGAACATGTGAAATTGGTTCAGCAAGTGTTAAAGAAACTATTGGCAGCCAAGCTATATGAGAAACTGTCAAAATGTGAATTCCACAAAATTGCTTTAGACTACCTTGGCTACTGTATATCTAATCAGGGGGTGGAAATGGACCCGGGGAAAGTGAAAGCAGTCTTAGACTGGCAACCCCCATGCACCAGAATTTTTTATCACCAATTTATCCCCTCATTTGCAGAGATTGCCCTTCCCATTACTGAGCTGCTAAAAACTGGGGGTTGGCCCTACAAAACTGAGGCCAGGGAAACCTCTAAATTGGACATTAGAATGCCAATGAGCTTTGAATTCTTAAAAAGGCATTTCACAAAAGAACCGGTACTAAAGCACCTGGACCCAAAGCAACCTTTTGTAGTCCAAGCCAATGTCAACAACATAGCAGTGGCGGCAGTTCTCTTGCAGAGAAATGCCAATGGAAACCTACAGCCCTGCACTTACACTTCTAAAAGGCTCACTGAGACCAAAAGACGATGGGCTACCTGGGAAAAGGAAGCGTATGCAGTACGCTGGGCACTGCTCACATGGAGACACTTTTTGGAAGGCACTTAACCTTTTGGGGTTTGGACCAATCACAAAAATTTAGAGGGACTAAAAACCCCCAGGAGACTATCTCCCAAAAAGGTCCGGTAGGCGCAATACTTCAGGCAGTTCAACTTTGAACTCAAATACATTCCAGGGGGAAAAAGACCTCCTGGCGCTTTGTCAAGAAAGCTACAATTCAACAGCAAGAGAGAGGAGGTAATTCATGCCAAAATTCCTCCTTCCCAATTAGTGTCACAAGCAAAAAGGCACACCCCAAAAGACAAAGTGGCAATGATCAAAAGATTGAAAGATGAGCTCTCAACAGACCCATGGTACCAAAACAACAAGGACATTTTAACTCAAAAAGATGGAATAGCTTGGAAAGAGTCAAAACTATACGTTCTCCACACTCTGTGGATCCAGGTCCTGCAAAGGAACCATGATTTTAAACAAGGAGGACATTTTGGCTATTTAAAAACATTACACTTAGCCAGAAGACAAAGATGGCCAAAGATAAAAAAAGACAGTGAGGACTATGTAAAGAACTGTGCCACTTGTGTGACAATCAAGATGAGACCTGGGAAGCCTCCAGGACTTCTCCAGCCAGTGGCAGAACCATCCCGACCTTGGGAGGAGATAGGGATGGACTGTATAGTAGAGCTTCTGGAGAGTGGTGGGAACACGGTCATTTGGACCGTGGTTGACTTATTCTCCAAACAAGCCCATTTTATAGCCTGCAATGGTCACCCCTCAGTGAGGAAATTAGCTAGACTATTTGTTAAACACATCTATTGGCTACATGGGGTTCCTTGTAGGATTATATCAGACAGGGGTGTCCAATTCACAGCTAAATTCTGGTGAGAGTTTATAGAAGTGATTGAGTCATCCCAAGGCTTTAAGTTCTACATTCCATCTGAGCACGAATGGGGTGGCGAAATGTAAGAACGCAATGATTGGGCAGTATTTGAGAAGTTATGTAAATTACCAGCAATCAAATTGGGCAGAGTTCTTATTGTTCACGGATGTGGCTTACAACAATGCAGTGCACAGTAGCATGAGGTTAACTCCATTTCAAATTAGCACTGGGATGGAAATTGTCCCTATGCTGGAGTTACCTACAGAACCCCCTTCATCCATGTCAGTAAATGAATAGATGGACTCATTGAAAGAATCCTGGGAAAATACCAAGAGAGCTTTAATGGAAGCCACAAAAATCAACAAAACTCAAACTGACAAACATCACTCCCAGCAGCCACAATTTAAAGTATGAGATAAGGTTTACCTGTTTACAAAATATTTGAAGTTTCAATGGTCATCTAGGAAGTTAGGACCAAAGTTTTTAGGTCCTTTTGAAATCATAAAGGTAATAAACCCAGTTACAGTGAAGCTCAGGCTCCCTCACCTACTAGGGAAAGTGCATCCAGTTTTCCATAGCAGTTTGTTAAAGCTGGCTGTCAGTTCCTCCCTTAGACCAGTAGATCGGGCTCCACCGAAACCTTTACTGATTGTGGGTCATGAACATTAAACAAAAATTAAACAAACTTTAGATTCCTGTATTTATAGAGGGCAATTACAGTATTTAATACATTGGAAAGGATATCCTATTTCAGTGGCAACCTGGGTAAAAAGCTGGAAGGTGAATACTGATAGGTTGATTAAAAGTTTATATGAGAAGAATCCTCATAAGCCACAAGGGGTTCCTTGAGGTGTCAGGGGAGGTTAGAGTTAATTAATCTTTTATGGTTGTCTCTTTGCAGGACGTTCTTTTCACTTGAAGGGGAGCAGCCTGTTGACCCCGAAGATGACATGTGTAGCCATATTTTCTTGTAACCTTTGTACTCTTTTTCTATTCGCTTTTAGGTTTGTAGTAACTGAATTTTATAAATATTTCAGGCTCACCACTTTCTAACTGTTGAAAGGGTGTGTGTGTAAAGATAAAGGAGGAATGTTATGTCTAGGTGGCATTCCTTTCCCGTGAGAAGAGAGAAGATGCCTGCAGCTGGCTGAAGGTGGAGTTTGGAGTCACCGGGCTGTTGGATTGATAATTGATTGGAGGTTGTGACTGGGGGGGGGGGGGTTTCTAATTTATGCTTTTATTGGGTGTAATTCTGGATCCGGTTGAGAGTCGGAATTACACCTCGTCCGTGCCATTTTAATATGTTCCTAATAAATGGATTTGAAAAGGAAGATGGATACCTTGGACTTTATTTTTTGGGACATGTTACTTGGAGGCTTGACACTAAGCATATCACAAGTTACAATTAGTTTCAGTTTGTGTTGATTTGGAAAATTGAGATAAAGAATACATTCATATAAAGGTTGTAGAGATAATTTTATATGAAAGTAGGGCATATGAATTAAGTATATTTCCTTCTGTGATAAGGCGTCACTTGAAATTTATTATAAAATATAAATATGCATTTGACACAGAAAATATTAAAATTATTCAGTAGTATTATGTTAGAATTATTGCAAATTTCCCACATTCATGTACGAAAGTCAAACCAATAATAATAAGGGGTGAAGATGTTATTACTGGGTCAGTTTTGTATTATAAAGTATAAAATTATGAAATTATTTTAAAGAACATTTTCTGATATTAATTTCTGCAAAATGCTTGCCTATTGTTTATATTAATCATTATGTAATTAAATAAAATAATTTCATAGCATACATTAGATTGCAGAAATGTTACATTTATTTATTTATTTTATTTATTTATTTATTTTCATCAAGCATGTATTTTATGACAGATACAAGTGTAAACATAATTATAAATACATAAAAAGGATACAAATAAAAGAAAACATTAGGACAGGGACGGTAGGCATGCTGGTAACTTTGTTGTTATCTGCCTTAATTTCTTTTCTACATGCTAGAAAAAATAATGCAGAGAATTAAAATCAGTAGATAAAATCAGTTCCACCCATCCAGCCTAAAAATGGTTTATCCTGAATTGCAAATATCCATTTCACTTGTTTATTACAGATCAAGAAATAAAATAAAGAGGTTACAGACGAGTATTGGGAATGGAGGAAATGCTGAACGAATTGAAATAGAATAGGAAAAGTAATTTAAAAGCTTTTGTATTCCCAAAGTGATGCAATTTTATTTCAAACATTTTCACAAATGTGGAATAAATACTTGTCCCTTGCTTATTAAATGCTATTTTTTTCTTTTATAACCAAATTAAAGTAATCCTAATTCCATTATTCTGTGGATAGTTTAATTGAAAACTTCCACTTCAGTAAGTCAATATATGTAGCTGCCTGTAAGACGGTATCCCTTTCTGGTGTCACAGTTCATACCATTTCTAAGCAGAAAATTACACAGCTAAATCCTATACAACATTTGCTAGCTGACACTAGAATGGTATATATGCATGGCCACTGTTTTTCAATTATCAATGTCATACACTATAGGAGGAGAGCTATGTTAGTTTATGGTAGTCCCAAATCAGAAAGATAACTTCAGACGCACAGATTTTATCAAGAACACATAAAATTTAGTGTGCAATAGCTCTCTTCATCAGATGCAATGGAGTGACTAGATATATGTGGGATTTAAGTTTAAAGCCTTTATTGTTATTGTAACAATACAATGACATCATGTATACAACAAAATTGGTTTAGTCTCTACTGGTGCAGTCCATATAAGAATACAAGACAACATGAATAATATGAAGAATAATCCTTATACAAGTAGTTAGGGAATAAAAACTAGTCATACGTTTCCATATGTACGTCATATTCTGTGCAACATGTATATTACTCTGGTGTATGATCTTATATTATGATATATACATATTATATTACACTGACACCAGTGAAATTCATCATATTAAACTGTTTGTGGTCCTATATTGTGTTTAGGAGTCTGACAGCCCATGGGTAGAAGCTGTTTTTAAACCTATTTGTTTGGCTGGCTATACTTCTGTGTCTTCTGCCCGATGGTAAAAGTGAAAAGAGACACTGGCCAGGGTGGGAATCATCCCTAAGTATCTTCCTTACTCTGCTGAAACAGTAAGATCTGGCGATGTCAACCAGTGGTGTTAGGCAACCAATGATTTCTTGTGCAGAATTGATCACTCTCTGTAGTGCCTTCCTGTCTGCGGCAGGGGTGAAATCTAAAATTTGTTACTACTGGTTCTGTGGGCGTGGGTTGGTGGAGGAGGTACTGTGACTGGGTGGGTGTGGCCATTTTTTTTAACTTTTAAAACCATTTTTTACATGTAAAACCATGTAAAAAAATGCTTTCAAAAGGCTCTGACGATCCCAGCTGAGTTGCCTGATCAGCAGGCAACTCAGCTGGGATCATCAGAACTTGGCTCATCAGAGCCATTTGAAAGAAAAAAAGGCTCTGATGATCGCGCGGCTCAGGTGGGCATGGGGGGGGCGGGGGCAGGGATTTTTGCTACCGGTTCTCCGAACTGCCCATCACCATCGCTACTACTCGCCCGAGCCAGTCCGAATCGGGAGCATTTCACCCCTGGTCTGCGGCTGTTAAACCAGCATACCATACTGTTATACAGTATATGAGGACACTTTACACTGTGGGCCGATAGAAAGAAGTCATCAGCCATTGTTCCATCTGATTTTTCCGCAGGACTCTAAGGAAATGAAGTCTCTGTTGAGCCTTACTAACCACCAGGGATGTGTTGTTTTTCCAGGTGAGGTCTTGAATAATGAGCACTCCCAAGAATTTAAAAGAGAAAACCCTCTCCACACGCCCCCCCCCCCTTGATATACAATGAGGCAGGTTCCTTTCTTTGCTTCGGGAAATCCAGCACCATTTCTGTTTAGATGTAGGTTGGTTTTTGAAAACCGTGTGGATAGCTTCTGGACTTCTTCCCTGTATGCTGATTCATCCCCTCCAGTTATAAGACCGAGCACTGTTGTGTCATCTGCAAACTTTATTATGATGTTGGATAGATCAGAGGATATGCAGTCGTGTATAGAGCAAGTACACAGGTAGGGGCTGAGCACACAGCCCTGAGGGGAGCCTGTGCTGAGCTTCAGGGTGGAAGATGTAAAGGACCCAGCCCTTACTGTTTCTGGACAATCCATCAGGAAGTCTTTGATCCAGTCACAAGTGAGGGGAGCAAAATTCAGGTCAGTCAGCTTTTCAATGAGAATGCCTGGTAAGATGGTATTAAAGGCAGAGTTATAGTTATAAAAAACATTTTGACGTACAGTAATTCCCAGATTTCTCAAGGTGTCTCAGTGCAATAGGTAGAGCAGTGGCGATGGTGTCCTCTGTTGCTTCTATAAGCAAACTGGTGTTGATTGAAATTTGGTGGAAGACAGGACCTGAGGTGTTATAGGATCAGATGTCGTTTAAACTAGATGTTGTCAAATGCCAGGGAAATCAGAAGTTTCAGGCAGTTCAAATGAATATAAAGATTTAGTGCAAGTTTAAGTTCTTTACGAGAATCTGACCAATCAGCAATCAAGGGAAATGCGCAGGAGATAAGGAAGGCATTTAAAGTGGGCTGGATTTAGATGTCTTGCAGGCCCACAGGGACTCGTGACTTATGATGCACTTGATTCCTCCTTGGGCTCAGCCTCGTCATCTCCTATAGATGTAGGTTGGGATGGAGGAAGGAAGGGAAGATGGAAGACAGGGTGACTGTGCAGATGAGGCTATATGTGGGACACATTACTGATACCTTATGAATTAGCAATCTATTGTGGTTTTTTGAAACCTTCAGAGATAGCCTGAAATGTTTTGATGTAGGAGAGTTCAGCAGTCTTTTACACAATTAATCTGGCAGGGTGTTTTTTTTTCCCCAAGATGGCTCTTTTGAGACCTGAAATGAAGTATCTTGGAAGACTGAAATGCTCTGATATTACAAATGTTTGTCAATTAAGAAAGCAAATATATTCAGCAATCCCCAATGCTATCCATTGTTACAATTCCTGGAATGTCTAGCAATCAAAACCATGGTCCTGAAGGCTGGACAAAAGACTTCTACTTCTCTAGAATCATCAGGTTAGAGAAACCTGCTGTAATTTGCATATTGCTTTGACTATTTCCTCATTTAATTCTGTAGCCCCTTTTAAGCCTGGAGTCTTTTCTGTCTTTATTGCTTTCCTTGTCATTTAAATTTGTAAATTGAGAAAGATTGCATTTCCAACTTGCCTTTGAGTGTTGAAAAAAATTGCTATATGTGGTATTCTGTTGTTATTGTGGGTAAACACATTCTGGAATGGATAGATGAAACATTTGTTATGACCGTAGTCACAAAAGATGCTTTCTGTATCTTAGATGATCTAGAACCACTGTAAGGCCAAACAATTCTGGTTTATATATCTCGGCACATTTTGAAATAATCTGAAGGAGAAGGACTGGCAAAACCTGGGGGCATAGTTAAAATAGAAATCAGCCTAGAATCCCTAAATAGCCATAAACAGACTAAGTTCAATCTTTCTTGAATTCTGTGGACCCTTATCTAACTCCAAACAGGTGCTAGCCATTACTTAAGAAGATTCCCATCTATAGGCTATTTAGCAATGAATCAGTTTAATTGGACCTTCATGTATGGACTTTTTGTGCTTGACATAATCTCTTCTATTATTCTCTTCTCTTCTAAAATTATTGTTTTAATAAATTACACTCTTGATATTTTCTGTCTCAAACTATCAAGAAAAATGTCACACTTTCATATTGCAAATCAAATGTGATACCTTACTTGTTATCCTTTTATTTGAAATCATGAACTCAGAGCTGCTATATGATCAGAATATTGCTGCTGATATCTTTGTAAAAACACCTTGAAATCAGCACTTACGGCCATAGAATCTAAAAAAAATTATCAGATTGTTCATAGTCAAATTTACTTCAGTGTGGCTTCAGGACAGAATTTGGAATTTGGACAACTTTTGTTTCCTGCCTAGATGTTTTTTATGACTTGGACATGGGAAATAATGTCTTTCTTAGTTCCAGTGACATAGCATTCAATGGTTTTGTTTTAACCATTTAGTCATGTCTGACTCTTGATGACTTTATAGGCAAGCGCTCTCCAGTCTACCCTGTCAAGCACAGTTTCATTCAATTGGTGGATGTTCAACTTTGTATCAGATTTGATGTTATCAAACTAGCAAGTTCTTTGCTTGCCCCTTCTTCTTGATCCACTAACCATTCCTAGTACTTCTCCAATGTATTTGCATGCATGACATGGCCAAAGTAAATCAGACTTAGTCTTATGATTTTAGCTTCTAGTGATGTGTCTGGTTTTATAAGATTTAACACCTCTCTGTTAGTTAATCTGCCTGTCCATGATATATGCAATAATTATCAGTGTAATTATGAGCTGGGATAGCCATAACAAGAAGTCAGCCAATGAGAACTGTTTGGTGACTGAGAGCCATGTCAAAGAGCTCGGTGCCTGGGCATGGCTTAGTTTAACTCTCTCTCTCTCTGTGTGTATGTGTGTGTGTGTGTGTATGAGTTGGCCTGTTCTTGCATTATTGCTTCTGTGCTTCTGGCTTCTGAATTTTGAGTTCTGGTTCTGACTTCTGCTGCATGGGTATTGTATACATGCATCATGCTTTATATTACTGTATATAAAGAAGTTTCTTTTATACATGAATCCTGCTGAATTATTTACTTGTGTGCTGGTTGGATTGCTGCAAACTCTGACAATAATTTATGCCAGCACCACAGTTCAAAGGCATCAATGCATCTTTGATCAGCCATTCTTAGTGTCCAACTCTCATACCCATACATTGTTATAGGGAAGACTATTGCTTTCAATACATTCAATATACTGTACAATGGCATTCAATACCATTATGATTTTGTTCTTTTGCAATAAATACTTCTTTCTGAAGGATAATTTCCAGAAGATCGTATTGAAGAATTACTACCCTGTTCATAAGATCAGGAGATGAAACATTTTGAATGGCATCTTTATGAAGGAGACATGATTTACGGCAGCAAGGGAAGGAAGGAAAAGCAGGAAGAATGTAAAATGTTATTAAAAAAACATAAAAGAAAGAAAAGTCCTTTCCTTTTCCTTTCCCTTCCCTGTTTTGTGAAATGTATTTTAACCTGACGCTCCGTTTCATTTCATTTTCAAGGCTGATTCAGAGGACCCAAATAAGCAGGATGGCAAATACAGCTCTGTCCTTAAATGCTCAGGAACCACAAAAAGAGTCCCAAAAGGTCTTCTGAGAAGTTGCTCCATTCTAGAATCTACCTTATTCTCCTTGCTAGAACTGGCCCTTTAAATTCTTCAATTAATCCAGGAAACATTATTTACTGTACATATACTCATAGATCCGGATGGCATACATGTTGATTTGCAAGTTTCGATTAGCTTAAGCCCGTCTCTATGTTCTCTGGATTCAGAATCAATACAATAAAAGCTTTTTAAAAACCTTTAAAATGTTTCACTGCGTAGTGGCATATGGCATACAAACATCCTGGTAATTTCAAAATATGTGGGGAAAGTATTATTTTTTGAAAAGAAACCTGCAGTCAGCCTGGGAATTTATTTTTGATCTATAGCACTGCAAAGCTCTGCATATTGAAGATTAAATTAACCATTAAATTAACACAGGCAGAAGCAATATCATTTTTATTTAAGAAGATTACATGAAAAATCTTCTCTCTTTCTCTAAAAAAAAAGTTCCCTTTGTGCCAGTATTGCAGTTGTAGATCAGCCAAATTGTTCTATAATTCAGAAGCCTTCCCTGCTGCCTGTTAAATAATTCTTCAAATTTCATGTTAAACTAAGATCTGCCAAAAAGTGTGTGGAGGGGGGAGAGGGAGAAAGAAACCCAAAGGGGAGAAACCTTAGATTTTTGCTGGTGCAAATTAGACCCATTTTATAACAGTCACGTTCATTGTTTTTCTCTTCCTGCAGAATCTATGACATGAAGCTGAGCATAGAAAATTCATATGTTTCTTATGTCTTCATGTCATTTCGGAACAACCAATTATCACATTCCATCTGTCACAGGACATATTTCTCTGACTTGTACCTGGGTTTGGGCACTGGTCCTAGATATTATAATTTTCTCAGATCAAAACCCAAATTTACTTGTGCAAAACATCTTAATATACTTGGGAACAGAAGGAGTAAGGAACAAGATGTAGAAAACTAACGGCTCTTTTTTTTCAATCCATTCCTTTCCTTATTCTCTGTTCTAATAATAATTTTTTATTGAAGTTTACAGTTCTAAAGATGAACAATTAATACAAACTAAGAAAAATATAAAAAGAAAAAAGGTAATACACAAATATATATATATATATATATATATATATATATATATATATATATATAAATATATAAATGAATGACTTCATTCAGTCCTAATCAGCAAAAGTCCATGAAGAGTTACTAGAAATAACAACATATATATATTAAACTTAATCAAATAAATCAGTTTTATATTCCTTTACTTTACTTTGAACATAATAATTTGACAATTTCTCCAACCATACAGCAAAAAAAAATCTCCTTCCTTTGTCTTGTCTTGAGTTATCAAATCTTTAAAGTCTCATCATTCAGTTCTAGCAAAACAAAACAAAACAAAACAAAACAAAACAAAACAAAACAAAACAAAACAAAACAAAACAAAACAAAACAAAACAAAACCCTTTAAGATAGCGGCCCCAGGGACTCAAAAATATTTTTATGGACCATGGAAGGAATGGTTTTGTGCACCAACTATCCTGTGCATGCACAAATGAAGCTTCACTTATTTGCATAGAATGGTTCCTAACAGGCCACTGGATCGCCCTTTAATCCGTGTCTCAAAAGTTGATTTCTTATCATTTTCTCTTTGTATCATTTTCTCAGAAAGTCCTTCATAAGTTTAACAAGTCTCTTTTATAAATCCAAGGCAAGAAAGTTATCCAAGTCACTCTTTTGATTATTTGCATATCTCCTTTAATTATGAAGACATTAGCTGGTTTCATTTGTAAATCCAATGTAGCATCTGTTTCCATATCATTCTTGTAGCCTGACATTTTAAAATCTAGTTTCAGATCCACATTCGAAACAGCCTGTTTTGTCCAGTAAGATATGTTCGTCTTCTTTAACCTTTTTAAAATCCATTTTTATAACAGCAATTTTAAGACTAATTTCTGAGTGTATTGATCCCAAATATCTCTGAATTCTTCTAAAGTCAGATATTTTTGCTCCATTCTGTATTAATGATTCTCTTCTCCTTTAATTATAACCTTTCTGGTTCTCTCTAGTGTCCAACCTTCTTATCACATTTTCTTTCTAGTCAACAATACTTTCCCATGGGAAGATACCTCCCTGTTAGTTTCAAAATCTTCACAGATTTCTAAAATAAATTTTAAGCCACCCACAGGAAGAATACTTGTAATTAATTTTGAAATATTATCTGAGTTCCCTCTGGTCCCTTAATCCGTTTATAACTTTCCAAAATCAATGTTTTAATGACACTTTTGCTAGTTTATTTTTTTTAAAAAACTTTGTAAGCTTCTTAAACTTGCACAAAACTTTTTTCTTCAAGGATAGGAGGAAATTTACCTGGTGTAATAAAACTTGCCTTTCCAAAGGTTCTCAATATACAAAAAGCTGATAACAAGCAATCTCCAGAAGTGATTAAGAAAGTATGCAAAACCTGAGTCCATAAAGGCTCCAAACAATGGCTTGGAAAATCTGGTAATTCCTCAGCTCACAGTGCTCTAAAATCTGCCAGAGCCAGCCTGTCAGGATTCCAAGATGAAATCAAAACTCCAAGGCAGGGTTCCTCAAAGTATAGATTTATTAGGCATGTCATATTGGCACAGCTGGTGAAAACCGGACTCTGAAGATCCCTGGGTTTTCCCCACCCAGTTCAAAATTCAAAGTTCTTCCCCCCATTACATACAACCATCACATGCCCCAATCAAGTTTCTCTCCCCATCCCGGATGTCTCCGATCCATGCCCCTCCAGTGCTGCTGAGAGTGTCCTTGGTTCCCAGAAGAAAGAATGTTATTTTGGCTACATATTCCCCCAGCTATCTCTACTCCCCCTCCCTTTCCCACAGCTCCATCCAGCCTCACTGTGGCAACCCTGAAGACATTCAAAAATGGCTTCAGGTTTGACACAGCCATCTTATGGTTTCCTCATAAAGCCACTGCAAACTTTGGTTCTTTCCTTATTCTAGAGAAGAATTCTGAGGTATTGTTCCATTCACCAGCTCCTTATTGCACTGTGGTTATCACCTCTGCTCATGCAGAGCTGTCTCCAATTTGCTATTTCCCCCCCCAAAATCCTCACTTCCCCCACATTCATCATCTGTACCTGGGGATGTTGTTTTAATCAGAGAGAGAGAGAATGTGAGAAGCTAAGGGTTTTCTGTATTTCAATCATAAGCTGTTGGTTGTTATAAAATGTAAAATGAAGCCAGTTGAAGAAATCCCTTTATTCATTTCAACCTCTTTCTCCATTCTGGCTGTGCTGATGGTTCATATTCTCAGTATTCTCTTCAGAAAACAATTGTCATGCCCTTTGATTAATGGATTTCCTCCCTTCCTCCCACTGATACTGTGAAAAGAAGCACCCATTTATTTCTGTCAGTGGTGGTGGGGACAAAGAGGTTCACCAATAGCCATTTTGTATGAGCTTGTCTCTATTGACTTCCATACTTCCATACTTATACTTGACGTCTTCCCAACAGTAAACCATTTTACCATTCTTTCTATATATTTGACTCGAGTGGGAAACTGGTACAACTCATGTCATATTTCACCTGGTTAAAAATTATATATATATATATATAAATATATATATATATATATATATATATATATGTATACCCAGTTTCCCCCCAAATAAGACATCCCCTGATAATAAACCCAATCGGGCTTTTGAGTGCATGGCAATAAGGCCAAGTGCTTATTTCAGGGTTCAAAAAAATATAAGACAGGGTCTTATTTTCAGGGAAACACGGTATATATACACACATACACACACACACACACACACAGAGAGAGAGGGCGGGGGTGGGGGAGGGTATATAAATGTATACAGTAGGTCCAGGGGTGAAATGCTTCCGGTTCGGATCAGATTGCCTGATCCAGTAGTGATGGAGGCAGGTGGTTCAGAGAACCAGTAGCAAAAATCCCTGCCCCCCCCCCCCCATTGTCCAGCTGAGCTGTGCAATCATCAGAGGCTTTTTTATTTTTAAAAGCATTTTTTCTACAACCTCTTTAGCTGAAAAAATGCTTTTAAAAGTAAAAAAAAAAGCCTCTGATGATCGCGTGGCTCAGCTGGGATCATCACAGGCTTTAAAAAAAGAAAAGAAAGCCTCTGCCAATCAGGCAAGTCAGCTGGGATCGTCAGAGGCTTTAAAAGCATTTTTTTAGAAAAATGCATTTTGTAGAAAAAATGGTTTTAAAAGTTAAAAAAAAAAGTTGGCGCCCACGCCCACTCAGTCATATTACCCCCCGCACACACACCAAGCCACGCCCACAGAATCGGTAATAACAAATTTTACATTTCACCACTGAGTAGGTCTATGTTTCACCATTCCATTAGGAAACTTAAAAAAAGAAGGAGAAAAAAGTCCAACCTTTCAGAGTCACATAAAAAAATGTTTGTGAAATGTAGGTGGGAGACCCAATAAAGATTTGTGAATTATGATCTTTTCAAAAGGGGAAACCAAAGGTCAAATCACTCTAGAAAGCATTGACCAGAGGAGAAGGAGCATTCCTATCACAGTGCATAGTAGCCAGCTGGAAAAAAGGCATTTGTTTATAATGAAATGAAGTTCAGCAGGCAAAAATACAGTACTGTTTCTCCTAGTACAAGTTGTAAAGCACTGCTTCCAATGAGCACAGACTGGCTTCCTGCCAGCATGGGGATATGTAGAGGATGATGAAATGTGTTCCCAACCTTGACAAATGATTAGTGGCCAGCGCTTGCACTTGGGCAATCAGTTCAAACTTCATATTTTCCACTTGCCAAACCACTAGACACTCAAATCAAACATAAAGGCTTTAAGAAGTACTTAAAATATCTTCATACTTCAACTGCAGAAAACCTATTCGTATTCCCTGTTGTGCTTTTTGGTTTCTTGAACCTCCATTACTCTCTTCTGACTTCCATTGAGGAGTATATTTTATGCTTGTAGATTGTATCCATGATTTTGTAACTTGATTATGCACAATGGAAAATTAACTGCAACATGCATAAGATGATGGAGCTGAGCAATGAGAGCACATTAGAAAGGACTTTGCTTGGGAATATGCAAGTACAACCAACACATATGAATCTACGGTGAGTGGGAATCTGTCTTCCTTCCTCCATCTGGCTCCATGATTTTTGGCAGAAAGGAAAATAAAACAGATCATGGAATATATGTTTTCTCCCTATTGAGATATACTCTAGTGATGAAGTTATAAGATTCATTCTTTGCTAATTATGTCTCTTTTCATTCTTTGCTCCAGTCTTTCTTTTCTCTTCTCAGTTGTTAAAACTTTGCAGCACCAGCTTCTTTTTTCTTATTCATTTGTGATCACTTGTTTATTGATGGTATTTATTTATTCATTCAATCTATATGGCTCATCTCAACTACGTAACTCTGTATGGCTAACTGTGAATAAAAAACAAGATTGAAACATTACAACAAAATAATAAATAACATACAACAGCCAAGATAAAAACCAACCAATAATAATTAACATAATCATATTTATATAAATAAATTGTAATGTGAGGGATTAAAATAGGGTGGAAAAGTAATTTCCCTGACCATATAGATGTCAGGGCTCTGACCAGTGCCCTAATTAAATCATGAGCCTCAAGCCAAGCTTCAAAAGAAATCCAGTTATTTATTAGGAGCTTCATGTTGGCACAAACCAAGTGAAGAGAGCAGGTCAGGAATGCTTTGTGAATTGACAATAGAGTCATTTATGAGAAATGGGTGACTATGTAAATCCAATCCAATCCGATCTAATCCACCAACCCCAACCCCAACCCCAACCCCAACCCCAACCCCAACCCCAACTACAACCCCAACCCCAACCCCAAGCCAAAGCCAAAGCCAAAGCCAAAGCCAAAGCCAAAGCCAAAGCC
>WNWU01000050.1:5525172-5569386 GCA_012654045.1 Ptyas mucosa
AAGCCAAAGCCAAAGCCAAAGCCAAAGCCAAAGCCAAAGCCAAAGCCAAAACCAAAGCCAAACCATACCATGATTAAAAATCCAAGCGTGCGCACACACACAAACCTCTATCCCAATATTTAGGAAAATAAGGATAAATATCCCACTCCTCAAATTTGCTTCCTTTCCCCAACAACTGAGATTTACAACATTCTCCAATGTTAGTGTGATCATTAATCATCAGAAGATTCAACCCCTGTCTTAAGTAAGCATTTGTCATTTTTTAAAAAAAAGGTAAAGCAGTATAGATAAGTTCAAATAACTCTGCAAGCTATATTTTTTAAAACTCTTTACCATATTGACACCTGCACAATCCTAATCTAGTGAAATACAGCACATAAAAGATGATGATTTACGGTACAACATGGGACATCACAAGTTTTTTTCAAAATGTAAGAGTTCTGTAAAACAATATAAGCAATAAACAACATAAATAAAAACTACATGTGAGTATGCATGTATATATCTGATACAATTATCAAAAAATAAGATCATAAATAACATCTTTCCTTATTTTTCAGGATTTATAAGCCACCCTGATCTTAAAATACACTGGGCAATGGACAACACAGAAAATAAAGCATAATGCCAAAACAATAAAAATCTCTAAGCCAATGTAGAAATAAAAATATCTTTAAAATGGGCTAAAATTGAAAGAAACAAAGATAATCAGTCAGGTCAACTGTAGCTGAAAGTTCTTAAGAGGAATACTGGGTTTAGTAGTTTACCCAAAGCTATGAAGTTGTCAAATTTGTAAAGTCACCCAATTCCGATAACAATTTGGGTAGTGTAATAGTTTGGAACAATAGGAAACAGAAACATACAACAAATGGCCTGGGAGATACATCTACCCAGAAGTAGGCTCCATAGGAATGGATGAAATATTTATTTTCTAACCATTGATAAAATAAATCCCATATATTACAGAAATCAGATTCTTCCTTTCCTTTAATTGCAAGTGTTTATTCATTTCTGCACATTCTAATATTTTCTTAACCACATTTCATCTGTAGGGATCTCTTCACCTTTCCAATAAATATGAAAGCAATGTATTAAAAAGTTAAATAAGTTAAGAAGAGAAATGTTACAATAATGGATATGTTAAGTATTAGTATTAAAATAAGAGTAAATATAAATAATGAATATGGTGGTAAGCTTTAACTGTTATGACACACAAAAATTGTACCCAGACGACACACTGTTTAATGAATGATGAAATGTTGGTGTTAAAAGAAAATAAAACTTAATTTAAAAAAAGGAATGTGTGAAATGTTAGATCCTTCTATGATAAATGTTACATGTCAATATTACATCATGATTATAGGTCTTCTGGGTGATTCTCATATCATCCAGCCAATAAACATTTGGCTGTTCTCCTTCATTTCTTACCATGCCCAAACACCCGATTGTGTTGTTGTTTTTTCTTCTCTAAAAGCTGCTGCATTTGTGGCATAATTAACAGCACTTCCTTGATCTTGAAGGCAATCTTTGAGCAATACTTTCTCTGCCTCTCTTCTACTTCTGCAAGTCTTCACCATTTCATTTCCCACATTCCTGGAATTAATTCATTCAAGTACTCAATCAGCCGTCCTTTTCTTCCTCCTCAATCAACCCCTTCACAGATGAGCTGAGAAACACTCAGCTGGATTCCAAAACTTCTGTTTAAAATCTATCCACTTTTTCAATCATATTACTTCCTGATATCAGCTGAGTTCTGAAGACCTTACTTACATATTGCACAACTCATGATCCTTTGGGTCATCCTTTTAGTGATTTTTTTTTACCTAAGCAGAAAAACACAATGTCTACAAGTGGATTGCTATTTTTTTGGTTTTAAAATTAAAAAAAGGAAACAAGATTTTATTAAAGAAAAAGGATTTATAGCAAGACAAATATAGGTGCTTTTTGTTTAACAAAAGACACCTTTCATTATCATTTCTGGTTGATATGCCATTCTTTAAGAATTCTCTAACATTTTCCTTTTCTTTGGCTTAAAACAACAGATAGCTGATCATACTGGAATGCTGACTTCTCTGGATAAATCAGCACATTCTTCATGGTTTGTCTCTGTACTTCATGTATAGTGAGAGCAAAGCACGACTGTATTGGGAACTGTGTCCACTGAAGAGGGACATTTTTACTTCCCAATAAATTGAGTGCATTTTTTGGAATGATGACAGTGCCAGTTTTGAATATGCCAATGTTTATCTTTGTTCAAGGTGATTTTTGTGGAGTTCTTCGCCAATCATTTACATTCCACTGCAAAGTCTTGGAAGATTCAAGTTGTTGAAATGATGGGAGATCCTATCTTTAATTTCAGTTTATGTGGTTTGCAATAACCGCATAATTGAATCAAGGAATTCTGTTGAATAGGTTTGATTACTTCACTGACAGTGCTGAAGGATTAATACTATTTCATCATGCCAGGGAAGCTTCTAATCCACGTGGAAATCATTTTTTCTTCATCATTTCATTGAGGGGAATCAAGATAGAGTTCTGAGAATAGTTCTACAGAATTGTCAGATGTTAGGTAGCTGAAATCTATACGTTCTTACATTCTTCTAGTAGAACAGTATCTTCAGGTAATTCTTTTTCATCATTTTGATTTTTCGGAATTCCAACATTTAGTAAGAACTCAGAATAGCATTTCCCCCCCTCAATCACATGTTTCTCTTCAACTGAAACTTGAAAAAGCTTCTCCAGATGTATGTTTTTTTTATACATGAATTCGCCACATTAGCATAATTTCCTCTTTTCACAGCTAGTAGAAGCTGATGGAAATCACGCAGCAAATGGTTAACATTCTTCCCAAAGGCCTCATTCTTGCACATGTATCACAAAGAGTCTGTTATATGACTTCAAAGCTCTCCTTTTAATCATGGGCTCTCATCCCAGACAATAAACCTCATACATTGAAGCACATTTACAGTATTGGAATTTATTTCACTTTTACAAAGAACATGTTCATTTACTTTGAGAAGTATTCTGAGTGCATTGTTTTACCACAAAGCATCAATGTTGTTGCAGTACCAGACCACTGCAATAGCAATGTCTCCATCTCTCCTAACTTTAGCCAAGATCAGGTTCATACAAATGTCTTTTCTATTTTACCTGGTTCAGCATTGAAAATGACTGAAAAAAGATTACTTTTCAAGCACTTACACAAATAGTGATTTACTGATCTTTGCTCATTATTCGGTAAGGGCTGATTGTGTAGTATAAATTCCTGCTGTTTATCTCTGTTGTATTACTGCTAAAGAAATAATTCCTGATTGCCACCATTTTGATTAATTGTAACATTTCTTGGTTTTGGCAAGTTATATTCTTCAAGATTTTTTTCTTAATTTCTCAAATTTTTCTTGGAAATATAGAACAAGTTGTTGATGATGAGCTCATTGATCATGATATTAGATTATTGATAGTTCTTCCAATTTGGAGGAAATCTTCAGACATTGCATTCTTGAACTGGTTCCACAGTTGCTGTGGATTGTTGATTTCAGTATTTGTTAGCAAGATAACAAACCTATCTTTCATTGCTCTGGGACTCTTGTTCTTTTGGCATTTTCCATAGTTTGATGTCAATGATGTCATCAGTTTGCAACAATCTCTTTCTTCAGATATCTTTGAATGATAGAAGGCTATGTCCATGGATCCGGCTGTTTTGGCTAACTATCATCCAGTCTCCAACCTTCGCTTTGTTGCGAAGGTTGTTGAGAGTGTGGTGGCGCGGCAGCTTCCCCAGTACCTGGATGAAGCTGTCTATCTGGACCCGCTCCAGTCCGGCTTCCAGCCTGGGCACAGCATGGAAACGGCATTGGTCACGTTGGTGGATGATCTCTGGAGGGCTCGGGATAGGGGTTGTTCCTCTATCCTGGTCCTGTTAGATATCTCAGCGGCTTTTGATACCATCGACCTTGGTATCATGTTGCACCGGTTGGAGGGGCTGGGGGTGAGGGGCACCGTTTTGCGGTGGTTCTCCTCCTACCTCTCTGACTGGTCGCAATCTGTGTTGACAGAGGGGCAGTCGACCCCGAAGCACCTTACTTGTGGGGTGCCACAAGGGTTGGTCCTCTCGCCCCTTCTGTTCAACATTTATGTAAAGCCGCTGGGTGAGATCATCCATGGCTTTGGGGTGGAGTTCCATCAGTACGCTGACGACACCCAGCTGTATATCTCCATCTGAGATATTAAATTACTGGGCTGAAATTGCTTAATGTTTTTAAATTGTTCTTAAATTTTGTATGTTATGTTTTTTATCTCGGCTGTGCACCGCCCTGAGTCCTGCAGGAGAAGGGCGGTATAAAAATTTAATAAATAAAATAAATAAATAAATAAAAAATTATGTTTCTGAAATGACTTGAAATATATTAACCCCTTTAATGCTATGAAGAAGCAGGATCCAATAGCAGAGGTCACCACTTCATGGAGAAACAGTGTACACTCATCCCAAGAACTTCAAAAATTCCAGATAATTCCTCCAGTCTTTTCCAAATGGGTGTTTGATTTTGTTTTTTAAACCAGATTCAGGATCCCTACATGCTCAAATAGCAGTGGTGAAATCTAAAATTTGTTACTACCGGTTCTGTGGGCGTGGCTTGGGGGGTAATGTGACTGAGTGGGCGTAGCCAATTTTTTTTTTACTTTTAAAACCATTTTTTCTACATGTAAAAAAATGCTTTCAAAAGGCTCTGACGATCCCAGCTGAGCCGCACGATCATCAGAGGCTTTTTTTTTTTACTTTTAAAAGCATTTTTTCGCTGAGGATGTAGCGAATGTGGAATGTAGAAATGTAGAAAAAATGCTTTTAAAAGTAAAAAAAAAAGCCTCTGATGATTGTGCGGCTCAGCTGAGCATGGGGAGGGGGGGGCAGGGATTTTTGCTACGGGTTCTCCAAACCACCCGCCTCCATTGCTACCGGATCGGGTGATCCGGTCCGAACCGGGAGCATTTCACCCTTGCAGCATAGGTATTTTGTGATTGGCCAAATTGGAGAGCAATATGGACAACAATAGTTTGCTTGACCTAGCCAGCAAATGCCTGCTGAAATAGATAGTGCTAATGTGGACGTTTTTCTATACTGACTTGAATAATGGTAAGGTATACATGGAGTTTTATGCTCAGGCAAAGACTGAATTAATTTTAAGGGAAGCGTAAAGATTAACAATATGTCATGTGTCTGAGTCTCCATATTCCTTCACTTGACACTGCATGGTGTTACAAGTATAATTTCAATGTAGACTGAGATATTCCTATTAGAATGGGAATAGGGGAAGAAAAAAAAAACAGATTTCCCAGTAGTATGTCTAGGGTGTTATAATTCTTCTGTCAGGATAATACAAGGCCCAGTATCTTCATAAGTATCAAAGGGCAAAAAAGTTATTTTTTTTCTTTTTTCTTTTAAATATTGTTGATCTTTCTCCCCTTAGTCATCTACTAATATACTTTACATGTGTATATTTGTGTATACTCTCCAGTGGTAGGTTGCTACCGGTTCGCCCCAGATCGGGTGAACCAGTAGCAGCGATGGGAGGCTCCGCCCACCCACCTGGATGCTTCTGCACATGTGCAGAAGCATCGAGCGCACATGAGCATGCACATGCCCCCATGAGCGAACCGGTAGCAACGGGTTTTGAAACCCGCACCTGATACTCTCCTAAATGTGGACACTATATGACTCGCTTGTCTTCGTGTGCTAAAGCATTTTTTATTCTTACTAATGCATGTCAAGCTAGAAAATACTTTTAACCATCATGTCTGAGGTGAAGGTGATCAGCAATCAATAATAAGAAAGTTGAGGTTGTGAAGAACATGTGAGAACAAAAGCCCTCTGAAGAATAATGGCTGGCTGTAGAATAGAAGAATAGGGTTTGAAGCTGGCCCGCTCATTATGAGCAGACAGAATATCTGCTCTGAATATAAGGTCAAGACTGGCATTGTCACAAAGAACTTCAATTTTTGGAAACAGATCAACAACAGCCAAAATATTATCGCGAAGGTTTATTGCTTGCCCTTTCCTTATTGTATTTCTCTGCCTGAATGTCTCAAATGCAAGCAACAAGCATGCAACAGAGGATGAAATTATCCAGCGTATATTTATATTGCATATAAGTAGACATTTAATGCAGTCCACAGATGCTAAAATTTTAGCTTAGCAAAGCATAGATCTACGAAACACAATTTATTTTCCTTCTAATTACAGCCTTTGGCTGAAATCCTAAACATACGGTTATCAAGGAAATAATGAAGCAGTACTAACAACTTAAAGTGCTATTTTTAGGGATCAGTATGCAGCAGAGGTATCCTACCATCAATGGGGAATTCTAGGAATGAAGTTTTAGCAGAATGAAAAGTGCTGAATTCAAGATTTCTCTGCTGGTTTAAGCTCTTAGCCACAGCTAGGGAGGATAGTCTTCCTCTTTGCTCTTCCTTGACCATTATTTTTTAATCTCTACTAAAGGTGCTAATGTTGTGTTATCAGACCTTTTCTGGTGAAGTTGATCACCCCGTTTTGAAGCTCAGAGTATCTCAGCATCCTTAAGCTTGAAACATTTTGAATATAAAAGAGGGATGTGAAGGCGATGGGGTTGCAAACATAAAGAATTTGCATACACCCCAATGCCACCATTATAGGCATTATTGCTGGAGAAATGTTGAAGCAGTATAGTAACCGTTGTCTAGGGATCACATTGGAGACCAGCATCAGAGGTCGTAAATGCAAGACATAGTCCTAAATTTACTTTTCATCACAATTTCTCATCATGAGCAATTGCTAAATGAGGAAATTCCTAATAAGAACTATCTGAAAAAAAAAAAAAAAAAAAAAAAAAAAAGGGGGGGGGGGGGGGGGGGGAGGAGGGAAGGGAAGAAAGGAAAGAAGGGGAGGAAGGAAGGGGAGGGAGGGAAGGAAGGAATCATTAACCATCAACATTACTAACTTTAGATTTTGTCCTCAAATGAATCAGATACAGAAAACACTATTTTCAGATGAAAATACACTTTTTTTTAACAAAAAAGAAGAAAATAAGTATATTTTGCCCAATGAAGCATTGCCTAAGTTTCATTTCCTGTTGGGCAGATGGAGGGTGTTAAACAGAGGTGGTATTCAGCAGGATCTGACCTGTTCGGGAGAACCAGTAGTGGAAATTTTGAGTGGTTCGGAGAACTGATAAATAGCATCTCTGACTGGCCCAGCTCCCTTCTATTCTCTGCCTTCCGAGTCCCAACTGATCGGGAGGAAATGGAGATTTTGCAATAACCTTCTCCTGGAGTGGGGTGGGAATGGAAATTTTACAATATCCTTCCTCTGCCACACCCACCAAGCCAAGCCATGTCCACCAAGCCAAGTCACACCCACAGAACCAGCAGTAAAAATTTTTTGAATCCCACTGCTGGTGCTAAAGAGTACAAGATCATTCCATTGTGGGGTTCTTAAAAAGAAAGCAGCAGGAGCAACTTATGGGAGTGACTTGTGACTTTCTCTGGCTTTTCCATTGTCTTTGTAGGAAGGTGACAAGGAAAGTCAGAAATAATAATCATGTGACCTCAGCTCCCCATGACAGCTGCAACCAGTTGTAAATCCCATTTGGTCAGCACTATTCATAATTTTGAATGATCAATGAATAAGTGGTCATAGGTTGAGGCCTATCTGTATGTATGTATGTGTGTGTGTGTGTGTGTGCGTGCTACATGTACACTTTACATGTGTAAATAAAATATGTATTCAGTGATCATTTAAATTTATGATGATGTTGAACAAATGAAGCCTACAGCCAGTCCTTGTAGTTACAGCCATTGCAGTGCTTTTATGGTCACATAATCAAAATTTGGGCACTTGACAGTTCACCTGTATCTAAGACCACTGCGTATATTTCAACCCACCTATCTTCCCCCTTCTCTATCTTTTGGACACCCTGCATTCCACCTCCACTGCCTACCCCTGCAACCCTCTGCTGCTACCAGCCGACCTTCACAGTCTTCTTTCTCCTGCTGAGAAGCTACACACAGCTGAGGCATACACTCAGTGGTGGGATTCAAATAATTTAACAACTGGTTCTCTGCCCTAATGATTTCTTCCAACAACCAGTTTGCCAAATTGCTCAGAAAGTTAACAACCGGTTCTCCCGAAGTGGTGAGAACTGGCTGAATCCCATCACTGCATATGCTACTCTTCTGCACAGCCTTCTTGAGGCCTTTCCCAAAACTTCACAAGGCCTCTATGAAGCCTCCTGATACCCTGCCCAGATGCCTCATGAGGCTTTAGGAAGGTCTCACAAGGGTCTTGCTAAGGGCCAGCAGTTGTCCTCAATTGGACACACCTTGTCAACTGTGAAAGAAGAAGATAGCAAAAGTTAGCTGGGGCTAATGGAGCAACAGGAGTAGGCAGGAATGGCAGAGTATAGAACAGAGATAGGGGGGAAATAGGTTGATGTGGGTAGCAGTGAAATGCGCTTACCTTTGCTACCGGTTCGGGAATGTGAGCGAGCTGGATGTGAGGTGTTGAAGTGGAAATAAGCATGGCAGGGCAGGAGAAATGTGACATCCTGGTCTACTGGTACTGCCATCACTAAGCTGTGTGGTCGCATGATATTTCATCAAACAATTGCTTCACTTTGCAACCCTAATTGGGACCAGAATTTCCATTGTGCAGAGGGTCAAAAACGGGACGTAATGATGTCCTGGCGGGTGGGTGGAGCCTCCCGCCATGCCACTACTGGTTCTCATGAGTCAGATAGATCTGGCCAGATTTCACCGCTGGATGTGGGGTGTTGAAGTGGAAGTAAGCATGGCAGGGCAGGAGAAATGTGAAGTCCTGGCCTACTGGTACTGCCATCACTAAGCTGTGTGGTCGCATGATATTTAATCTAATAATTGCTTCACTTAGCAATGGAAATTCTGGTCCCAATTAGGGGTGTTAAGTAGGACTGCCCTGCAATTTTTTTTAAAAGGTAAAAATTTCCTATTCTTCCTGCCCCCCCCCCCTCAAATTTTCCATTAAAAACACAAGGCTGAAATACCCTTCATGACCAGCTATGGGAGGCATTGAATTCTGCAAGATGGCAGTCACAAAGTCTCCCCCTTTTTCACAAGTGCTGCCTGAATGTCCCAAAAGGATGGAGCTTTTACCTGTCACCTTGCACCACACCTGTCAACTTGCAAATGTTGATTCTGCGGGCATCACTGGAACCCACTTTTGTTGTTGTTGTGAAGTTCCAGTCTTTTTCCTTGGTCCTCTGCTAAAGTGGGAGTAAACGCCTGTACTTCACAGCTAATACATCACCTGTTGTCAGCCAGTTTCCTTACAACAGGGCTGTCAAACTCCCAGTCCACGGCCGGATGCATCATGCACTGGCCATGCCCACGCCCAGTTTTGTGAAGAGAGAAAAAGTCCTGATACATCACATGACACTGCCATGACGATGTGAGTTTAACACCCCTGCCTTACAACAGTTGTTACAATTATACCCTGAAAATCTGGGCCTCTGTTGAGAATATCTTTCTGTGGATATTTTCAGAGCAGCAACAGTTAATTTCTCAGGTTGAACTTTGTTTTTAAATCATGTTTGTCTCCGTGAATTTCAATGAAGTAACCATGATTTTGAAATGAGGTTCTGTAATGGCTTAAAGTATTTAAGCCCTTAAAAGAATGTACTTTGCCTATAGCTCAAGAAGCAGTAAATCCTTTGGCAGTGATATTCTCCTTCCATGTAGCAATGAGAGTGGCATTATTCATGTCAGGCAAATAATTCTACCCCAAAAGTGGTGATATATCTTGTAGAAGGAAAAGGTAAGACACAGTTCCCCATTGTTTCTAAATAGCTCAATGTTATTTCATTAGGGATAGAAAGGAAAGTGTTAATACAACAGGAGTAGGAGAGCTAGTCTGAACCTCCAAGGATAATTCTGTTGTGGAGTACCGATGATGATTTCTCATAAACATATAAGTACAGACGGGCTTTGCTTAACACTTACTTGTTCAGCAACTGTTCTAACTTACTATGATCATATAATTGTGATCTGGGCAGTCAGCGACAGGCTAGCAATTACAATGTTACAACATTTTGCAGTCAAAGGGTCCCCATCTCTGACCTTCACTGCCAGCTTCCTTCAAGCAAAGTCAGGAGGGTGGCAAGTTGGCAGGAGGTCACAAATGGTGACCCTTGATGTCATGTTTAACAATGCCAACCAGTGCTCTGAAGCTGCTGTTGCTAAGTGATTTGGTCATGTGATATAATGCTTTATGACTGCATTTCTTAGCAATAGAAATTCTGGTCCCAGTAGCCATCATTAACTACCTTATATATTGGAATAGGATAAGGCAACTTTTCTTGGCCTCTTGGGTAAGATTGACTGTATGTGTAGATAAGCTGTACTAGGATTTAAATAGCTATCTTTAGTATTCATGTGGAAGGCTGAGCACCAAAGAATTGAGGCCTTTGAACTATGATGCTGGAGAAGACTCCTGCGAGTCCCTTGGACTGCAAGGCGATTAAACCGGTCAGTCCTAGAGGAGATCAATCCTGACTGCTCTTTATTTTTTTTTTTTATTAAAAAGTTTTACAAAAGGTTTACATATTTCCCCCACTCCCCTCCCCACACCCCTTCCCCTTCCCCTCCCCCCCTTCCCAGATCAAATACAGGGTATAACATTCAATAATCAAAATCCAACCTAGTCTAAATAATTATAATATTCAGCATTTCTTAATTCTTCAATTCCCTATTTACCCTACCAGTTTAATTGCTTAAAAATACTCCAAATATCTACCTACTTATCCAAACCCTATCTGTAACTTCTTATTCCAATATTCGTTTTAGATATAATCTACCCACCTTCTCCAGTCTCTTAAATATCTTTCATTTGATTGCTCCTTCAAGTATGCCAAAATTTTTGCCATCTCTGCTAGGTTTGTTACTTTCATTGTCCATTCTTGGATTGTAGGTAAATCTTGTTTCTTCCAGTATTGTGCCACCAAAAATCTTGCTGCTGTTATCAAGTTTAAAATCAAATTAGTCTCTATAACCATACAGTCCATGACTATACCCAGCAGAAACAGCTGTGGTGTAAATTTTATCCTCTTTTTAAAAATATTTTGTAAAATCCACCAAATCTTTATCCAAAACGCTTTAACCTTCTTACATGTCCACCAAATATGAAAATATGTGGCATCCTGACAGTCACATCTCCAACATTTTGGTTGTATATTCGGATACATACAAGATAGTTTTTTTGGATCTAGATGCCATCTATAAAACATTTTATAAAAGTTCTCCCTTAAATTTTGCGCTTGTGTAAATTTTATATTTCTTACCCATATTTTTTCCCATGTTTCCATCAATATTGGTTGTTCAAAATTCTGTGCCCATTTTATCATACAATCTTTAACTAACTCAATTTCCAAGTCTATATCAGTATATTATACAATCTTTTTATATGTATTGGACTTTGGTCTCTAATTTGTTTTATTAAATTTTCATCACTTTGTATAATACCAATTTTCTGATCTTTTCTCCATCTGGATTGTAATTGTACATACTGAAACTAAGTTTGTATTATTTTCTCCTCGTTCAACACATTTAAAAGTTTTAATTTTAATATACCTCCCTCCATGCAAAGAATATCAATATATGTAGTCACATCTTGTCTTCTTTCTATACTCGTGTTCTCTATTGCATGCCTGGGTACTGCCCATATAGGTATCTTCTCATTTAGCTTATATTGATATTTCTTCCAGACACACAATAAAGCATTCCTCAATATATGGCTCTTAAACACTCTATCCATCTTTTTATCATACACTAAATAAGCATGCCAACCATAACCCTGACTGCTCTTTAGAAGGCCAGATCCTGAAGATGAAACTCAAATACTTTGGCCACCTAATGAGAAGGAAGGACTCACTGGAGAAGAGCCTAATGCTGGGAACGATTGAGGGCAAAAGAAGAATGGGACAGCAGAGAATGAGATGGCTGGATGGAGTCACTGAAGCAATCGGCGGGAGCTTAAATAAATTCCGGGGGATGGTAGATGACAGGAAGGCCTGGAGGAACATTTTCCATGGGGTTGTGATGGGTCAGACACGACTTTCCAACTAACAACAACAAAAGTATTCATGTGAAGATCTGGGGAGAAGTATCTGTATTTCCAGCTCAGCAAGGTTTACAATTGTTAAATCTAATTGTAATTGTTCTTCCTGAGTAGGATAGGCTGTTTTTTCAAAGGTTCTCCCTCCTCCTCATATCCAACTAAATAGGGAAGTTCACCCAGCAGTCTAGAACAGGAGCAAGAAACTGAATAAAGGAACGGTTTCAACTGAGACCAGCTTGAAATTGTTTACAGGTTACAATATAACTAAAGGTAGACTTTAGTAATGAAAACATACTTGACTTTTGCTAACTAAACTTATCAAGAACTTAAGTATGTGATGATTCTTTCAGGGTGATTCTCGGGAAGTCCCCAGCAAAGTTTGGCCTTTATTATATGGCAATTTATTATTTATTTATTTTTTATTAGTTTATAGTATAAAGTACAAAAATGCAAAAGCAAATAGTAGGACACAAAGAGGAGGGAAAGGAGAAGAGAAGTGTGGAAGAGAGTGGGGGGAAAAGGGGGGGTGACTTCTGACTCCCTCTGGTTGCAGTAGAATAAGGCATTAGCATCAAACCTCAGCTTTTTACTTATCCATAAAAGTATAAACTAGCCATTTTTATAATGACAAATCAGTCTAATCAGTAAAACTCAAAATCAAAGTTTCATTTTTTTCCACCTCAACCACAAAGTCCAGAACGGTTTCCAAGTAGAACCAAAAGTATTTATATTGTTTCTTCAATCAAAACGGTCAACTTAGCCATCCTGCTAACTCCATCAACTTTTGTAGCCATTCACCATGGTGGGAATCGAAATGTCCTTCCATTCTTGTGCATACAGTAGTCTTGCTGCAGTCAACATATATAAGATCAGAGTTCCAATGTTTCCCCCGAAGTCTTTTTCCATTAAGCCCAAAATAAAAGTTTCTGGTTTCATCTTTATCTTCACATAATTATCTTCAGAAAATAAGAATTTTCTGTATTAGAATATGAATCCTACTCCAATATTTCTTTGCTTTATCACATGTCCACCATAAATGAAAAAATGTTGCTCATTTACATTTTCATTTACATCTTCAACATTCATTTGAAATACTTTTATACATTATTATATGGCAACTTCTTCAAGACCAAGTAAGTTCACCCAACAGGGATTTTCTAGTAATCTAGGAATAACTTCTCAGAAGGCAAATTCAACCCGACCAATCAGTAACTTGAATAACCTAATCAGTTATATTCCATCTTGCTTTTCCAGGACCTCTTTGCCATAAATATAGGAAAATTGGCCTGGACTGTGAGGGCCATACAGCATGGACTTTGTAATAATTGGAATATGGATTTTGTACAGTGGTAGGTTTCAATTTTTTTTACTACCGGTTCTGTGGGTGTGGCTTGGTGGGCGTGGCTTGGCCTGGTGGGCATGGCAGGGGAAGGATACTGTAAAATCTCCATTCTCTCCCGATCAGTTGGGATTTGGGAGACAGAGAATAGATGGGGGTGGGGCCAGTCAGAATTTTTTCTACTCGTTCTCTGAACTACTCAAAATTTCCACTACCCATTCTCCAGAACTGGTCAGAACCTGCTGAAACCCACCTCTGGTTTTGTAGTACTATTGTACTGGCTAATTAACATGGATGTTTCTTATATTTTAATTTGCCTTCTCCCCCCCCCTCTCTCTTTCCCTCCCTCCCTCTCTCTCTCTCTCTCTGATACATTGAAAATTGCTTTTCTTTTTAGTTGTTTCCAAGACTCAATGAATAAAGCAAGTATTCAAGCCCGGCACTGGAAAAGTGCTTTGAATGTATCTTTACTAATATACATTTTGATGTTTATTTTCTTTTGTAAATGTTCCCTTTACTTTTATTCAGATTGCAATGCTCTTTTCAAGCCTGATGCTGTCATATTATTGGGTGTCTAATTATTCCTGATACAACTGGACATATGATTTTTTCCTAATCCAATCAATTTTTACTTTGAAGTTTCTTTGTTGGGCAAACTATAAAAGTAAATGTAAGTCTTTTGTTCCTCTCTCTTGTGTATACAGGGAATCCTTTTTAATTGAATCATTTCAAATAAATTGTAAATTAAATAGTCTTCCTGTCTCAGGTGCTAATGGAAGTCCAGTGTGCTGAGGCAGAACCAACCCAGATTTGGCTAACAAATGTTTATTCGGATAGCTTTTGGTCTATATATCTTTGGTTTGATGGAATGAACTAGGCAATAAGAGGAAGACTGAATCTAGCATATCTCACCATCTTGGTTTGTTTAGTTACATAGTTCTTGTACTCTGCTCCTTTAAGTCAGAGGTCTTCAAACTTGGAAGCTTTAAGACTTGTAGACTATGCTATGGACTATGCTCCAGCTATGCTGGCTGGAGAATTCTGGGAGTTGAAGTCCACAAGTCTTAAAGCTGCCAAGTTTGGGGACCCCTGCTTTAAGTCATCTAACACAATGCTTTGGATGTTTCAGATGCTGCTGAGTATCAATTTGCAGCAGCCTCAGCCAGCACGGCCAATAGTGAGAAAGTTGAGGGATTAGGAAGGAACAAACCCATTTATGAACTATTATGTGCATGGAACTGATGTCTTGGGATGATTCATGTCCATGTATATGAAACATATGGTTGGTCCAGATATAGAAAGAAACTGAGTGTTTTTCTTCCAGAGTGTTTCTGAAATGTAAATGTGATGTGCAGAAATTGAGAGATGGGGAATGAGAGAGAGAGGAGTGGGAAAATGTCAAGGACATTGTGGCAGCTGAGGAAATTAGAGAGGCAGGGAAGATAAGGTGCTGGGAGAATCTGTTATAGGAAGATGCATGAGCTTTGTCCTTTGTGCTCTATAAAACTGATCCTTGCAGTGTTCATTGTGGCCAAAACTCTGAAAAACAAACAAAAATATTTGGAGTTTTGTTTCTGCTGAATTGCAACCCACCTGGAATTCTTTAGCAGAAATTTAGAACACAGTATGCTTGTTTTAGATCTGAAACAAAAAAAGAACTTACAGAGTTGGAAAGGACCTTAGAGGTCTTCTAGTCCAACCCTCTGCTCAAGAAGGAAACTCTATATCCGTGATGGCGAACCTATGGCATGTGTGCCACAGTTGGCATGCGGAGCCATATCGGTGTGCATGCAAGCTCTGCTCTGGCCCACATGCATATGCTGGCCAGCTGATTTTCGGGCCTTCTGGTCCCACTGGAAGTCAGAAAACAGGCGTTTCTGGCCTCCGGGTGGGTGGGGAAGGCTGTTTTTGCCCTCCCCAGGCTCCTAGAAAGACTCTGGAGCCTGGGGAGGGCAAAAAACAGAACTACCGGGCCCACTGTGCCATTGTGTGCCAAAAGCATGGGGAGCTTGGGGGGGTTGCGTGTGCATGTACGGGGGGCTGGGGCACATAGAATTATGGGTGTGGGCACATGTGTGCACAACCCCCCCTTTTTGGCACGTGATGGCAGAAAGGTTAGCCATCACTGCTCTATATCATACCAGTCAAGTGGCTGTCCAGTCTCTTCTTAAAACCCTCCAGGAATGGAGCACCCACAACTTCTGAAGGCAAGCTGTTCCACTGGTTAATTATTCTCACTGTTAGGAAATTTCTCCTTAGTTCTATATTTCTTCTCTCCTTGATTACTTTACACCCATTGTTTCTTGTCTTGCCTTCTGGTACTTTATACACAAGATGGAAGACATATTTTCCATCTTGTGTATATCCCCATGAGAAAGACACTTCACAGCATTTGTTCCACTTATATGTGTCAAGACAAACACTTTTATATGCTAGATTTACAATTCACATGAAGCCATGGATTGTTGGACAAAACATGGTAGCTTGATTCAACACAAACTATAAACTGCAGAAGATGAACAAAAGCAATCAGATCACATCCTGGCATAGTATGATATGCGAAACCAATCTAATTCGTCCCATCATTTTAATCCTTCCCAAAATTAAATAAGAATGAATTTCATTCTTCATTATTCTTCATTATTTTATTACTGTATTTTGCAATTCTACTAATCTTGGCTGAAGAACAATGCAAAAGTATTTCAGAATACCAAATAATAACACACAGTCCATGCTCGCTACTTACCAAAATCCAGGGTCAGTCCAGAACTTGACATCATATACTGGTTGATTGGCTACATTTAAATTGGGTCAAAATTTGTATTAATAGCCTGCACTAAAAAGTGAGATGGCTTTACCATAAAATAACATTGATCCTGAGATATTTTATAGAAAAAAAAATAATCCCATGATGTATCCATTTAATTACTTGCCAATGCAAAGTGCTAAAATTTTCCTGATTAGTGAAAATTTAATGAAATGTTTAAACCTGTCACAATTTTAAAAATGTGTTTCTGAGGTGATACGATACTGAGGTGATTAAATGAAATGTCTGTTTCACCTGTGATGAACATACTTCACACATGCAAAACACTCCATTTCAATTAGTAAATGAAAAAAAAGATGTGAACAAAGAACAAAGCTGTTGCAAACTACTGCTTCCCTCTGGTTCACCTAAACTAGCAGTTTTGAAGAACATAATGCCCTTACATTTAATTTCAAGCCTCTGAAATGGAAAATTTCACTACGCTGCAAAAACTATTGAAAGCTATCTCCCATGCCTCAGTACTTTTCTTGCCCTCACAAATGACCAAATGAACCTCTTTTACAGCTCTTACATAACTTTTGTTACATAAGCAAAAGAACATTTTTCTCCTTCATCACTGTTTTTGGTGTGTGATAGTCACTTTATAAAGGAAGATGTTTCCAGCATGTAGCAGTAATGGGGTTTAATTGATTCCAGTAATAAGACTTGGATGCTGTCATGAAACAAGTATGCAAGTGGTGGCTGACTTCTTGGCTTTTACATTTCATTACAATTTGTACTCGGCATATTCTCATGAGTTCCTGAATGTTTACTCTGATGTAATTCTCAATAGGTTCAGTAGGTGTGTATGTGTTTGAGTCAATGTGGACTCCTGGCAATTACCAGGACCAGTCCCTGAAGTTCTCTTGGCAAGATTTTCAGAAGTGACTTGTTTGCCATTGCCTCCTTCTCAGGACTTTATGTGTGTGTGTGTGTGTGTGTGTGTGTGTGTGTGAGAGAGAGAGAGAGAGAGAGAGAGAGAGATATCAAAGATCATCCAGGTGGCTTCATGCCTAAGACAAACCGAGAACCCATGGCATTCTAATTTCTAGCCTGGTGCCCTTAACCATTGGACCAATGTGGGTCTCTCAGTAGAATTTACTAGTAGCTAGTAAATTAATAGAATTGCACCTTATCTAAATATCTCAAAGAGACTTTGGGGGTGATCTGTTCTTTCCCACTTGCCTCAATATGGACTGGAAGCCTATCAATTTGGAATCGGGTAATGTTCGGCTTGTACCTACCCATGCTCTGCATCAAAAGTAGTTATTTTTCCTGTTGTTGAGTCAAACAGGGCATTCCAATCTGCCGCATGACTTTCATTTCCTCTTATAAAAATGCCTCTCTTCCAACTGACTGGTGTTTGCTCTGATGGACCTGTCCCTTACTTTCCCTTCAATGGCCATTTTGGGCTGGGCTGCCTACCAGCCACAAAAAGTTGATTTTTTTTAAAAACAGATGCAATAGTGAAATGTTAAAATGCTGGCAATGGTTTTGTTTTTCTTTTAAACTGGGTGGATTGACAAGTATTCTATAATGTTTTTCTTTTAACATTATAGAATTCTTATTTTTTCTCCTTCAAAGAAATACCATCAGAATTTTATTTAAAACAAAACAAAACATACTCACAGAAGAGTATGTATTGGTCATGGCTTCTGGCTAGAAATTGGGAGGCCATGAGTTCCATCTTACTTTAGGCTCAAAACAAGCCAGGTGACCTTGGTCCTTCCTCTCTCTTTCTTTTAGCCCTAGGAAGCAGGGAATTTCAAACAATTTCTGAGAAACCTTGCTAAGAAAACTGCAGGAACTAGTGAAAAACTGACTTGAAGGTGCATGTGAGAGCACCTAGATACACACACATACAGAGATAAGAGAAGAGAAAAAGAGAAAGTTTGTTTTCTTGGCATGTAAATGAAAAATAAAGATGCAGAGGAGTCTACTAATCATGTTACACACACACACACACACACAGAGAGAGAGAGAGAGAGAGAGAGAGAGAGATAATTTTTTCTGTTGGAGCACCTGGTCTACCCCAATATGGGAGGGAGCATCCTGCTTCCCTTTCGCCTTTCAGCTCCAATCCAGGAGCCCTCAAGCAGTTGCTTTCATGACAAACTATTTTGTATCAAATTTATATTTGCTGATAAAGAAATACAGGGAGACTAGTATAGATCTAGTTCAAGCTATTTAGTTCTCCTCAGATAGCCCTACCCTTAGCCCAAGTTTGAATCCGAGTAAGGGTATGGCTAGCTGAGGAGAGCTAAATAGCTTGAACTAGATCTATACTAGTCTTCCTTTATTTGTTTATCAGCAAATATAAATTATATGTGTGTGTGTGCATGCGTGTGTGTGTGTGTGTGTGTAATTGAGGCATATTATTCTCAATCCAGATAAAAATTTGGGCATTGCTGTGGTCAAGTAGACAAGAGGATTAAAATCTGAAAAATAGTTTCTTAAACTGGATTTTTTTAGTAGCCTTTTTAGATACGGCAGGAAAGTAGCTGAAGGCTGCAATATAGAAAAGACCTCAGATGAAATCATAAAAAGATTTTCTTTACTGGTTTAAAGTTCTTTCTGTATCTGAAGTCTGTAGAGATTCTCAGTCACGCAGGTCATGGTTGTCCCAAAGGTGCTTTTTCTGGAAGCGATTGGGCTTTCTTGTTTTTTTTTTCTTTGAAAAAAATGTTTCACTTCTTATCCAAGAATTCCTCACTATCCTGTCAGAGCTGGAGAAGCTTCTTGGATGAGAAGTGAAACGTCTTCAAAAAAAACCAAGAAAGTCCAGTTGCCTCCAGAAAAAACACTTCTGTATCTGAAGTTTTATGAAAACTTCAGGAGCCTGGTTTAGCTCAGCAGACTAAAAGCATAGTGATTTAAATCAGCTGTCTGCAATTACTGTAAGTTCGAATCTCACCAGGCTCAAGGTTGACTCAGCCTTCCATCCTTTCTAAGGTAGGTTAAATGAGGACCCAGTTTGTGGGGGCAATAAGCTGACTTTGTATAAATATACAAAAGTATGAAGGCTATTGCTTAACGCATTGTAAGCCGCCCTGAGTCTCCGGAGAAGGGCGGCATATAAATCAAATTAAAAAAAAACAAAAACAAAACTGTCACTATTGTTCTTAGGCCAGTTCCATTGTTGACCATTAATTTTCCTTCTACTGGCTTATTTAATTCTTAAACTTTGTTCTGTCTTCGCCTAGACTTTGCTAGGACTTGCTTTCCTTGGCTTAATTGAAAAGTTTCATAGGACTGTGTAGAGTTTAAAAAGGAGGTTTACTTTAGTTGCAAGGTGACCAGATGAAAACTATCTCCAGTCCCTAAATTATAAAAAGGGATACTTTTAGGCACTTATCTCTAAATGTTAACTTAGTCTTAAATTTTTTTAAAAAATACCCTAACAAGTTTTAGAAAAAGAAATAAAAATACAAAGTGGGGGGGGGGGGAAGCCATCAAAAATTACAAAACAGAAAATAAAGGAACAATGTTTATCACATATTAATCAAATGTTGCACAGATTTCTAAATCTAATAAGGAAAAAAACCCAAAATGATAAATGATTCTCTAACATTATAAAATATAACATATACTCCACCAACTGAACAAGGATATTTTTAATAGATAAAATAGCTTTCTCAAAAATAGATATGTCACACATTCTCCCTAACCTTCAATTTTTTTTTTTTTACAACAGAAGCAGGAAAACAAATCAGCCATTCATCCTTTCAAATACATTATTTGGAGTATCTGGTAAACTTAAAATAACATGTCTTTGAATATTAGTATCTCGGGCTGGTAGTTATGCTGTTGGTTTGAACTCTGAGCTTGACGATTTGGTTGCAACTTAAAATAACATTTTGTTGAACCAGTTTTTACTATAAGTGAGAGTTATAGTAGTATATCGATGTATATCATTCAGATGGGAAGCCTTCTGGCCTGTCAATTTCTCATTTTCATCAATTTAATAGTTTCTAATATTTCTTGGTGTGACAAAGGCATTTCTTAAAATATCAGTATTAACCTGTGAATATTAATTTGCCTTTAGTATTTATTAATATCTTGTTGATCAGTCTTACTCTCCAATTTGTATGACACATTTTTTAAAAATAAAATAAAATAAAATAAAATAAACCTGTTTCCTAATAGATTCAGAATCCATAATTCTCTGACCATCTTTTGTTACTATTTCAAAAATTGTATTCTGCTGGCACTTTTGCTTCAGGCAATGTGCCAGCAATTTACCTGCTTTTTCACCCGATTCCCCAATATTTAACTTCAATTTCTTCAAAGAAAATTAAACCTGCTCAGCATGGAAATCAGCTGATTTTACCTTATCTAGCATAAATGCATTATTTGTTTATTCTGTAGGACTTTTTGCATAGACTCCAAAAAACAACAACCCCTTTGGTTAGCCATGAAATTCATCTGCTGATAACAAAGATGTCTATGTTTATTTTGCCTAGCTTCATAAGCAATGATACAGCTCCTTATTTTGACCTTGTTAGAACATCTAAACACGTAGCTTGATAAAAAATGTTGAAGTGACACAGACTGACTCTGTCTTATGCTTTTTGTGCAAAGTGCCTAGTAGGGCATATCTACTTTGTATATAATTAGTTATTCAATTTTAATTCAATTTACTTGTGTTGGCAATCTGCAATTCAAGGGCTGCCTGGAGGTTTCAAACTCTATTTTATTAATGTGGCTGAAAAGCAGTAATATGTTACCCACTATTTTGGGGCAGGAACCAAGAGAACTGTGTGTATGTTTAAGCAATGAAAGGGCTGTTTCTAAATTCCTCTCAAATTCCCAAAGATCCCAGCAGTTCCCACATACATAATACAATATGGCCCTCAGTCAGCCTTGATACTCCCTGCATCCTAATGTTGTACAGCCATTAGCCACCAAAAGTCTGTCTATCTTGACTAGTGCAAGCTATTCAAGCTATTCAAGCTCAATATGCTTTTTTGAACCGCTACAGAAGTGCTGTTGAACTTACTTGAAATAGAAAGATGAAAGGTAACTGGAAAGAAAGATGAAAGTTAAGTTGATGTACCTCTGCAGAAAGGCAGCTGATAAGACATAGGAAAGATACCTCAAGTCCAGTCAACAGCAAAATGAATATGATTTGAAAATGATTTAGAAGTGCTTTGGAGTGTATGGAATTGTACGTGTAGAATACCTTTAAGCAAGTTTCCACTTGCTAAAGAAGCCATGTTTTCAGTGCAATTTTTTAAAGCATCCATGTATGACATAGTATAAAGGCTTTAGACTAGGACAAGGGAAATTCAGATTCTCATCCACCTTCAGCCTTGAAACAAATTGGGTGACTTGTAATCAGCCAGTCCAACTTTTTCCAGAGAGTTGTATGGCAAAAAAAATATGGACCTTCTCCTGAGGGAAACATAAGATGTAGAGCTAACAAATATATTGAAACAGCAAAATATTCTCTCTCTCTCTCTCCCCCTCTCCCCTCACTCTTTTATGATTGTATAAAACTTGAAATGCTGTGGAGAAAGTAGAAAAGTCATAAGGAATGATGATTAATAAAATAAAGTGTTTAGCTAGAAAAATCATCTGGAATGATGACTAATAAAAGAAAGTATTTAGCTGAACTGTTGACTTCTCTAGAATAAAATTTCATGATAGTCACAAAAGCAACTAATGGCTTAAATAAAGTATTAAAAGAGAGCTGGCAATGGCCATCAATAATCTTCATCATCGGAGGCAGTGGTGAAATTAAAAAAAAAATCCCCTACTGGTTCTGTGGGCATGGCTTGTTGGGGGGAGGTCATGTGACTAGGTGGGCATGGCCAACTCGACATCACTCACATCGAGGGGTTCCTCACTGGCCCCTCCCCTGCAAGCCACTCCTTGTCACGAATGGCAGGAAAATGGGGAGGGGAATATTCCTGCCTACCATCCTTTCCTCTGTCTGTGCTGAGATTGAGGAATGGATGATAGGCAGGAAAATCCCCTTCCCCATTTTCCTGCCTTTCACAAAAACGGCTCCATTCCAGCTGCTCCCCACATCCCCCTACCTCCTGGGGACTACCTTAAAGGGACAGGCTGCAGCAGCTCCATTCTGAATGGAGGGAGAAAAGTTAGCATTCTCTCTGCTGCATTTAATGTGGAATTCTGTGGCAGAAAGAATGCTAACTTTTCTCCCTCCATTCAGAATGGAACTGCTGCTCCCTTTATGGTTCCCTCCCAGCCCTCTCCCTTCTGGGGACTACCTTAAAGAGACAGGCTGCAGTAGCTCCGTTGTAAATGGAGGGAGAAAAGTTAGTATTCTCTTTGCTGCATTTCACATTGAATTCTGTGGCATATCGAGTGACTGGAAGAGGTAAGTGACGACTGGCCAGGCATGGGTGGGGCCAATGAGGGGTGATTACTACTGGTTCGGCAAACCAATGCCAATAATTCCTAGCAGTTCACCTGAACCTGTCTGAACTGGTCGGATTTCACCCCTGGTCTGAGGGTGTACATTTTACCATACCAATTCTTGAGGAAGATGAATAGAAGAATGCTTTTATACACATGTGTGCAGTTTTGATTTTTTTCAATAGATATTTGTACTATAAGAACCCTGGACTAACAGGATAATATGTTATTATATCCATAACCTGCAAAATTTCTTCAGTGTTGTACATATGGTACAAAAAATATAATATTGTTCCATAAATTGAAATCAAGTAAAGGAAGGTGATACTTCCATTTGAGAAAATGTCAGCTCAGATTGCTGTGTGTTGCCTGTGTGTTTTCTGATGCATGCACATACTGTAGATGTGTGCATATCCTTCTACTGAAAGGACACCTAACTATACTTTGCAGGTGCTGCTGAAATGCTACAAGAAATACACATTTACAGGCCTCTGTTACACATTGGATTCAAAGAGGTGCTTTGAAGTGTGAATGCAACACTTTTTGTGACTCATTAAAACAGAAATGACTTTTTTCAGGTTATATGGTTTCAGCAGAAGACATAGTTGCTTTAATAGGTCATAGACAGGTGCTATATTCATGTTCCTGAATTTTTCACAATATTTTACTATTTCATTACATTTTACTTAATTGTAATTGTAATTTTATTTATATACCGCCCTCCTCCTGGAGGACTCGGGGCGGTGTACAGCCAATTAAAACATAAATATACAGTATCAAAGTTAAAATTAATTAAAATTCATTAAATAGTTTTGGCCGAATTTTAAAACCCAAAGTTAAAACCCGATTTAAATCATTCAATTAGATAGCCCTGCCTGTCGGAACAGTAGGGTCTTAAGGGCACAGCCTTAGTATGCAGATAATCACCAAAGTCTCTTGGTAATTAATAACTTTGGTGACCATATTTTCTTGGGGCAGGGGGAAGGATAAATCTGAACAAGGAGCAAATCTGAAATAGATTCATAAGGAAAAATTGGCTATGTTTCTGATTTTGCATAATAAAGGGGAATTCAAGAGCAAAAACAGGAAAAAACCTACAAAATGAAAATCTAAATTCAAAAAGTAAATGTAAATTTATTATAAAAGGGCAATTCAGTTCCCATATTTTTCACATGAATGTGAAAGACTGTGCATTAAGTGGTATCATTTGAATGGTAAAAATTACATAAGCAAAATAAAGAACAAAAGTGAGGTTTTTTTGAAAAAGAAATAAATCTAAAGGACTGTTTTCTGAAAGAAAGGACTATAATAAAGGATGTATGATGACTGCATTTATAATAAAACCAAGTTTAAATCAAGTTTAAACAGCTATAGTTTAACAGTTTAAACAATACAAATCAAATTATTCCAATTAATCAACAATCAACAGCCTTTCCAACAGATGTATTCCAAGGTCTCTTGAGCATATAAAGTATTAGGGCAATCAACTCTGTAAGAATTAACAAAACAAAACAAAATTGAACTGAATTTGCTGTAGACAAACCTCCTTAGATGGTATCAGTAAACTTGTAAATTCATATGAGAAGAGATATTCTCTTGAAAAGCTTATATTTTTTTCTAAGAGCCGTGGTGGTGCAGTGGTTAGAATGTAGTATTGTAGGATAATTCAGCTCCCTGCTAGGAGTTCGATCCTCACTGGCTCAAGGTCAACTCAGCTTTCCATCCTTCTGAGGCTGGTAAAATGAGGACCCAGATTTTGGGGGGCAACTTCTTAGAGAGTACTGTAAAGCACTATGAAGCTGTATATAAATCTTATTCCTATCTAAGTCATCTTGAGACTTTAACCAATAATATTTAATATTTGATTTAGAAACAAATTGACAGCCAGTGCTGTATCTTGACTGCAGCAATAATGCAGTCTTTTTGTGTTCTTTCCAAGACAAAGATTAACCATGTTTTATGTCTCATTAAAAATATTAACACCGAACCTATTGCGATTTAGCACAGAAATCTGGAAAGAGATAAAAGCCAACCATTTATAACTTGAAACACATGCCACCGAACCAGACCAAACACTTCCAAGGAAAGGCCTTCAGCTACCTCTTGGAACAAGGATTCCTTTCCAAGGCCAAGTAGGCTGCAGGTCAAGAGATAGAGAAAGAGGGAAAGAAGGTGAATACCCAGTAAAATTCTTTTATTTACTCCTATATTTCCTGTTGTGTTCAAGCTGGTCCATTTTTTGAATGAAATCCAAATGCTTCCCTGTTCTAAGACTAAAAGCTTCTGGAAAACCAAAGCATTCACCCATAGATCAGCCACAGTCTCTAGGTTAGTATTTCCTTTTTCTAATAATTCCCTGAATGAGCTCCGTTGTGTAATTTTGTATAATTCTTGACTGGAACTTTTACAGTGCAATGGGCCACATATCTTGACTGAGAGGAAAGTCCCAATGTGTTCAGTAGAACTTTCTTCCTTGGACTGTAGCCTAAATTCCTTCTATAGAGAACTACTATAGCCATCCTTCAAAACAATAAAGCCCATTGCTATATCACTGAATGAATACCTGCTCTAGGATTTTCTCCATTGTAGTTTTTCGCTCCTGTATTATGTGAGATTGGCATATTCAGCCACTCTTAGTGTGTATTTTAACCTTCCTTCAAAGAAGGTTACCTGTTGCTTCTGGGAATGATCTGCTGCTCTCTAATTGGCTTTCTTCCATGTAAATGTACCAAATAGGCAGTGACCCTTGCTTTCACGCGCTCTGATTATTTTGTTGAAATGTGACCTCAATTTTAGTTTAGAAGTGCCTCCAAAGCACAGGGAAAATAAAAGGTGGGTGTGCTGCTAGAACGAACATGAACACTTCAGATCCACCTTAGGGGAAAATTACTCCTGTTTGGGATTTGTTGTTCTTTTCTCTCCCCCCGCCCCTTAAATTTCTTGATGGTGCTTCCAAGCATATCCAATGAACTAGCTTTCTGCAATCTTCATTTGCTGCACCATAAACCTCCTTTGGCTGCGCTAACCAAGGGCATATGAGTTACTGGAAAGAAAACTGTAGCAGTGGGATATTTGCAATTTATTGAGTCCATAATAGCTGGTGTTGCAATAATTCTATCCTGGATCCAGTTGAAGTGTTACGGTTAAGCACTATTCACATCTGATCAATGTAGTAGGAGGTAGCTTTTGCAGGCCAAAAGACTGCTTTCAGTTGGAATGAATCAGAGAGAATGAGATAAGCGTAACAGAAGAATCAGTTCCAATAACTGCTAAATAATCGCAGCATGCACACTTCTGTACCAAATTAATATGCAGGCTAATACATACTTTACCAAATTAGGATTGGAATATTAGTCAATCCATAACTATAAAATTAAATGGAAAGGCATAGCTATAATGAGAAGGAAGTTCATGCAGAAAGTTGGATCTTAGCTATGCAGTAAATGCCGGATATTTTAGTTTTAATTCCTGGTATTTTCATTTGAAAGAAGGAACTTATGATATACAATGAAAAAAGAACTAACAGAGACCCAGAAAACTGCTGTAGTTCAGAGTAGAAAATATGTGAGCCGCCAGAACTAATTTTGATTGCTGCTGCATAAAAATATGTTAAATAAATAAATAAGAAGATGGAAAAATAATTAGTTCTGCTACAAAACCACATTCTACAACAGATGTTAATTTATTAATAAACAAAAGAATTTTGCCCCAAATTCTGGTGCCATTAGAGGATCCAAATTGTGGTTTTCCCTACCCTTGTAACTCTAAAAAATAAAATAAATTGGCTAACTGAATTTTTTCTTCCTTTTAATGATCCTACAGTTGAAAGGGTTGGAAGCTAAGAATTTAGGTAGAAAATCTTGCTGGACAGTAAGAACTGAAGGAGAGTTGAATGTTCAATTGTGTGCTCAGCTAAATATGTTTTCAACTCTCCTGATTTGTCAGGAGCCACTTTTTACCAACTTTTGCAGATCTCCAGGATCAAAATATAAGAGCACCAGCAAGTTTCTCCCTACAGATCAAGCTCAATTTTCAGCTGGGCAAACTGAATCAAAGAGTTTTTATCCGTGGCCATTACATCTGGCAGTTGTCTATAAGGCAGGGGTCCCCAACCCCTGGTCCGTGGATTGGCATTGGTCCATGGCATGCCAGAAACTGGTCCATGCAAACAAGAGAAGCCCCATTCATGGGATGTAGGCAGCACACAAAACCATGCCTCCCCTCCGCTCCACAGAAAAACCTCTCTCCATAGAAACGGTTCCTGGTGCCCAAAAGGTTGGGGGCCACTTCTAAAAAGGACAGAGGAGGGAGAGACAGCCCAACTGGCTTATCTCAGAGTCATTGCATGCTTTCCTCTTAGAGAAATCCTACCAGTGGCTCTTCTAGCAGGTGATCTGGAAAAGATTGTCCTTTAATTCTCAATATGCTTTTACTCCTTCTCCTTCTCACCCTCATCCACCAAATCAGGGTAGCCTTAGGCTAGAGAGGACTAGACACTGGACAAAGATTAGGGACACTACTGCCATTCTCCTTCCAAATAATCCTAAAAATGGAAATTTACATAGGCTGGAGTTGGCATCATCAATCAATGTGATCTAAAGTTTCCATGCCCTTGAGCTGGCAGCCCCATTTTTTTTATACCTATTAAATTGCATGTTGGTTATTCCAGCAGAGGCATCTTTTGATTCCTTGTACTATTAAATATTAAGCACTGTTGATGATGGAGCTAGGGCTAGTCATGTTTAAAATGTATGCAAGTGGAGAACCAAAGTATTGTAATTCACAGTGATGTACAAAGATTATTTCTCCTTCATTTCTTTCAGCATGTCCCTCTCAATAAGCTTTTACAGAATGATGCAGTAATGGCTAGTGGAAACCCATGTGAACTGAAGCTGTTCCAGGATACATTTTAACTTATAATATTTTATGTTCTAAGGGGAAATATTTTAGAAGGTTCTGCTTTTCTCCTTATGGCTCTCTCCCAAATGTCACTAAGGACAAATAGGGAAGCCCTGCTTCTTACCAGTTAACTTGTCTAGTGAGTGATGGTGAGAGGCAGGGTCTTTTCAGTACTAATCCTTCAGTTATAGTTCCCTCCTCTGGGAGAACTATGGTTGACCACTAGGAGGTCTTATTTTAAATATCAGAGTAGAGTAGAGTAGAGTAGAGTAGAGTAGAGTAGAGTAGAGTAGAACAGAACAGAACAGAACAGAACAGAACAGAACAGAACAGAACAGAACAGAACAGAACAGAATAGAATAGAATAGAATTCTTTATTGGCCAAGTGTGATTGGACACACAAGGAATTTGTCTTAGGTGTATATGCTCTCAGTGTCCATAAGGAGAATAAAATACATTCATCAAGAATAAAAAGATGCAACACTTAGTGATAGTCAAGGTTACTAATAAGCTATCAAATTGTACTAGGAAACAAATAAAAACAATATAATTGAAAGATACAAGCAACATGGTTATAGTAATAAGTGGGAAGAAATAGATACTAGTAAGGAAGAGAAGAATAATAGTAATACAGTCTTAGTAAATTATTTGACAGTGTTTTGGGAATTAGTTGTTAAGCAGAATGATGGCATTCGGGGAATAACTGTCCTTGTGTCTAGTTGTTTTGGTGTGTAGTGCCCTATAACATCTTTTTGAGGGTAGAAGTTGGAACAATTTATGTCCTGGATGTGAGGGGTCTGACATATTGATTCAATCAGGTCTTTAAGACCAGACTACCTTTTAGAATGTCTTTTAAATGAGCTATTTTAAACGTGATACCTCTATTATTGTCACAGCAGATTGTAGCACCTAGCTATTCTTGATTGACAAAAGCTAAGACAGTCCCAATGGCTAGTTCTTCTTCTTGGATAAGATCTTACCAGTCTACAGATTAGATTGGGAAGACAGCCCTCACTAACCTAAAGAAGACAGCAGCAACCCTATTCTGTACTGTTAGTGAGAAAACTGTGTGGATATAGAGATATAATGATCAGGACCTATGCTTGAATTGAGGGAATCTATACTTTATTCCCACTGTTCTATGGTTTTATGTTACAAGCAGTTGTATTATTGTGGCTTTATCTATTTGTTTTTATGGGGAAATTCTTTTTTATTGTTTGTTGTATGCTGCTCAGAGCTCCTTCATGACAAAGAGCTCTACAATCAATCAATAATCTAACCTTTTTACACTTGCATATTTAGGTGGTTAGAGGTGCCTTCTTATAACAGGATACACTAGTGGAAGCAGCTCAGCATACTAATATTAAGGATAGCTAATAGCTGGAGATTTGCAAACTCCAGTATGCAGTATGATGTAGATCAAAACCTAGTACTCCTTTGATGTGTTTACTTCCAGAATATTCCAGCACAGTTTTTACTTAGAAGTCTCCAAAAGGCATCAAAAAATGTCATTGGAGAAAAAAATATGTTGACAGAACTGTGTTTTTCTCAAGAAATTATGGCCTCATTACTGTTGGATACCTCTTCCCCACAAAATTGTTTCTTCAGGGGGCAGAATTGAGGAGGAATTACCTCATGTCAACATCCACCTTTATTCTGCCATTGCTAATTTCATAAAAGAGTTAAAGTTGCAACAACCAAAGGTCACTCCCTTTGAGACTATATGTATTAACTACCCACTGAGTTTTTTTCAGTGGCTCTGGAACATTCTAAACTTTTTGATAAAGCTATACAGATAATGTACATTCTTGCCATTGTTCTTTCCTCCTCCCCCCCCATTCTGTTTTTGCTCGCCTTTTACCACACATTGTTAATTAACTGGGTTTTTTTTAACATTTGCTGATTTTAATAAGTAAGCATCAAGCGGAAGTGGTGTGTGTACTTGCTCTGATCTTGGTAAATGAACTGACAGGGAAGGTGCAAATTAAACTAGAAATCACCCACAGTCGTTTTCCAAAAGTAACTATTCAGCTAGACTATTGCAAACTATTTTTCATTAGGCTGCCATTAAAGAAACTGCATACTTGATACTCTGAGTGATGGGAGGATATAACACTGGTTCTATGTGCCTCATACTGATCACTGAAATATTTCTAGATACAATGCTGGTGTTGTGAAAGCCCTTCAAGGATTGGAACTTGTGTATCTACTCCAAACTAGAATTGAAAATTTAAATCTGGTAAGGAAGACCTGCTAGTAGTCCCATGTTTTTGAAAAAAGAGGGGAGTTCAGGCCAGGCACTGTTGCTTTTCTGGGAATGACATGGCCTTGGGGATCACACTAGTCCCTCCTTGCTGGTACCCAGAAGTTATTGAAATCTGAATTATTTTGGAGGGCATATTCCTGATTTGTTGTATTGTATAATTTTTATTTATTAGTTTTATTAGTTTTCATTTTCTTGCCCCTTTTCCAGTGGGTGGTTTAATGGCCACTGGAAGGAGTTTTATTGCAGCAGGTTATACATTCAATAAAACAAAATAAAGCAAAACAAAATGTGAATTTTCTCACTAATATAATGACTGCACTAACAGGACTATATAGGCTAATGCAGTGGTTTCCAAACCTTACAATTCTGCAGTCTCTAAAGTGATAAATTATTGTGTGACCCTACATGAACATAATTAATGACTTCATTAAAATTAGCCATACTATAATCAAATATCCAAGTTTGACTGCCATACCTGAGATAGCCTTTAAAAATTTCTAAGTTTCTTGCAACTGTCTTGTAGAGGTTCCCAGCCTTAGTTTGAAACCCCTGGTTATGGATAAACATATGTGGGATTAACATGAATCAAAAATAGGAAGTTTCATATCCTTTATTCACCTCAGTGTCTTTACTTTTCCCTCCTGCTGTGGCATTCAATTAAGAAGTAATAAGGCAGCCACTTCAAACCAATATTTTGGGTTGATAAAGAAACATCTGCATTTATTCATCCTTATTTGAGTCTTCAGATGAGATGTCTGTTAAGGAAGATGGATCCTGTGGCTATGTGCAACAATTAATTTGCAGTTTGTTTAAGGAAAGAAAGGGCCAAGTAATAGTAATGATTCCTACTTTGAAACCAATGCCAGAGATGTGAAAAAAGAATCAATGTGTCAGGAAATAAAAATTATTTAGGTTTCCATGGAAACTGCTCTTAATACCTTATAAATAAGTGTGCTTAAAGAAGGTTTTATAGAATGTGCAAGTAACCTACAGGGCACGATAAGAAAGTTTGCATAATTATTTTCATGCCCAAGAGACTCATTCTGGGATTTGGCGTTCCCATTGTGCTAAAGGCACTCATGATAAGATAAATGTATGAAATTGTAATCCTCGCCCCTACATATATTTTTTTTTCTATTTAAAAATGGTATTTTGAAACAAGTTTGAAGGTTTGCTTAGGCACTGCATTGGGGGCAGAATACCAGTATAATAAAGAAAATGTACGATTCCATTATCATGGTCTTGTGAAAGGAAGCTCAGTAACTGGGAAAGCACACGGTCAATTTGAACTGCAACATTTCAATTAAGGATTTTTTTCCCCCTCCGCCAGAAATCTGACAAGTTGATGAGCTAGCCTTGAAAAAGCTTTTTCATTGTGCATGATAGTCTAAGTAGAATTATTTATTTTACCTAACAGCTGAACATGTCAAGCAAGACCTTCCCATTAGATCGCTGCCTGAAGGCCAACCTAAATATTATAGAATAGCATTTACCCTACTTACAAAGGGCGGAGAAATTAACCCCTTCAGATTTTGCCCAACCTGTACTCCAAGCTTTCCTTAACATTAGTTTCCACTTGTAATAGTTCAATTATCTTATACCTGAATCCTATAATGATAGTTGAAGTGAGAATCTGACCTTTATATGAAAAAAGACTCCATGGAGATGAACAATCTACTGTTTTAAACCATTTTCTGGTTTTGATATAGGAAATAAATATACCATGCGGTGAGCAAGGAAGGATCTTCACTCCCCCTTGAGTTTTCCACAGTGATTATACCTCACATCTGTGGTGGCATATAGACCAGTGGTGGAATTCAAATTTTTTAAACTACCAGTTCTGTGGGCATGGCTTGGTGGGCGTGGTATGGCTTGGTGGGTGTAGCTTGGTGGGTGTGGCAGGGGAAGGATACTGCAAAATCCCCATTCCCACCCCACTCTGGGGCCAGCCAGAGGTGGTATTTGCCAATTCTCTGAACTACTCAAAATGTCCGCTACTGGTTCTCCAGAACCTGTCAGAAACTGCTGAATAGCACCCCTGATATAGATATATGTACAGTATTAAAAACATGTAGTTATAGTTTACAAGCTGGAAAAAGCAATTGATTCTTCTATTCAACTTTTTCTATGAGATGTAAAGGACTAGAATTTAATAACTGGCCTTTGGACAGTGATTCTTTGAGTTACATGTGACAACTGTTTAGTTATGAAGACTAAGATATATAGGGAAATGTGTGGATAAAAAAAAGATATATAAGCCTAAAGATTAAGTTCAAAAAGCTGTGAAACTAACATCATATACCGTACTTCTAATTTGGTATAAGCTCTATTTTATTTAGGATATTAGAACTAGGAGAGCATATACTATCACTACCCTCTTTTCCTAGGTTGTGTGAAATAGTCTGAACTGCAGCTGAGAACACCAGGTTTGCTCCTAGCAGTGCCAACACGATTGAAAGAAACTTCAAGGTTTCAGCATTGCATTTATTACCAGTTCCAAATGATCCTTATAAGCTTTCTTAATAAAAGATTGATGCTTGCAATCCACTGTTTTGTTTAAAAGTATTCCTAACTTCAAACAAAAAAAGAGAGGAAAAAGTTGATAAATTGATGTTTTGCACAATCAGAGCAATATGATGCTCCTATCCATTATATGTTGTCTGCCTGCTTCCTTTTTTCTTTTAAGTAAAATACTGAAATTTCTCTCAATGGTGACTTTAATCTTCATTAGGCATTCTTAATGTTATATAGCTGACAAACCGTTGGTTTTGACATGGCATAACAGTGCTTCCTAAAATATCAGATCAGTTGCTCATTGTGATAGATCTGAATGGATGGAATTCAGTTTTTTATTTTTCAACAGAGCCTCAGTGCTATTCCCATGCATAATCCCATTTATGCAAAGGCATGTGTTGAGATTGAAAACCAGAATGTGGTTTCAAAATTCCACAAAGGTTAAGGGAGTGTAGCCTCTCTATAATTTCTGACATATAACCACATACAGTGGTTTTCCTGGTTAGGTACAGCAACATCCAATGTCCCCCAAAAAGTTTTCATCTATTCCCTGCATTTTGTAAAATGAAGACCTGCCTATGAACATCCAAACAAGAGACTCACAATAAATCTCTTGTACTGTCCTCTCTGTAATGGGCATCATGCTGAAATTAAAGATTTATTCAGGAAAATAGTAAATACAGATTAGCCATACTAGGTGACTGCATTGGTTTTATCTGGACTTCTCTGTATCTGCTTGTTGCCTTTCCTGGTTCTTCATATATTCATTTATTTTCCTGGTTTTTCATATAAAATATTTTCGTATATTTCCCTAGTTTTTCTTATATACATATACTGTATTTGTCTGGTTTTTCATATATTTCCCCTTTCCCAATACAGCCATCAAGAGATTTAGGTTTCATAAACATTTTTTTTTCATTAAAACCTTCATGTGCAAGATTGCACCATCACATTGTTATCCCTTGTGCTTAAAATAGACACAACATTAAAATCACATCTTCCCAGGATTTGAGTGGAAAATTCCAGAGCATCTTCCTTTCTGTTTCCCTAGAGGTTAGATAAAGGAAGAAGGTTTCAGCAAAAGGTCTGAGAATTTCCCAGAAGAACAGATCAGGATGACTCAGGATTGAATGGTGGCATCTGGTCAAAATTATCATTTACTGGAAGCTGTTGTAAATGGAGAAAAAGCTCCAGAGATTTTTTAAAAATTTATTCTTTATTCCCCAATTCCAGTTGGGGAAAATATATATATACTTTTTTCCCCCTCCAGGCACCAGCAGATTAGAGAATAGCAAAGTAATAAACCAGGATAGAGACAGATTCAACATATGTTATGTCTGGAATAAAAGCGATTCTCAAAAGTAACAATAATTTGAGAAAGGCTAAGATTGAGCACATAGAGCCAATATAGTCAATTTTCTTGCTACTAAAGACAAACAAAAAACTTGAAAGATCCAAAAGTTTTCAAAGAGGAATGGAGGCTGACACATCATTTGCTGGTCGCAATTGTTGGGTTTTCTTGCTAATTAGACTAGTTTCCATTTAATTTTCTTATTTGGTTGAAGGTAAGTGGGGCTAATTGGTCAAATATCTTCTCTCACATGACAAGACTGCTGCAGAATAAGTCCTGCAAGACATTTTCTTTTCTCAATGCCTCCCTTCAACCAAATAATGTAAAAAAAATGTGCCAAGTGTTGTAAGAATAAGAGTATTGCTGGGGATACTTAGATTAGATACCACAATAGAGAACACATTAAATATAAAGGTTTTTGGAAGCAAAATATCACACGACAATGATTTTCAGACCAAGCTTAGTTTTACCAATAGCCTTTCAGAGCTGAATAAGTAATTGCACACATTATATAAAATGCATATTAAACTGTATTGCCTATAATCATGGCTACTGTTCTTTCACTGTCCCTCGAATACTCCAGTTTGTGGATCTTCTTGAGGCATTACAATAAATTCTTGTTGAATTTTTTAGTATTTGAAGTTCCAATAAAAGTTCAAAATTTGGTTGGCAAAATAGAACATTACAGCATTTATTGGAAGAATTGGGGACTGACTTCTTTTAAACATATAAAGACCTCTGGCCTTTTCTATTGAAAAAAATGAGGCAAATGTTTCATTAACCAGATCTGTTGTTCCTGGTGCTTTCTCAGAAAGTGTGATTTTAACAGAGGGACTGTAAAATTTTATCTTAGTTTTCTCTGACTAGACGCCTCCTGGCTGTATCAAAGAAGATGCATTTCCTACAATCCCCATGTTTATAGAAACCATGGGAGCTGTAGTCCAATATCTGAAGGGCGCTGAGTCAGAGAACACTCTTCTAGTTCACATGACATTTTAAACATGAGGTACTAGCATATTATTTTAATAAAAATTTAAATATAGCTTTCCCATATCAATTTTGGTCATAAAATGTGTACATCATAAAAAGAGAGTAAATTAGCTGATTAATAAACTGTGTCATTGGTTAGCTTACCTGTAATCTAATTAAAACACAGAAAAAAATAAGTGATATTGGCCAGGTATGCACTGCAGGATGATTGCTTTTCTGTTTATGGATCATATATTGGAAAAGAGAATAATATATTTAAAGATTACTTCAACCCTTGTGTTATCAGGATTATCTAGTCTCATGTACATGTTCCACTAATATCATGCGACAAAATTCTTTGGGCAAAATAGAAACGTTCAGTTGTGTAATTATTTGAACTCAAGGCAAGTCTATGCAGATAGTATGTTAAGTCTCTGAGAGGTTCAGGATACAATCTGAGTGAAAATATAACATGGCTAAAAGTCTTGGCTCAGTCATCTCCAGTGATGCTAGTGTAACCACACTGGGTCAAAACGGAATGAAAAAATAAAAGTAAGTCAGAAAGTAAACCTCTGTTCACTTGCCCCATTTCATAAAATTGAATTTATGTATGGTAGCTTAAAAAAGAAAGCAAGAAAAGTCACTGTTACTCTAATTCATACATCCTCTGATTCTACCTCTTTTCTTTGGGCTTTTTTTTTTAAGCAGGCAAGTTCTTCCAGTTAAAGGAATTGTGTTTTTCTGGTATCATGATATACAGTGATACTCATGGAAGTCACTGATTCCTACTTAGCAGCTTAATTACCTCACTGCATCACTGTAAGGATAACAATAATGGCATTTTATTTTTTATTGTTCACCTACTTTCTGCCACCTTCCTCAAATGAAAGAACAGGATGATGCTTCCAGTGTCCCTGTTTTTCATAGGTCGTCAAATTCTTGTTCTACCTATGTCCTCATGCTGGCTTTTACCTCAAAGCAATTAGACATTTGATGCCTAATCAAATGAAAATTAGAAAAATGATGACATTTTTGAGCAGAATTTTATTAGGAAATTGAAAACCCTAATTCATGTCTGATTTAATTATTGTTACTCTGCTGAAAATATGAAAGTTTGCAGTAACATTTTGGGAAGTTTGCTTGTGTGGTTGAGGTAATGAAAACCTCCACTAATATTCTGTTTTGTGATTTCTCTTTGTCTGCATCCAATATTTAATCATTGCAAATGATAAATATGCAATGGCTTGGTTGCAATGAATTGTAGCAGGGTATATTTATATTAGAAAAAATGTTTAGGATTATTCAGGCTTTTTTTCCTTTTACGATCGTTTAATCCCTTTATTCGAAGTGAAGTTGGGGCGATTGAATGGAGCTGAGCATTTACTGGTTGGATGCCCTTCCTGATGCCTATGTGGCGTTCACTGTAGATATTTCCACTTTGTACCCTGATAAAGAAATCTCTGCATTTGTCAAACATTAACCTCCTGAATGAAAGGTGAGCCTCTTCACCTCTAGGTCACTGCACTGCTCTGTTTAGGACTATTTGGATAAAGAAAATACTGATTTATTTTGGCTCTATTTTTTTTAAGAAGCATAAGTGAACCTTATTAATTATCTATTAGTTTGCATATAGTGATGCCAAATGTTAATTTGGTATAAATTCATGTCTACTGATACCAGGACCCAGAATTTGTCTATGAAAGTGTCTAGGAAAGCCCAATCTTGCCTCTCTTCTCCCATTTTGACTACATTCCTGATCTCCTTCCTATTCTTACTCCTTCCTATTCTTGGGAAGGGGTGTGGAGAGGAGAAGAAGAGTAAAATGTCATATAAATTAATTATCTTGTATTTGTCCATCAATTTTGGTTGCAGAGGTGATTCTTAACAGAGAAGGACATTTTTTGGCAGCATCTCTGTGTCCAACTATTGAAATAACATGCAGTGGTGTTTGGAACATCTCTGATTTCCTTATATTTTCTGTGCTGTATGAAGAAGCTCCCAATTTCAAGCCAATTTTTCAATTCAAAACCATCTCATGAAGGGCTTCAGTTGAGTCTTTCTGTCCAGGAAGCCTGTGAGTTGCTGCCTGCCAGTCCCTACAACCAGAAAACTAGATGAATTAGAAGTTTAACTCAGTAAAAGCAGCTTAACACGTTCAATTTTGGAATCCCATTAAGATAATTACTCTCTTGAGGTTTCCTGAACCAAGCTTTCCAGGAACCTACAGAGGTTTTGTTGACTGAGAGAAAATTAGCACAAGAAGTGCAATTGGCTATGTGTCATGTGTGCTATTTTCCCTGTTTTATTTCTTCTTTGAATTTATTAATGTTGCTCTTTGCTCAGGTAACTGCTGCAAGCACAACTTGGTTTAATTTCTGCCATAAATTTGCCAGCTTAACAGGTTCTATTTTCCTATATGTTTTACTGCTGTTGTTCATCTTCCACTACTGCTCCCAAATTAGAATTAATCTCAAATAAAAGGCAACAAGGAAAGAGCAATTAGTATCAAAAGTTCCAAAGAAACAAGAGAGTGCAATGGTATGCTGCTTAAAGACTGATACACTGATAACTTTCGATGTGTCACAAGTACATTTATTCTTTTCTTTGCATTCTCTTATTCTATTCTGTAAACTGCTTGCCTTTTAAGATTGTAATCTAAATGTTAGGGAACAGAAGAAAAAGTTATTATCATTCTGAGATTTGCCTTTAGGTCAATCCACTAAATCACATGGAAGTGGACTATCCATGGGCTAGTATAATATAGTGTGGGCTTATTGTAGATTTTTAAAAATATGTACAACATTGGCAACCCAGCTATAACTACTTTTAGGGTATTAACAGATAAATAAAGGTAACAATAAAAACAAGCTTTCAAAAGGTAAGTAATTCTATATCATCAAGTAAGCATATTTACAAATTTACAAATAATATTTGTAAATAATACATATTTACAAATAATTTGAGAGCTCATAATAAACATAATATGATGCCCAGGGATAAAAGTGACCAGTTTCTCTAGTCTGAAGGACAACATGTGGTGATGGGACAGGAATATTCCATGGATTCATGACCAAAATTCACAGCAATTTATTTCCCCACATAGGGTACAGAAGGAAAATCAATCGCTACCAGGAGCTGCTTTCCTCAGATCCATCAGCTGGATGATGAGGTGTAGGGGGAAAATTGCTTAAATCAATCAGTGGATTTTTGTCCTTGTCATAACATGTTCTACACAGCTCACCACTAACATAGAGATAGGAGGAAAAATTATTGCAGGAGTAGTTCAGCATGTATTCTGAACTACTCCTACTATATAAAATAGCCAGGTACTTTCTAGTTCTCTTTTGATTTCTCTTAGGTTATCTTTCCTTTCTTATGACTTTGTTCTATTTAGATCCACTTGAACATAATTCCCCTTTGGAGAGAAAACAGTAACAAAGGAGAAGCTCAGGAGCTCCATTTTACCCATATTTCCTGTTACTAACTTTTTGAAGCCATGAGCTCCACTTCTTTTTTATACCTCTTCCTTTTGACAAAGCCATAAAAGCAATTATTAGCTTGTTGCTTTTAATTTTCCTTGTGAGCTACAGTTTATTTTGCATGTTAGCATTTCTGACATTTTTTTGGCAGATATTAACTACTTGCTGGAACATGACAATGGAAGTAAAATACACAACCGGCAGCCAAAATAAAAACCAATCAAACCACAGTTAAATTAGCTACCACACAGATTCCAATTCTTAATCTGAGTTCTGAGCCAAGAAACAAGGTTTGGGAACAGAGGCATGTCTTCAAGACCTTGCAAAAGGTCCTTAAGTTAGAACAAATCTGCTTTCCAGGAGGATGAACAACAAAGCATGTACAAGAATAGAAAAAGTTCTCTTCCTGTATTCCCCAGGATGACTTTCTATAATTAATAGGACTCATAGAATACATTTTTTTTTGCTAGATCTAATAGGACAGGTGAAAACAGTAAAGGAGTTGGTCCAATGCCAAATAACAAGGTCCAATGCCATTATCTTATTCTAATCTTTTGAGTAATCTGATAGTCAATAGCATATCCATGTAATATTGTTTATTATTTATTTATTAAACCAATTTATATAGTTGCCCACCTCACATACAAACAAACCTGGGCAGGTTACAACAACAATTGTTTCTTCTTCTATTGTTATCCCCACGCTCTCAACTGGATCATAATGCTTAAATACCGGGATCTCTACACATCAGTATATTTGCCTTACAAATAATGCCACCTCCAAGTTAACTCCCACCAGATTTTAATGATTACTTAAAATCACATCTGTCACCCTGCACTAAGATTTCTAATTCTTCTTGTTTCTGGGCTTTTGCATAGAAACGTTGGAAATCTTGAATCATGTTCTATGCTACATTTTTATATAGTTATGTGCCACAAGAACTCATGATGATTTGCTTAAAAAGCAATAATGACAAAACAATGCCTTACCATAAGCTAACTTAGTTCTTCCAATCTTTTTATCCTCATTATTATGTCCCTTTATATCATGAATGTCATTTTCTGCTCCATTCCCAATACTTGATGCAGCTTGGTTGCCCTGGTTTTCTTTTCCTTCCCACATAGGATTTAGCTAACGTCCTTCAGTTCTGGTTTGCAAAGCACCTTCTAAACACAGGGCTAGAGGACAATTTCTCCCTGACTCAGACACCACCAATTTTTCACATTTGTCACATAGGCTTCCATTCCCCACTCCCCCTGAAAACTGAGCTTAAAAAGTTTTGAAGTGGATATGGGACAGCTGGACAATGAGAAGCTGCATGTTAGAAAGGAGAGAAGCAATTTTGCAATTATCACCAGGTTTGCCTTCCTGGTGATAATTGCAGAAGACAAAAGAGAGAAGAGACAAAGATAACAGAAGACAAACATTTTGAAAGCCCAAATGAGATACTGTAAGTGCTTGAATGCTCAAAAGATCTCCATAAGAGAAAAAAGAAGAAATTGTGAGATCAGGCAGGGAGAAATATTTGTGTGTAGGCAAGACAGGAACGGAGAAGCTGTAACAGCAATCCAACTGACTGCAAGCACCAGATGTCTCAGCAAACTAATATGGAAAAGAAACAAAGAAGGAGGAGGCATCTTTTTGTAAATAAATAAATAAAAATATTCCCTACCCTTTTGTTACAGTATGTGAATACAAGATTGGTGACAGCTGTCACAGTCTAGTCTAGAGAAGACAAGCACATAGAGATGTTCAAGAAAGAAGCGAGAAAGCAGCTTCAGGAAGACTGGGACCAGAAGAGAGACCCAGCAAGAAAATCCAACTCTCATTTAATGAGTACAAGAGTAGGTGCTGACAGATACCATGCAGAGGAAAAGAATTCCCACAAGAGTTCCAGAGGAAAATGTATGAAGGCTGAGCAAAAGGAACACCATTGCTTCAAAGGAATATCCTGTGGTCCTAAATTACCTGATGATTTGGATGATTTACTACCTCTCGGAATAGTAAGCAAGTGGCACACATAAAGAACGGTGTAGCATTCATCACACCAACATATCTACCATCTTGATATTTTTTTTTAACCATACCCTGTGGACATCCCTGGATGTTTGGGTAGACAAATATGTTGATAAACACAGAGAAGGATCTAAGATGAAAATCTAAAGCCTAATTAAGGTATGAAGAACAACATTTCTAGAAATAGTGGAAGAAAAGATTTAGAAATATTTTCCCCAAATAAGAAATCATATGCTTGTTTATGTACACACCACATTTATTTTGTATGTGCTTTTATAATAAAATACTCTTTCCCTAATAAGAGCCGAATGTGTCCTGCCTGCTTTGTCATCATCCCGAGGGAAAAAAACCCTGTGATACACATCTTCTCAGCTCTTGTGAGGTGCAAAATACCTCTATTCAGCAACCGCTTACTGCAAAAATGTGTCCCATGATTGATGAATCAAAACCAATTCAGTTGAAAATTTCTATATAGCCTTCCATTCCACTCCACTCTTCTCCTGTGTCTTTCTAGGTTATATTCTTTAGTATAAAAGAAGTAGGAACATATCACCTATTGGCCCTGCTCCCTGTTGCTCCAATCCAGAGATCTGTAGCCCCTTGCAATGTTTTTGTTGCTGCATTTGACTGTGCCATTTATTCTCATGTGGTCAGTAACAAGGGGTATTTGTTGGGAGCCTGTCTCAAGAAGGCAGTGCATTTCTCTTGACAGTCTATTAAGCTGATAAACTACTACTTTGTTTCCTGTCAGGCTCTAGCCAAAAAAACAACACAGTGAAATCCGACCAAATCTAATTACCACCTTCTATCCTAATAGACATCCTACCATGTTTTCCCCAAAATAAGACATCCCCTGATAATAAGCCCAATCGGGCTTTTGAGCACATGGCAATAAGGCCAAGCGCTTATTTCAGGGTTCAAAAAAATATAAGACAGGATCTTATTTTCAGGGAAACATGGTAATAAATATATCCTGAGAGATTCTAGGGTGTGGCTATCCAAGCCTCTTCTTCTTTATCTAGTTTGGGACTATGCAGTCTCTCAATTTGGTTTTCTCTCTGGAATGTACTGCCTCCTTCATGAAAAACAGCAATGTTGCTGTGATTCTCCTTTCTTCCATTCCTTTTCCAGTGCACATTCTTTCACAGTTCCTCTCAGTGAGTAATCTCCTACCAACATCATCCTGCTTCTTCCTCAGGGCAAAAGAAGCAGCTTTTCCTTTGTAGAACCTGTAGACTCCATCCTCCTGAGGATTGTGTTGGGAGTTTTTCATCCAGGGTAATAGAAATATATTTACTGGGAGGATCTAGAATCCAGTGTGAAGCTCTGAAGGAAAAGAGTTCTGGTCCATTGTTATGTTCTTCCATCTGTAGGTTCAGCAACCTGAATTTCTTCTGTCTTCTGAGAAGCTTCTTGTTATTTGTTATCCCTCTACCAAGGCTTCCTGTGTCAATCCAAGAATTCATCATCTTCTTTGATAAACTGAATAGAGGTCAAGTTATTCTCTGATTTCAGTACCTCATGTAACTTTGTTGCTTGTATCCTTACAATTGATATTGATATTGTTTCCTGATTACTTATTTGTATCCTATGACTATCATTAAGTGTTGTACCTTATGATTCTTGATGAATGTATCTTGTCTTTTTATGTACACTCAGAGCATATGCAATGAGCCTTAGTGGCACAGCAGACTAAAAGTGCTGTTAAGTACTGTTAAGTAGCACCAGCTGCCTGCAACTACTGCAAGTTCGAATCTCACCAGGCTCAAGGTTGACTCAGCCTTCCATCCTTTCGAGGTAGGTAAAATGAGGACCCGGATTGTAGAGACAATAAGCTGACTTTGTATAAAAAAGACCACTGCTTGGGGGGGGAGCCCTACTAAGCAGGTATGTACAAAAGTATGAAGGCTATTGCTTAATGCATTGTAAGCCGCCCTGAGTCTCTGGAGTAGGGCGGCATATAAATCGAACCAATAAATAAATAAATAAATATGCACCAAAGACAAATTCCTTGTGTGTCCAATCACACTTGGCCAATAAAGAATTCTATCTATCTATCTATCTATCTATCTATCTATCTATCTATCTATCTATCATCTATCTATCTTCTCTTCTAAGAAAGCAAGAAATCTACACTTGGTGATTTCATTCTTCTGAGTTCATATAAGTCATAATGTATACTTTATTGTAGTATCATTAGAAAGGAAAATCACTTAAACACACCAATACATGCACATATATAAAATATATGTTACTAGATGACTCATGATCCATTGGGTCTTCGTTTCAGAGATATTGCCTCACCTAAAATGCTAAACAGAATGAAAATAAGCAGACCAAAAAATTATGGTAGTGGGAGTGAGTTCCAACTTCTGCTAGCTTTCCCCTTGATATGGCTTGTGAGAAGATGACAGGGAGCATCAGAAAACATTACATTGTGACTGCAGATGATGTAGTAGCAAGGTGATGCAGCAATGACCACAATTTTGCCAATGCAACAGGTCTGAAGATCCTTGGAATTTCAATCCCAAGGGAGTAATGAGTACCAGATTTTGGATGCATTATGTTAGCCCATTTGAAGTACCTTAATTTAAAAATTGTTGCCCTATGATACATTGTTTTGCCCAACTGAAAGCCATAAACAGATAAACTTACAAGTGAATTTTAATAATCTATAGATTGTGAATGAAGATGAATATACATATCCCAAGATGATGTTGTGGGATCCAATCTGGATCGGTCACTGGGACCAGAGGTTTAGTCTTCAGAGCTTTCAGACTTGTGCTGGAGCTCATCCTCAGGGAACTTCTCTCTAGCAGAATGTGTGCTTTGGGCTATTGCCTACGTAGATTGCCTATCTATATAGATTACCCCAGTGTAGAAAGACCATTTCAAAAAGGCAATTTTATATTGGAAAGAGGGGGCTTCCAGTAGAGTTAGATTGGAAAAATCTACCATTGAAAATCTTGATTTATGTATACAATTCTCTATTGCTGAAGACTGGCAGTACCTGCTGCCAACTGGCACAAGATTGCCTGGTAGAAAGTGAGTTAATAATGCATTGGTAAACACATGTTAGGCATATCATAATATCCATGAATGTTTAATATGCATTTCATATTCTCTTCAGAACATATCATCAATGATGAATAGATGTCAATGAGTTCCTTGGTGAAATATTTATTAAGTGCTGCAGTCATTGTTATAACCCACTCTAGATCCATTAGTAAAAATGAATGGGAATATCAAGGTCAGCCATTTGTAATGAAAGGTGTGCCCCTGGAATTAAATACTCTAAATGATGACAACTGTGTGACAAACTGCAGCAGTATAATAGACCATATCAGCTATGGATTGCTCCCCAGAGATGCTCCATCTGCTGTTTAATAAATGTAGGTGGAAGAACCTTTAGCAGATGTATAGAGTTTAAGAGTGATGAAGAAAATGAAATAAAATACTGTATTTCTCCTATGAATGGAATACACATAATATATCTTAAAATATATCTTAGAACAATAAATAATAACACTTAATGTTATTTTAAGAGTCTTATTGATGACAATCAATGTTAGAATTACAAGACTTTATTTTTCATAGCATGCATCATCTTTCACAGTTATCTTTCAGAGAATGAATATTAAGATATTAGAACTGGGGGATAGAGGACATACAGTAGCAGCAATGTATACAGCACTCTTGCTTCTGGTGGCTTCTCTCTAGGAAAGTTTAGGAATGCCAATTATGAATGGCAGGAACTATTATTTTGCAGATTATGTTTTTGTCCAAGGATCAGCTATTGTTTAATTTAGTCTGTTTCCTTCAACGCAAATCTGATTTTAATGATTAATGATAATAATAATTTAAAAAAATTCCAATTCCTCAGTTCCTGTATATTCCTAGAAGAGAGTCTCACTGAATTCAATATATATATAAAAAACATTCCCTATCAGAATTCATGCTCACATGGAAGTCAATGCAAGGACTGGAGATATCTGTCTATGTTTCTCTCTCCCTCTCTCTCTCTCTCTCTCTCTCTCTCTCTCTCTCTCTCTCTCTCTCTCTCTCTCTCT
>WNWU01000050.1:5575234-5592941 GCA_012654045.1 Ptyas mucosa
TTTTGTTTTGTTTTGTTTTGTTTTGTTTTGTTTTGTTTTGTTTTGTTATATATATTTATAAAATGTTATACCACCCATTTACCTACAAGCTTACCTTATGGTCTTCCAACAGTGGTCCCATGTCAGTCACTAGAACAATTAAGTGGGATCACCCAGGGAAAAGAACATGAATTTTGCTTCATTTTGCTTCTTGACACTTTCCCAATGAAGGTGCATCTTCTTTCCTAATTTCCCAGGATACTTTTTTTGTCTTGGGAAGGACCTTGAGATTTATGTCTGAAATTGAAGCTTCTTGTAATATCAGATTGTTCTAGAGTGAATTTGATATGAAAAATGAAAATATTTAAGCACCCTAGTCATACTGTCATGGCAGAAATGAGCAATCTGTGATCTCGGTACCACATGTGAAAATGTTGACCTTTTGTTTCTCTTTGGACAAACTTCAGAATGCCATATAAAAAATTGTTAAAAAGCAAAGGGATTCTCAAAATCTATAGTATAATTAATGCTATTGGACCTGGACTGCAAATAAAACCAGACAGTGTTTACCTAGAAGTAAAGAGCTATAGAAAATTAACTTTGCTTCCATCTAATGATTGGCTAGAAGTTTTCGGGCCAAATCAGGCAGAGGTAGTGCAAGCTGTAATATAGACTTCACACAAGCTTTAAAAAAGTGTCAAGAAATTTTCACTAAAATAATATAAAAACTGAAAATATTGAATCCCCACCCTTAAATGACATTTATCTTACTCCCTTGCCATTCTGTCCCTAACACCAAGATAGGTAGGCATCAAAAGCTGTTCTTTTGCTTTAATTGGTGTATAATGGGATAGCTCACCTCCTTCTCTGACACATGCCTAGAATTACTTGACCTTCTTACATACAGTTCTCTGCCTTTGCTGTTGTTGTGTCACTCTCTCTTTCTTTATGTTGAAAGTTAACCCTGCAAAGATTGCTTAATTTGCTATGAAAGATCATACTTCCATGCATTGCCGTTAGTATGAGAACTGCTGATTATCGAATATGTCTCTGCAGGGTGCTAACCTACAAGCAGAAACGTTGGGCTCCTGCAAGTAATACTGTGCCAATTTCTCTCTCTTATTTGCGCAGGCAAAACATTCTTTTCCTCGCTTCTTTCACATAAAGGAAAACTTCCAAATGATTTCATTGGAAGGTAAGAAATGTGTTGCCGATCTTATTAACTACACACAGTGACTGAGAGGAGTTTCCGTTTCTTTTATGATTTTTCAAATGTGTCCTACATTCAGGCTCCAGGTTTTTCAAACATGGGCTTGCAATTTGGTGACTTATGTGTCTGACAAATTCTGTGTCACCCCAGGTGTGAAGGGGGTTATTGTAAAAGTGGAATATTGCTCTGGCTGTAAAATGGAAGAAAATCAATGTTAGATTAGATACGTATCACCTACCTTTGCAATGTGTAATTTCTGTGGAAAGCACATCTTTCCTAACACTTTTATGGGTTTCTTTATAGGTTCAGACATCATTATTTGCTGGGGACAAAAGAGAAAGTGAGGGTTAACATGCATAGTGTCAGACCAGCCCCAAAACAATCATTTAGGAAAGCAGACCTTTGATTCCAATTGATTGAAGTGAACTTTTACTAAAGATGTTGGTTACGGGAAGGTGAGGCAGAATCTGAAGTACCCATTCACCGATACAAAGAGTCAAACCCAACGTTCCACATCCCTCCTCCCAATGTCTGGTCTGTTGCCACCCAATCCAGAATAGCTGTGATGTGAGAAAATTTAGGTTGCTGGAATTTTACAGCCAGGGCAAGTGGCCTTGTAGATGCCCGTCATAACCAGTGAAAATAACTCTGGTCTTCTTCACATGTCAGCTCCCACTCCCCCTTTCCCACCTTTAGATACATTGGCTGAATTCACTCAACATGGTGACAAACATAGTTAGATTTTTTTTAGCTCATTGCATTGTATATAGGCAGCTCATAAAATTAATTCAAGGCAGACTCTGGACAATTGGGTTACTTGAGTAAAACCACAACTAAATTAAGCATAAATGACCAAGTCATTCAGTATAGCCATATTTTCTATTTTCACCATAACGGGATACAAACCAGGTCATGGGGTCAACATTTACCCCTAGTTCTTTGAACCTGATATGTGCCTGAGGCTATTGAGCATGCAAGAAGTTTAGTTTCCAAGGCACTTATGGTTCTTGAAAGAGTGAAGCTTTGAAAGGAAAACAAATATTTCCCTTGAGTCTTACTATTGCTGCTGTTCCTGTCCAAAATAAATTAGGAAATATGTAGGTTAACAAGAAATATAGAAGTGTTGCACTATTCTGTCTAAAGAGATTTCCTTCTCCTCCTCCTCCTCCTCCTCCTCCTCCTCCTCCTCCTCCTCCTCCTCCTCCCTCTTCCACTGTTGGAGATTTCATAGGCTATGATGATGATGATGATGATGATGAAGATAAGTGGGTACTTCTTCCTGATTATCCTTTAGAAAAAAACCTGGAGTTGACATTCGGTGGCTTACATATCAAGCCTTTCTTTTGAAATCTACTCTTCCAAACACGTGAAATGAAAATTATAACTAACTCTAACCATATTAACTAAACTTCCAATTTTTAGTCACATTTTTTTCCAATTTTCCATCTTTTACTTTATTGCTGGATATAATCATGATCTTCACCTAGCACTATTTTCCTGCCAATCCCTCTGTCTAAAGAGGTCAGCAAAAGTCTCCTTGTTAAACATCTGAAAGAACAGATGAATTGTACTATGAAAACCTGATAAAGAAAGATTCTCTTTGCTCTCATCCTGTTTTGCTGTGCATTGTCTTAGGAGCAGATCAGGGCAAGAATTGTGTTTGTTACTTGTTCTAAAAAATTATATGCATGAGCTAAAGATGGGAAGATATATTTTCTACATAGGCGTTCACGCTAGCAAAAAATGACTTTGACGTTCAAGTGTAGGAATTTCTTTTCTTTTTCTTTTTTCCTGTTAATTAAGATAAACAATACATGTTTGAGACCCGGGTACTTCTTCTAACGAATTATTTAAGTCTTGTTTTCTAATCCATTTTATCTGAGAAAATTTTTATTTGAATATTGAATAGATTTGAAAATATTGAATTGGTTTGACAAACTGGTATTTCTGTGTGCATGAATGTGTGTGAGATGAAAAAAAAATGCCTGAAAGTGCATATTTATTTTTCAGAAATGGAAATTTTCTGACCATTTTGATGTCCTTGGCCAAATAATAAATTGATCAAATTATTAATGCTGTTTTTTATATATATATAAAACAGAATATTATTTCTAGCTCTGAGATTAGAAACCACCCTTCTCTAAGGAACTGAAGACCAACTATTCTAGGACTGAAACTAAATGAGCTTTTGCATAACAATGGGATTGTTTTTGCAAGGTTCATTTTATTTCCATTCCAATTTATGCCTCTCACTCATTACAGAGCTCTATATATCCTCTAGTGTCCTTCCTACAACCTTCTGAACAAAATTTCAAGTGCTAATTTTGATATAACACTTTTTGATAAAAGATGTGGCCTAAGGAATGACTGCCACTTCTTTCATGTGCTTCTCATGGATGACACCTCCAATTAGGAATATTGTGCTCATTGTATTTATAAGCATTGATGGAAATGGTATCTCTGATGATACCCTGAGATCCAACAGAGAGAGTCCTCAGTAGCTGGTTGGCATTTGACCAATTTTTGTTCCACCACATAAAGATAACTTACTAGAGGCTGCGGGCAAGATTCTTTGCACATATAGGCAGTGGTATTTTGATCTTCCCCTTTTCAAACATCCTAAGAAGTATTTCTTGCTTCCAGAAACAATTAGATTGTGAGAAATAGTTTGCTGGGTGTCACAGTGTGATGGGGTTTTTGAAGCGGAGCTGTATTGCTTGCAAGGTGGCAACTGCCATAGAAAAACAAGACAATGGAGGCTTTTGTGCCTCTTACTCTATACAATGACATTATTTGCAGCAAATATTTACATTATTTATAGCACAGTACTAGTGTTGTTCCAGTGTCATGTTTCCGCCTAAGCCTTCCAGAGTCTTTCTGACTTCTTCACCCTTTCTCTCTGGGCTTATCAGAGACCGTCTGGCCCCTTCTCTAGAGACCAGAGTTTCACCCCCAAGAGCAGATCTACTTTTCCTCTTGGGTCTTGAGTGAAGCCATTGCCCCTTTCCTGGTTTTGAGTGGAGCTGTTGTCCCTCTGGTTCTTCCCTTCCCATCTCCCAGACCTTCCTTTCTTTTCAGCCAGGATGCTACAACTGCTCTGCATATTTAACTTCTCTCTCCAACTTACTCAAACCACTCTATGTATAGACTTTTTCCTCTTGTTTCTTCCTCTTTCTCCTTTTTTCCCCCTTCTGTCTTCTTCTCTCCTCTGTCTGCAAGTTTTAGATTAGCTCAGCAGCATATTTCCCAGCAGGAATCTCTAGTTCTCAGCACCTGTATAGCAGGTTGGAACAATGGGACTACTATCCTGACATCTCAACACAACAGCGCTGACTAGCAGCCAGTCAGTTTATCAGCCTTCATGATAATGCAGTTGCCCTTCAAGACCAAAAGTTACTTTCCTTTATGCCTTTTATTTATCCACTCCAGTGGCTGGCTTATGCCTGCAGAATATCAGCTATGCCAGGCTGCAAAACCCATATGTCACACTAGGTAAAAGTACAAAGCCCTACTACTCCAATGTCCCAAATTTCAAGGTCACTACGGGTTTTTATTTCTTAGCAAATTTCTTTCCGAAGGCCTCTTTAAAATCCACAAGGTACGCTTAATATAGCTTTGTAAAGATCAACTTTAGTATTATTCCATAAGGTCAATTTAGCTACAAATGTTAAAATGCACACAAACAAAGACCATGACTACCACACACAAGCAAGGAAATCTTTACACTTGAAAGAAGCGTTGACTGTAGAATCTTTTCAAATCCAGAAGTACTTCAGCCTCAGTCAAACAAGATAATAACAGACAAACAGTAGAAGCTTAAGGGCATCTCACTTCTATGCTTCATCATTTTACAAACAGACAAGAAGTTTTTTGAGATTAACGTTTCCCATTCTCCCTAACCTTTGTCTTGAAAGACCAAAATCTTGGAGTGAAAAGTTCCAAAAGAATTGGGTTGCTACCTGCTGCTATTTCATAATTTTCTAATCTTTTGGTGATGCATCAGCTGGGTTGATCCACCAAGATACTTCAAGTATCCACTGTTCCCAAGGCCAATAAATTGTCCAATAAATCTAGTTTCACTTCCAATATGACTCCAGGTCATTTCCTGATTCCAGCTTTCCCCTTTGTGTAAGTACAGGTAGTCCTTGATGTATGACCACAATTGAATCCAAAATTTCCATTGCTAAGCAAGATTGCTGTTAAGTGAACTTTGTCACATTTTACAACTTTTCTTGCCACCATTGTTGAGTGAATCTCTGCAGTTGTTAAGTTAGTAAGATGGTTATCGAGTGAATCTGGCTTCTCCATTGATTTTGCTTGTCATAAGGTCACAAAAAGTGATCTCATGACCTCAGGACCCTGCAACTGTCATAAATACTTGCCATTTGCCATACGTCCAAATTTTGACCGCATGACCATGGTGATGCTGCAGCAGTCATTAAGTATGAAAACTGTCAATGTTACTTTTTTTTTTGGCACTATTGTAACTTTGAACAGTCAGTAAATGATTGGTTTTAAGTTGAGGACTATCTGTAAAGCCTGAACAGCACATTAACAGTGGCTTTCACAATGAGCCATGATTTCACTCAACTACTCAATGGTACTTGACTCAGCACCTCCAACTTCACCATGAGCATAGACTGAAGCAGTTTGAGACAATTCTCATTTCACTCCAGCAGATACACCAATATCTTCATGAAGTTGCAATTAGTTAATAGAATTTTTCAGGATCAAAATTATAAAAACAAATAAACATTCTTGTTTGCACATTCTCTAGCCTCTCTCTTCATTCCCTATATCTATCCCAGCAAACAACCATAAACAGGTCTCCAGCGTCTCTAATACCCAATCCCCATGAAAAATCCATATCTAACCTAAACAGCAACATACCATCAATGCCATTTGGAAAAAAATATTGTTTTCTATGCCAACATTTTTACTTCTTATTATTTTTAACTTATGTTTGCTGTGTTTTATAACCTTTCCTTCCCTAAAGCTGAAAAAGCAAAACATTATCTTCCAAATATAAATTAATTTGTTTCCAATCTTGCTAACTGTATTAGCAGAACCAAAGGAGATTTCATTATGACAGTATGGCCCCTCTTTGTATTTAATATTTTTTTTCAAATAACTATTATCTCTTAATATGTAGCAATAGTATCACCACAGCACATGTAGACAACGAAACGGGAGCCTTTTTCTTTCAAATAAAAGTGAATTAATCCCTGTTTAGAAGAACAGATTGCATTTAATAGTAAGTCTGTCTAGTCAGTTTTGAGCACACCAGAGCTGGAAAGTGTTCAATTTCAGGAGGTGAAGAAAGCATATGGCAAATGGCTGTGAGGTCATTAGGGTGAATTTGGATCTATTATCATACCATCTTTGCAGTCAGCAGTATGTAGAAATGGAATATTATTATTTGCAAATGAAAGATCAAATGATTACCCAAGACTTATGGGAGCAATAAAGGATGACGAGAAAATGTATGAAGAATGGTTGTGGTGATATAGAATCATATTGTTATAAAAGTTAATGTATGTGTACTTTGGTGTGCAGATCATACTGTGATGTTGACCAACTAATTTGTGGCTAACTTTAGATAGATTGTATGACGCAACAAGGATCTGAAAATTAATGTATGAAAACCACAGTGTCTATGTTTGACATGGAAAATTAACAATTGCATCAATGTCAAAAAAACTAGAGAAAGTAGATGAATCTTTGTGAGTTCTGGTGAATGTCTATTAAAGATGGTAACATTTTAAGATATACAAATCCTAATGGAAAGGCCATGAACAATATGCATTTTGTTGCAAGGAATGAATCACTGACAAATCTCAATGTATCATGGAAATAAGAGTTGGGTATGTCAGAAGAAATATAAAAGAAGTCAAAAGCAAAAATAATAGAGCACTTAAGAGGTGTGTAATTAAACAAAATGAGGTCAAGAATGAATGGCTTCTGAATGGATGCAAATTAAATACCAACGTGAATAACCATTGTGAAATAAATATGCATGTTGAGATGGGTTTGTTGAAGAGGATTAAGACATAATGCAACTACTTCAAGGATTTATAAATGATATAATCGAGGAGAAGTTTAAAGAACAAAAGACAGGATATGAAGAGGATACGGTTGAAGCAAAGATGGTTTGCAACGAGGGGAAAGTATGGAGCAATATAACGTGAATATTATTGGTCTAAATTTGATTTTCTTTTCTTTTTAATTTCTTTGACTTATTATTTGTAATTTCCTACTTGCACATTGTTTAACACTGCTGATCTTGAAAAGGAATAGTATGATGGATAGGTATGAATACATTTATTCTCTAGCTGCTACACTTTATTCATTATTTCCCTTAAGCATCCAATTAAAGAAGGTCACGTCTTCATAATCTCAACTTCATATTGTGATGTAACTATTGTTAAATCTCAACTATAATATAATGTATGTTTTTATAGTGTGGACTAGAAATCTCTACATTCTTACTGCAGTTTTCAAAAACCATATTGCTGATCTTTGATGTCTTCATTTGATAGCAATCATATGTCCATGACTGCATATTCATATTCCTTGGAATAACTATTCTTAGATCTTTTTGATATTTTTTTTCAGATGAGCTTAGAGAATTAACTAGAGGTTATATATACAGTGAATTTTGACAGTGAATCTCCTTTTTCCAACATGATTCTCTTCTAATTTTTCTCTTCTAATTTTTGACTTTTCTGATATCTTAAGTGATTCTACTTATTAATTCTTGTTTTTCTTTATATCATTCTTCTATATAGTGTATGGGTTTCTGATTGGCCAATATTAGAAACAAGTAAGAAATACTTCCTGATTGTTCTTTTGTTTTTCTTTTGTATAGGTAGTCCTCGACTTACAACAGCTTGTTTACTGACTGTTTGAAGTTACAATGGCACAGAAAAAAGTGACTTATGATCAGGGGTGAGCTTCAAAAATTTTAGCAGGGGGTATCTGCCTGGTTGCTGGGTGGGCGTGGCCATGGTGAGCATAACCTAGTTGGCCTCCTGCACCATGGCGGGGGCGGGGGGTTGCCCTCCCCGGGTTCTGGAAGCTTTTCTTGAGCCTCCGGGAGGGCGAAAATGGCTTCCCCAGACTCAGGAGGCCCTCTGGAACTTCTGGTAGGACCGTTTCTCACCCTCCCTGAGCCTCTGCTCATGCCCTGCACTTACCTGCATCCAAAACGGGCTGCATGGGACTCCTAGGAGGGGCGGGGTGGGGTGGGAGAGGCCAGCCAGGATTGGGATTTGGGGGTTCTCCAAACTGCACAGAATCTTAGCTAAAGGTTCTCCCGAACCCCTGCAAACCCCCAGCAACCCACCCCTGCTTATGATCATTTTTCATACTTGTGACTGTCGCAACATGCCCAGGGTCACATAATTTACATTCTAATGCTTGATAGCTGGTTCATATTTATGACGATTGCAGTGTCCCAGGGTCATGAGATCAGCTTTTGTGACCTCTTGATGAGCAAAGTCAATGGGGAAGCCAGATTCGTTTAACAACTGTGTTACTAACTTAACAACTGCAGTGATTCACTTAACAAATATGGCAAGAAAAGTTGTAAAATGAGACAAAACTCACTTAGCAAATTTCTTACTTACCAACATACTATCCATTTTGGGCTCAATTATGGACGTAAGCCAAGGACTACCTATAATTTCTCCATCAGGATTGTTTCCAAATACACTGCTTTTCCTTCAAATCCCTTCTTTCAGGAAGGATTATAAAATCATACGTATATGATGATGATGATGATGATTGCTAAGTTCCATCTCTTATACAGTAGAAGAAACCTGGCATGTTACAGTACAATACAGTAGATGGCTGCGCTCAAATCAGTGGGGTGTAAGTTGTACAAACCTGATTAGTTACATTGCTGTAGCTGCATTTCTGAGTCCCAAGGGGAATTTCTGTATCCATTACTTAATCTGCTGCAAATGACTGAAAATAACGAACATTCAGAAAGCTATTTGAGTAACAATCAGAAATTAGATAATTAAACCTCCATTTGTTCACAGCACTCCTTTAGCAAGTTGCAGTATTTAAGTTCTCAGTCTGTCCTGGTGCTTATAATTTGCCACATGCAAAGCATACCTTAAGGAGGAGCCCTGCTCATTTTTGCTCTGCCAATGCTAAAAATGTTCATCTCAGTGGGAGCACCTTACTAGGTCACAGTGATTTGTCATTCTGCCCACCTTCCTGAGCTCTGACAGAACAGATGGAAAAGTTGGTGGGCTAATTAATCTGTTTTGTCTGTCTTAGAGTTTTGGTGGAAAGGAAAAGGAAATCCATCATTTCCAATGAACAACTCCACTCTCATTTGCAATATGGCACATTAATGTAAAGCGTATCCCAATGCAAATAAATTTATATAAAGAACAATGAAGAGACAAGGGGAATATAAATATTTATATACAGGGAGTACTATCATATTGTCTGTCAGCTAAAGTTACTATTCCCAAGAAGACAGGTTCTTACAGTTTAGCTTATCAGTGCTAGCTAGGATTAGTGCATTTAATCTCTTTTTAACAATTTCTGGTAGGGATGTGGTGGCTCAGTGGCTAAGACGCTGAGCTTGTCGGCAATTCAGCGGTTCGAATCCCTAGTGCTGTGTAAGGGGATGATCTCCCGTTACTTGTCCCAGCTTCTGCCAACCTAGCTGTTCGAAAGCACGTAAAAAATGCAAGTAGAAAAATAGGGACCACCTTTGATGGGTTCCATGCGGCTTTGGTGTTTAGTCATGCCAGCCACATGATCACGGAGAGGTCTTCAGACAGTGCTGGCTCTTCGGCTTTGAAACAGAGATGAGCACTGCCCCCTAGAGTCGGGAATGACTAGCACATATGTACGAAGGGAACCTTTACCTTTACTAATAATTTCCATAATAGCCCAAATTGAATGTAATAAGCTTTGTCATCAAGCTATGTTGGCTTTTTTTGGAAATATAAATTTCTTATCCAGTTTCTACATTATCCTCTAAACATGAGTCACCAGTAAGAGAATCTGGCTTTTCTTGAACTTGGTTTATCCCCCCCCCCCCCCTTTCCTTTTACTTCAGCTGTGGGTTCCTTTGCAATGTTATAGCTTAAGATTCTTATCCTTGCAGATTAGGAGGTAGGTGAACCTAACATAATGGTGCAGAGAGTTGTGTAATGATAAATGTTTAATAACTCTGTCAACCTCATTGCTGCCGATAAGTCACTAGTAGGGTGCTGGGGCTCAGCTCTGTTCTCAGCTGGTTTATAATATTCCCAGAAGTTTAAAATGGGGTCTTTCAGCTGTAATGAACCTGGAGCAAAAGTTGGCAAGAATCTTAGGTTTTGTGTATGGTGAAGATGAGAATTACGAACTATGGCTTTAGGGCTTAATGTACCAGTTTTTCAAATATTGATAGAACAATAGAATACTACAACAGATATGTTCAAAGCATTTGTCTAGTCATAATTATAGGGATGTTTCATTTTTGCATTTCTCTTTAACATATGATTTGTGTTTTAAAATTGAATGGTTGTTTCTCTTCCAGATGTTTGGGTTTTTAATTGTTTTTGAGGCTGGATTTTATGGTATGCCACCTAGAGTCTGTTATAGAGTTTAATGGTTATAAGTTATTCAGAATCACCTCTAGGTGAGATGGACAAGCTAATAAATAATAAATCTAATTTATTAATAAATAAATAGAGTTGGGCAGCTCTTATTAATTTAATAAAACAAAGAAATATAGACGGTTACATCATGAATTGGACTTCATTAGAAAAACCATCAGGTGTTAAAGCAGTAAAAGAGTAGAGCAATATCATTAAGAAATCCCTAAAAGAAAAAAAGGTAATCATATTGTTCCTTTTTTAAATAAGAAAACATGAACCTAGTGAAAACCAATTATGTATTTATAAATTATAAATTATGCATTTATATCTGAAGATTTTCAGGCAAAATTATAGGAAATGGGGTGAAGATATACTTTTAATATAACCTCCTTGTTTCTTTGGTAGGCATCACCCAAAAATAGCATCTGGCTTTTGTTAGACAATTAGGCGATCATGAGCTCAATCCCATTTGGTAACATTGTCTCCTCTTCTGCTATTAAGTTTGAAAGCTAATGCTATTTCCTGGATCAAATGTAGCATGGTTTAAATACTGGCCATTAGGGAAGAACAACTATCATCAGCTAGTTCTGTTTGTGAGTTTCCACAACTCATTTGTCCACCTACTAGGTAACAGAAAATGTCAAAACAGATCTGATCACTAGGAAACTTTTTCTGTTAAGCAATCTTTTTCCACCCATTCATGGTCACTTAAATGCATATATTCCCAATGTTGCTTTTTAGATATAAAAATCATTAGATGGTTCTCCTTTATGTAGCATGGACAACCATCAGCAGAATATAAATCAGAGTCGGAAAACACATTTTCCATGTGGCTCAGTGAAACTTCCCATTGCTTAGATGTTAAGCCTTTGATTGGGCAAACAGAGCAATTGGCTTTTGGGAGCACGAATAGCGACCTTAAACATAGTCACTGATGGACATACCTTATCACTGTAATCCAGTGGTGAAATTCAATTTTTTTTGTTGCCAGTTCTGTGGGAATGGCTTGGTGGGTGTGGTGTGGCTTGGTGGGCGTGGCAGGGGAAGGATAGTGCAAAATCTCCATTCCCACCTACTCCAGGGGAAGGATATTGCAAAATATCCATTCCCACCCCATTCTGGAACCAGCCAGAGGTAGTATTTGCCAGTTCTTCAAACTACTCAAAATTTCCGCTACCGGTTCTCCAGAACCTCTCAGAATCTGCTGGATTTCACCCCTGCTGTAATCCCAAGGAAGAACTATTTCTTGTTACTATTAGTGGCAGGAAAACTGGGTTTCTGTTTCCAGGCGCATGAAAGGATGCAGGTCTGAATCATTGCCCGTTTGTCCCACCCACCCATATTTCACAATCCCCATTGTACACTGCACACAATGTAATCAACATTGCCCACCAATTTAATGAATAACAACATAAGACTGCAATTCTACATGCAAGGGGGGGAAAACCCAGACTTTTGAGCAGGCAGCTGTGCTTTGCTATACTTTTGTTTGTGTCTTGAATAGACAATATTAGAGCAATCTTCCTCAACCTAGCATTCATAATTTCCTCTTTACTATGAATTAATATATTCTGAAAGTTTTTACTTGGGTCAGGAGAGTGCACAAGAGCTGTGAGATGGGGAAATTTAATTACTCAATAGCGTCATTTGATAGCCTTCCAGTTAAAGCACAGATATTCTTATGAAGCCTGAATTCTTTCAAATGAATATCAGCTGTGTGTATTTTTTTTAAAAAAGCATCACTAATTAGCACCACAACAAATATGGTCTATTTTACTATGAGTCTGAAATCAATGCAATGACTTTTGTAGACATAACTCTATGATAGGTTGCAAGAAATTCACACAAAGATAGGTAAACAGTAACTGGAATAAGCACATATGTTCTTTATGCTTGCAAAAAGAAGCACTATGAAAGTGGAAAGCTGTTGCGTGCAGAATTTCTAGCTGGTTGACATATATATAGTTCATATAGAAGGCTAGAGGGCAAGGGAAAGCAACAATGGTAAAGTAATCATCAACATGCTGTTATCCATAAAATTTCAGCATGCCACCTAACAGAAAAATGTTGAAAGGCAGATGAAAAATATTAATATACTGTATTTCCTGTTTCTCTGCTTTGGAGACCTTGTACTAAACCTTGCACCTCACTTTTACACAAGTTTCTAAATCAGCTCCGTTCCTATTTTGAATTTTTTTCCGTGTTGAATTTATCTAAACATAAGAAGGAATAAAGTGCGAGCTGGAAGGTATGACAATTAAGTGGATGCATAATGACTTGAAAATCACAGTCAGAGAATGCTTATCAACTGTTCAGAATCACACTGGAGTTCTTGTATCAAGTGCCACAGGGTTCAGTCCTGGACTCTCTGTTCTCCAGCATTTTTATTAATGACTTGGATGAAGGAGTGGATGGAATGTTTTAGATAACAGAAAATAGAGGTGAACAGTTAATCCCCTAGTTGATTGAAATGCAGTTCAAAACTGCCTTGATCTTTTAGAGAAATAGTCGGAAAATAACATAATGAATCTTAACAAATACAAAATGATATTTTGAGGACATAGGAAACAAGTGCACAGGTAAAGAACAGGAGACAGTAGTATTTGTGAAGAGGGAAAAATCCTGAACAGTAATTGAATGTGAGTGTGAGCAATGTGATTTTCTTTTTAAAAAAAAAAGCCAAATGCAATTCTGGTTATCAAATTTGGATTCAGAAAAATAAAACAGGTTTGGGAAGAATAATTAGGACAATTCCATAATAAGAAGCTAAGTCCAATGTAGAAAGATTAAAGCAATTGTAAATGTTTACTATTCAGAAGAGAAGAAAGAGGATGTGATAGCATTCCCCCATCCCCACCCTAAGATCCCTGACAGAATATCACATGATGGAAAGAATGTTTCATAATTCAGGACAGAATAATGGATTTATATTGGAAGGTCAAGATCTGTTCCTTATCATTATAGACTTCAAGGTATGAAATAGTGGGTTTAAGTTGTCAGAAAGTAGATCATAATAAAATATTAGGGGAAATCACATTCCTACAGTAAGAGCAGTTCAACAATAGATCCAACTATCCAAAGTGATAATGGTCTCCTCCTCCTCTGAACATGTGTACTAATGTTCAGGCAGAGGCTATACAGCCATCATCAGAGATTATTTAATTGGATTCTTCCATTGAATAGTTTAAATTCAGTGTCTTAAATTGTAATTCATATACATATATGCATAAGGTAAACCAAATGTCAACCTTCATAGGCTAATAGTTAATCTTGAGACTATCATATCAGAAGATGCAAATGTTATTGTACTTGGGAATGTTCAAAAATCATGTGCCAAATGAATAAGTGCTTACAAGTAAATGGCAACTAATCTGAACATTTAATGCAATAAATTGTATATGGGGTCTGATTTATGGTATGCCCTGTGTGTGTATATACGGTATGTATATGTGTGTGTATGTACAGTATGTGTGTGTGTATACACACACAGAGAGAGATCTTTGTCTCTGTACTTATAAATGAAATGCTATAGCAGCAATGAAATCTAACTAACAGATTACCATTTAGCAGATTGCAACTAAAATAGGCCAGGTTATGGACTAGACATCTGTCAGACCTTATCTACCCCTTTAAAAAAACTGTCATGTCGGCACTATTTGCACTAGATATAGCAGCTAAATTAACATATTCAAGTATATGGTTATTATTTTAACACATTAATAATAATTTGTCATTTGCATTATTCTTCTTCTTGTGCCAATATCCATCATTGGACATTGGTGATCATGTTGGCAATCCTATTTTTGCATAATGATGCCAATTACTACAAATGATGTAGTTTGTACCATTGTGCTATAACTCAGATAGCTGAAAAATATTCAAAAAATCATTAGATTTAGCACTTCAGTCAGAATAACAGAATTGGAAGGGACCTTAGAGGTCTTCTAGTCCAACACCATGCTCAAGCAGGAAACCCTATACCAGTGATGGCTAACCTTTTTGCCATTGCGTGCCAAAAGCGGAGGGAACGTGGTGGGGTTCTATGTGCCCTGCTCCCCTGTGCTCCCCCCACTTTTGGCACGTGATGGCACAATGGGCCTGGTAGGCCCATTTTTCGCTTTCCCCAGGCTCCAGAACCTTTCTAGGAGCCTGGGGAGGGTGAAAATGGCCTTCCCCACCCCTCCAGAGGCCTTCCCGAGGCCGGAAACAGTGTGTTTCCTGGTAAGCCCAGAAGGCCCAAAAATCAGCTGGCTGGCGCACGCATGAGTGCCGGAGCTGAGCTCGCATGCCCACCGATATGGCTCCACGTGCCACCTGTGGCACCCGTGCCATAGGTTCGCCATCACGGCCCTATACCATTTCAGATAAATGGTTGTCCAATGTCTTCTTAAAAACTTCCACTGTTGGAGCATTCACAACTTCTGGAGGCAACTTGTTCCACTGACTTGCCTCCACTCTAACTGTCAGGAAAGTTCTCCTTAGTTCTAGGTTGTTTCTCTCCTTGATTAAGTCATAATTCAGACAATGTACAAGATCAGAGAAAAGACCTATGGAGCTAGTTGTTCTCCACTGAATAATATTTAAAACATCATGCTTCTGATCCTGAGGAAAGGAACCTTTCTCCACTAATCTGGTTGATTTACTTTGAAGGCTAATTCATACCATCACTTAATATTAGAGATATATGGATTGGTTGTGATCCAGTGTCAATTTAACTGAACTGTCCAATCAGATTCCATGATTTCATGAGTTGAATGAAGTAGATTTAATTCTGAAATTAAATCAAATCACCATCAGGTCCAAATCAAAGCTTCCAAAGCCTTCTCATAAAGCAATTCAGAGACATAGATTTTATATCTGGGAAACAGGAGTACTCCTGTGCCAGATAGATTATGCTGCTTCCTAGTCATATCATAATATGCCAGCAGTACATCATTTAATCTGGATTCAGTTTTACTTACTGACTACCATATCAAGAATAATTGGCTTTAAACTGGAAAATCCTCTGGAATATTTATGGTTGTTCCAGGTGATATATTTAGATGATTTCCATGAGTAGTCAAGCATTTTCAGTTCTGGAATAATCATACATTTATAGATAAACTGTGAATAATCTTCTGCAATAATTTGGATAACAATTTTATGTAATAGGTATGTTGTGTCCTGGTTTTGTTCCTGACCAGTGGCTCCTTTTTTGTCCTCCCCTGCTCTAATTCCCCAGTCTAGTCCACCTTGGCTTCATCATGGGACCTACCTAAAAATCTGCCCTAATGTTCTGACCTAGGCTTCCCCAGCAGCACGAAGCCAGGTCCTCGTCCGGATAAATCCCTTTTATTTAATTTACAGTGAATTCCTCTCCAGCAAAGTCTTTCCCCTCCCACAGTCTTTCAAGATAGTTCACAATTACTGATCTTTATCAGGCTTGGAGAGTGGCCAGGTCAATATCTTTCAGATGCCACAATATTTGGCAAGAATGCAGTAATGAACTAATTGTCTCCTGCAAACTCCACTCCCCTTTAGTACCTCTTTTATTCCCGCTGTGAGAGGCCATTCATTGTCCACCTGTGGCATTACTCCCAAGTTGACCCTTGATCTTTAGCTGGTCCCTTCATCTGGCAACTCTGTGCATGTGCACATTGGGAACAGGCTCCAGCTGTTCATCTGCCTCACTGATGTCTGACTCCAAAGGCAGCTGATAACTGGCATACGGTTCTGGCCCCTCTCTACCTCCGATGCAGAGCCCTCATCAGAGCCTTCCCCAGACTCCAGGACTGGCCCATGTTCCTCCCCAACCTCCTCCCTGTCCGAATTTGCTGCAGATCCGCTGGCGGGCCACAACACCTAACATGCCCAATGGGGGAGGGTGGAAAAGCAGATCTGACTCATTGGCAGACTTTTGAATTACTTTTTGTGAACTGAGCTGGAAGCATCAATACTCCACAGGGGGAACAAGCTACATGCTGTGCATCAAACTGGCAAAGTACAATTATTTTGTTTCCTCATCAGTCATTAATAAATCTTTTAAGCCATTGTTTAAGCAAATCCTCCTGTTGAAACTGTTGGAGAATATAGGAATTGTTTTGAAATTTAAGGATCTAAAGATTAATTGCTCTAGCGACCAGACAAATTAGATGGTGATACTCAACTCTCCCTGAAGGTTCATGCCTGGATGAAGCAAGGTATTTTTAGTTTTGAAATATTGAGCAGGATGCCACATAAGAGCACTGGAGATTATAAAAAGCAGGAGAAATAGGAGAATCTTTTTATTAAATGTTCTTCCCTAAACACATTCCCATATAAAAGTATGAAGCATCATGCTTTTTATTACAAAGCATCAAGCATTGCAAAGTATGTTTCAGAGCTCATTCTCAATTCAGTGTCTACTGAAAAAGAATGGGTGATTAATAGATTTCTGGCTTTTGTAGCTGTTTGGTGGGAGAAAATCAAAGATACTGCTCCGTCTTATTTTACTGGGCCATCAGGAATGCAAACCTTAGGGTGACGTGCTAATTCTGCCTCCACAGCCCTTATATATGTTAGTGTCATGACCTCAGTTGGACATCTCCATTTGGGCCTCCAGAGTGACATATACACCCCCAAACTTGGATACAGTTCCCAGAGACTTCTAAAATATTACTATTATTTGAATAATTATAATTCAAACTTGTCATTGTAAAATACAATCGTACAAACTTTTTTTTTTTACTTCCAAATCAATATAAATACAAAAAATACAAAAAATACAAAAAATAGAAAGGGGCACATACATAAAGCAGAATACAAGCAAATAGTCCAAATTTGCAAGGATGAAGTCTGGAAAGCTAAGGCTCAGTATGAAATAAGACTTGCAAGAAATGTCAATAATAATAATAATAATAATAATAATAATAATAATAATAATAATAAT
>WNWU01000050.1:5599042-5630953 GCA_012654045.1 Ptyas mucosa
TCTATTCTATTCTATTCTATTCTATTCTATTCTATTCTATTCTATTCAACAGCAGTAGCAATATTAAAGTTTTCCAAAATACTTTGATGATAAAACTTGCAGGTGGAATCCTACCGTTCTCTTTTCTAAATGTTGCTTCTCTCCTACTTGGGTTTTCCTTCTTTCCTTTCTTCATCTTGGATTTCTGTGCTTGTGACAGATTTGAGATAGATCTCCTATACATGTACCTAGAAGCAGCCTATTCGGAGGACATATCCAGTCCCTTTGGCAACCACAGAAAAATTGCTGACAAAAACAAACACAATCATTCATCCAGATGATTAAAGGTTCCTCTTCTCTCATGTGCATTAAAATGTTATCAGGGTTTCATTCTATTTCCCATGAAAAATAGCATTTTTCTGCAGAACTTGTTTTAGTCCATCATAGCAGTGGATTGTCACTGGGATGGAGGCTGTTCTGTGAGGACACATTTGTACCAGGGGTGGGTTCTACTTACCTTTACTACCGGTTTGCAACGGTTCGCATTTTCATGACATCGGGGTTGGTGGGTGGAGCCTCCCACCGGTTTTACTACTGGTTCTATAGAACCGGTGCGAACCGGAAGCAACCCACCACTGATTTGTACCAAATGGTAAGTGAGCCATCTCAAAGAGAGATAGAGCAAGGAGGCTGTGTGGATGAGCTCTTAGAGTACACAAAACCTTGTCAGTTTGGTAACAATGAGCATAACTATGAACTTAACGATGCTGTTAACACGATATTTATTTCTTCCATTTCTATTCCATCCCATCCCAGTCCAAACAATTCTCAATGGCTTGCTTAATGAGGAAACAATAAAACATCTACCATAAAGCATATATTGTAAGTCTTAAAACAGAGTAAACTAAATAAAAGAAACTGTAAGGCCAAGTAAAGCAAGATAGAAAGAACAATAAGGTAAACATAAAGAAAAAAGGCTAAAATTCCTTAGATAATTCTAGAATTCTAGAAGTTTTGCTTTCAACATTCTCCAGAATGCCAACAAGGAGATGGTAAAAAGGGAGGAAATCAAAGAGGAAACAATGAAGGAACTACTGCTGCCACTGCAACTGTGGTATCCCCAACTGAGTGTGTATGTAGTAACATAAATTTCATTTAATTTATTGGTAAGTGAAATTATTCATTGTAGGTGCCAGCCCACTCCATGTCCATGCTGGGCAGCTCGCAACATAAAAAGAAAAAGATAATATCATAAATCAGAAACAAAATAAAGAACATTTAAAAGAAGAACAAGAACAAGCTGGTAGTCCAACAGTAACACACAAAACACAACCCAGAAGAGCTCCATTAATGCTAGGCCAAGGCCTGAGAGAACTATGAGATCTTTTAAGAGATGATCAATGCATAATAAAGCAGTTTAAACAGCCAAGGAAGAAAATTTCACCAGTAGAGGTCAGTACCCGAAAGAGTTTATGCTGTGTATCCACCAGCGTCATCTTTGTACTTGGATAGCTAATGTAATTTATTTGTTAGATTTATATTCTGCCTTTCTTTCAAAAATGCACGGTGACAAGCATGACACTCCACATTTTTCTCACAATAACAGTGCCTTTAGATAGATTGGGCTGAGAGATAATAAATGGTCAAAGGAACCTGCATAGTCAAGAATACATTTGAACACAAAATCTTAATCTCTATACCACATTAGTTCTAACAGCATCTCAAGTGAGCAATACAAATTTCAGTTTGTCTCATAATAGAGTATACAGCCTTCTTGGCTGTCCAGCCTCTATTTATGTTGAAAATTATATCTAAGAGTCCTCCTTTGTACTACTTTTGAACTCTCACATACTAAGATTTTTGCTGTTTTTCTCTCAGGAACATTAAATTGTCATTTCATCCTTTAATCTATTTTGAAGGCTATACTCAGATCTCACATTCTCTTTCATGAACATGTTCTTAGGAGTTTTAGTAGAGAGGACTTTAGATTATGTCTTCTGATGTGAGTGCCTGGAATAAACTAAATATGAAATCCAAAGGTTATCATCAATTAGATAAGCTTTTAGTGTTCAAATAGAAGTATAAAACAGACAGTTTAGACTTTAGAGCTTCAACTTTTAAAATACAGTAATACAGTGATCAAAAAGAACATCTTTTGTAAAAATGGCATGAACTGAGGATTGGAAAAGAGCTGATGTGGTGCCCATCTTCAAAAAAAAAAAAAAGGAAGAAAAAATGGCCCTAGGAAAATGCAGACCAATCAGCTTAATCAATACTTGGGAAGATACTGGAGAAGATAATCAAAAAACAGATCTGTGAACATCTAGAAACAATTAAAATTATAACTAAAAGCAGCATGGGTTTGTTAAAAACAGATCATGCCAAATCAATCTTATTTCATTCTTTGACAAAGTGACTAAATTAGTATCAGAGCAAAATGCTGTGGATTATATGTAGTCTTCAGCAAGGCATTCAACAATATAGAGCACTTACTACTTCTTAGTAAGCAAAAAAAATGTGGAATAGACAATATCACCACCAGATGAATTTGTAACTGGCTGACAAACCATACTCAACCAACATACCCAATGAGTCCTGGTGGCGCAGCAGACTAAAGCACTGTTATTAACATTCAGCTGCCTGCAATTACTGCAAGTTCAAATCTCACCAGGCTCAAGGTTGACCCAGCCTTCCATCCTTTCTAAGGTAGGTAAAATGAGGACCCAGATTGTGTGGGCAATAAGCTGACTTTGTATAAATATACAAAAGTATGAAGGCTATTGCTTAACTCATTGTAAGCCGCCCTGAGTCTCCGGAGAAGGGCGGCATATAAATCAAATTAAAAAAAAAAATTGTCCTTAATGGTACTAGATCTATATGGAAGGAAATAAGCAGTTTCCATGTTAAGCACAGGACTCTTCAATATCTTCATTAAAGACTTAGATGAAGGGGACCTCATCAAATATGCAGATGACACTAAACTGGCAGGAATAGCTAACACCCCAGAAGACAAGCTCAGGAACTAAAATGATTGTGACAGACTTAAACAATGGGCCTATCTAACAAAATGAAATGTAATGTGCAGAAAAGCAAGGTTTTACACTTGGGCAGGAAAAACCAAAGGTACAAATACAGATAAGGTGAAATGTGGCTCAAAACAATAACTGTGATAGGGACCTTGGAATTCTAGTGGATTATCACATTTGAGCCAGTGTGTGGCAGCAGCCAAAAAAGCTTATACAATTTTTGCAGTGGTGGGTTCCTCCCGGTTCAGCCCGGTTCTCCTGAGCCGGTAGCGGTGATGATATGATGTCACCGAACGGGTTCTGCCCACCTCCCCCACACTTCCCCACCCCCCCGCGCCCCCCCACCCCCATGCCCCCGCATTATTCTTACCTTTTATTTGGCCCCACCCCCAATCTATTGCTGCTTCCTGAGTCCCAGCTGATGGCTAGAGGGAAAAAACTGTTAAAACTCTTGCCGCAGGGCTTCAAAGGGCCACCCTATAGCTGATCAGTGTTAAAAGAAAACAAATGAGTAGATCGGTGCCTGCAAAAATACATGAGTAGATCAGTGCCTGCAAAAATATATGAGTAGATCAGTGCCTGCAAAAATACATGAGTAGATCAGTGCCTGCAAAAAATAAATGGGTAGATCGGTACAGCTCTGCAAGCAGTTAAAAGCCTGGTAGACCAGTACCTCTGCTAAATCCTAAATAATTGTCACATGACCATCAAGCCATGCCCACAAAACAAGCCATGCCCACAGAACCTGTAGCAAAATTTTAGAACCCATCCCTGAATCTTTGGTTGTATAAACAGAGTCATGGAATCAAAATCACATGAAGTATTAGTATCACTTTATAAAGCCTTAGTAAGGCTACATCTGGAATACTGCATCCAGTTTTGGTCACCACATTATAAAAAAAGATGTTGAGACTTTGGAAAAAGTGCAAAGAAGAGCAACTAAGATGATTAAAGGTCTGGAGACTATAACATATGAAGAATGATTGCAGAAATCGGTTTTGGCTAGTCTAGAGAAAAGAAGGACTGGGAGGGACATGATAGCAGTATTCCAGTGTTTGAGAGGTTGCCACAAAGAGGATGGGGTCAACTTATTTTCAAAGCACCAGAGGGCAGGAATAAGAAACAATGAATGGAAACTAATCAAGGAGAGAAGCAATCTGGAATTAAGGAGAAACAGTGTGAACAATTAACCAGTGCAACAGCTTGCATTTAGAAGTTATGGGTGCTTCATCACTAGAAGTTTTTAAGAGACTGGACAGTCACTTGTGTGAAATGTTACAGGATCTCCTGCTTGAGCAGGAAATTGGACTAGAAGACCTCGAAGGTGCCTTCCAGCTCTACTCTGATTGATTGGTAAATACATTGTAGGAAGTTAGCACTCGCCCCTCTCCTAGAAGAATGAAATATTTTAGGAAATATTAAAAAGGCAGGATATTATATTTCCCTGTGGGGCACAACAGAGAGCATAAAACCAAGGTGCTCTCAGCATCTTGGCCCTTTTCTCCCTTTCTTCTTCAGCCAACATCTTGAAGCATGTGATCGCCTTTTCTATACAGGAACTCAAGCCATGTGATACCTGTCCACCATTAAACCATCTTTCCAAGCAGTCTCCATGTTTCCAGTGTCTTTTTCCCCACTTGGAACTGAACCCAGATGGACATTTCTTTCAACAACATGATACAGGATATTGGAATTTGTATATAAAATTAAATCATGAGGAATGCTTTTTTAGCAGTTGGGCACAAATTGCCTTTTAAGAGCACTAGCAAATGTTGTGCACAAAGTAACTGGGTGTGTAAGTTTTTGCAAACCTTTCCAAGAGAAGGAGAAATTTTCTAGCAATTATTTAAAATCAGGAATGACAATAGCGCTATTATTACTGAAAGCTCCAGGGGATGGCTACTTTCCCTGCAATGTTTTTGTTACATTCACCTCCTTCACTAAATATTTCCTGGTTAAATTCAGGTCAAGGATCTTTTTGTGTCTTCTTCCACCTCTGAAAGGAGAAAGATGTCAGCAAAGCAAATCAGGATCATGCTTGGCAGAGTTCATCTTCCAACAGATGCCAGGTTAATTAAAAAAAACTTATTACTTTCACTTTATGCCTCCTTGAAAGACTGCAGATTTGGTTTTTGGTTTTTGAGGTTGTAGCATAGTTATAACTGCATTCACATTTGATATATTTCATAAGGTAAGAAACCCTACTTATAAATTGTAGAAAAACAAGATATAAATAGAAGAGTTATAAATGATTGGCAAAAGTTTTGAAATTCATTGACTGTTTTTTCTTTATGTCATTCTGCATTTCTCTGAATGACCTTCCAATAGCTACAGGATGATGCTCAGGCAATTCTGAATTTGAGCACTGAGTATATTATGCTCTTCATGCTCTGACCCTTTGAAACTCTCTGAATGTGACATATATATATATATATATATATATTGGGCTATCATTTGTGGTGTCAAATCAAGGAACAAATAAAGGCTAAAATGTTATTTGAATTCTAGAAAGAAAGGAGGACACTTTTGAAAAGAAAATGTAGGGGAAAATCTGAAGGGGAAAATATAAAGAAAATCTGAAGTCAGAGAGCATATGACATGTCACTGTATAATTTCTGGATACTAACTATTTGGTGCTCTAAGAACTTGAAGTATGAATTTCTTTATGAGTTTGCTCATACCCTCTCTTCTGCATTTGGAGTTTCTTCTGGATCCTCCCAGCTGTCTGAAAATAGAAGATTACTAGGAATCTAATAAAATCTTTTTCAGTCAAAGCTCCAAAACACTCCATGTATGGAAGATCATGTTTTCAGCAAGGTAATATGGCACTAATAAGGGATGTATGTGATGGCTCAGTAGCTAAGATACTGAGCTTGTCGCTCAGAAGGTCGACAGTTCAGCGGTTTGAATCCCTAGCACCATGTAATGGAGTGAGCTCCCATTAGTTGTCCCAGCTTCTGCCAACCTAACTGTTAGAAAGCATGTAAAAAATGCAAGTAGAAAAATAGGGACCACTTTGGTGGGAAAGTAATAGCCCTCTGTGCGCCTTCGGCATTTAGTCATGTAGATCACAAACCACAGAGACGTCTTCAGACAGTGTGGGTTCTTTGGCTTAGAAATTCAAATCTTTATTGTCAGTGCACAATTATGTACAATGAGATTGGTTGAGCTCCCTCAATGAACCCCCAACACAATACAACTCACAGTGAAGACAAAAAATCCCTAACTCAATAAATCATATTAACAAAACACCCAGTCCTATTGCACCAGTGTGAACATGTTACACATTGTGCCGGCCCTGCAGTCCATCATATTACATAGTTATGATGTTATTTGTCATTCAGGAGTCTGACAGCCCATGGATAAAAACAGTTCTTCAACCTATTTGTGCATGTTGTGGTCCGCCAGCAGCCCATGGAGCTGGCAGCGGAGTCGGACAGTGAGGAGGCTGGGGAGGAACATGGGCCAGTCCTAGAGTCTGGGGAAGGCCTGGATGAGGGTTCTGCGTTGGAGGCAGAGATGGGACCAGGGTCATCTGGCAGTGATGTGCGGACTCCAGAGCCTCCAGAGTCAGACAACAAAGAGGCAGAGGAACAGGAGGAGCCTGTTCGTAGTGTGCACATGTGCAGACCTGCTAGAGGGCATGAACAGTTAAAACAAAAGGGACAACTCGGGAGTAAGGCCTGGAGATGATTGGCCCCTCCCATAAGGCTTAAAAGAGGAGCAAAGGCACGTGGGCACTTTGCAGGAAAACAATGTTGTTAATTCTATTCCCAGTCGGCATCTCTGTTTGATTCTGGAATCTGTGTGGCTTTGCCAAGTAGGTCTTTGGCAGAGTGTCAAGGGAAATAAAGCTTGGTGATTATCCCGAAGGACTTCTCCTGAAGGACTTTTTGCAACTAATTGGGATTCAGCTGTGAATGAACGTAATTCACATCTGTTGCAATAAAAGAGATTTTTGGGACTACTCGTGTGTTTTAATGACTCAGGAAGCCTAGGTCACAACAGTGTGGCTGGCTATACTTCTATATATCCTTCCCAATGGCAGGAGGGTAAAGAAGTGGTGACCAGGGTGAGAGTCATCCCTGAGAATTTTCCTCACTCTTCTAAGGCAGCGAGCCCTAGCGATCTCATCTAGTGGTATCAGGGGACAACCCACGTTTTGTGATGTGCTTACCACCCTCTGTAATGTCAGACTGGCATGTCATACTGTGATGCAATAAGTGAGGACACTTTCTATTGTGGACTGGTAAAAGGAGGTCATCAGTTATTGTTTCACCCTGTTTTTAACACAAGACTGTAAGGAAATGGAGTCTCTGTTGGGCCTTCCTGGATCATGTGGTTTTTCCAGGTGAGATCTTCACTGAGATGGACTCCCAGGAATTTAAAGGAGTTTCGAGTTTATTTGATTTATATACCGCCCTACTCCCGAAGGACTCAGGGCGGTGAACAGTCATAAATTAAAACACATAATAACAGCATTTAAAACAGACTAAAATTGAATTAAATAATTTGGCCGTATACAAATTTAAAAAAACCCCAATAATTTAAAACAAATTAAAAATTATATTATTAAAAAGAGGGAAATTAGGGCAGGCCAGCCTGATAAAATAAAAAGTTCTTAAGAGCGCAGCAGAAGGTGCGAAGGTCTGGGATCCTCCGAATCTCAGGGGGGAGCTCATTCCAGATAGTAGGTGCCCCCACAGAGAAGGATCTCCCCCTGGGGGCTGCCAGTCAACATTGTTTGGCCGACGGCACCCAGAGGAGCCCCTCTCTATGAGAGTGTACCAGCTGGTGGGAGGCCACTGGTGGCAGCAGGCGGTCTCATAAATAGGAGAGAAAACTCTCTCTACACAGCCCCCCTCGACGTAAAGTGGGGCAGGTTCCTCTCTCTTCCTCTGGAAGTCCAACATCATCTCCTTGGTTTTATTGATGTTCAGGTGCAGGTTATTTTTTAAGCATCATGTGGATAGTTTTTGAACCTCCCCCCTGTACGCTGTTTCGTCTCCACCTGTAATAAGACCCTGTACGGTGGTGTCAAACGGAGATGAGCACCATCCCTAGAGTCGGAAACGACTAGCACACATGTGCGGGAGAACCTTTACCTTTACCTTTATGGCACTAACATTTTCATACTTCAAAAAAGGCTTGTAACTTACTGAAGTAGCTAAATCCAGCTCAGTTATATTGTTCCTTGAGATATTAAAAAAAAGACTATGCAAACATGTTCTCCCATATATGTCAGTAAAAATAATTAGTAATAATTTGGTGCCTTTTCATGAAAGAAAAAACTTAAATGTGAATCAATTACCTTGTGAGGAGTTTGTTGAGTTTCTGCATATCAGTGTCAGGAATGTTCTTACTAAGACCCCAATGATAAATCTTTGTTATGACTGCTAAGGTTCACACTAATAACAATAACAAAAAAACAAAACAAAAAACCCCCCATCCTTTACTTCCAATCATAACATGCCATATTTCCTGTACATGAAGGATGGAAAACAGTGAGCTAGCTATAGCAAAGCCGTTTCCAAATCTGAAAATAACAAGAACATGTAATGAAATGTTTATACCAGCTAAATGAATTACAGAGGCATAATTTTATCCTCAAAAGGAAATGGAATTATTTCCTTTTGAGGATAAAATTATCCTCAAAAATTATCCAATCCAGAGAAAATTAGCCATATTTAAATCCTCATGAAATCAATGACATTTAAGTATTTAAACCATTTGCTTAAGTCTCATTGATTGCAATCATTGATTATACTTTATGAACAGATGCTGGCTGCATTGAAAGCTAAGAATGTAATCACTGATGAGATCAACAACAGAAAGATGTCCTACTTGGTTAGTACTTTTACTGGCAGGTGAAAAGCTACATAGAGTAGTTCATGTAGTAGGTCCACACCTAATAATATACATATAAAAGAGTGTTTATATTGGGATATATATGTATGAAAGTGCTGTCTCTATCTGCTATTAATTGTATAAACTGGGATATTGGGGGAAGGGTCAGTTGTGGGATAGTGAAGCTATTTAGCATGCTCCATGTCAAGTTTGATAAATTAAATAACAAGATACTGCTAAAGCAATGCTACAACCAACAGAATTTTAATTGGGTAGTTCAAATTCTTTATTAGTTGTCAAATGGAAGAATGTAAAGGTAGTGGAAAAAGTTTACTTCTGTAGTTTATATTGTTGTTTTCCTATTTTCTACAGCACACATTTTCAAACAACTAACGATCAAAGAAAGTCATGAAATTATGGCATACTTCACAGATTGGTTGACATTCAGAAGGACTTGTTTTTATTTTAACTTAAACCGACTTTCTGTTAAAGAGAAAAGCAACTGATGATTGTCAGAAGATGCTCTAATCTAAAAAATATGTTTCAAAAACAGAAGCATCTTTCCATCTCAAATACGGAACATTGTGTTCATAGTGGTCACATATTTCAACTAAAAGAAAATATTTTCCCTTTTCCAATTGGGACTAATACTCAAAGGAAGCAGATATATCATGGGATATATCATGAGAAACAAGAATTGGATAAAATATTGTTAGCTAATGACAGGAAAGTTTTATCGAGATGCTATTCTTACCTATTATCATTGAAAGTGGGGAAGGAAGTCGTTAAAGACTCCATGATTGCCTGGGGGTGAAATATGGGTTATTCATTGGGTTTTCAAAAATGGGAGGAGATTTGGCTTAAAAATTTAAAATTAAACTATGGCATCCTCTTATAAAGAGAATATTTATAAGATGGTTTATAGATGGCACCTACCTCCAGCAAGATTAGCTAAAATGTTCCCCAGGACATCTCCACAGTGCTGGAAATGTGGGCATAGCAATGGAACCTATTTCCACCAATGGTGGACATGTCCGCTGGTAGCTAAATATTGGATGAAAATACGACGATGGTTTCTTGAAATTCAGTCACATCTTAAAGTGACTGAAATTGAGAGACACAACCGTAGGCTGAGGGGGAATAAAATAGATTAAGAAATCTAGAGCTGCAATAGCAAAAACTATTGGAAAGCAGATCAGAGAGAGAATATAGATTGGAAAGAGAGAGGAGAGAGGAGAGAGGAGAGAGGAGAGAGGAGAGAGGAGAGAGGAGAGAGAGAGAGAGAGAGAGAGAGAGAGAGAGAGAGAGAGAGAGAGAGAGAAAGATAAATTCACTAGCTTATTGTCCCCATTTTTACCCTTCAAAGCATGGTTGCTTTTGCTTCTGTGCACTTGAAATGTTAAGATCAATCAAAGAGAAGCCACTTGAGATGCTACAAGTCCCAAAACAACAGAGAATACTACCTCCCACTCCACACAAAAGGAAGGAACGGTATTACATTTAGGATCCCACCTCCCTTGCGGAACAGAAGGAATAAGTTCACCAACCTCTTGTTAATTTCATAGAACATAGAATAATAGATTTGGAAGTTACCTTGAAGGTCTTCTAGTCCAACCCTCTGCTCGAGCAGAAGATTTTATGCCATTTCAGAGAAATGGTTGTCCAGTCTCTTTTTGAAAACCTCCAGTGATGGAGCACTCACAACTTCTGAAGGAAAGCTATTCCATTGCTTGATTGCTCTAACTATTAGTACATTTCATGTCTGTCTGTTTAGCCTGCCTTCTGATAGTTGTGTGTGTGCAAAGCCAACAAGCTAGCATTTCTCTTAAAGGACCTGAGATAAAGGAGCTGGGAGGAGTGATAAGGCAATAATTCCATCTGATGGAGAATAATTCCATCCGATGGAACCATGAATCTCAAAGCAAGCAAGGCATTCCCTAGCTTTACAGCCATTTACACTACCTCACCTCAGATTTCTGATTGTTCCAATGTTGTAGGAACAGAGGTATGGAGCCTGAGCTGTGTTCAAACTCATTTTGAAATGCCTTAAAAGTAATGCCTGAGCGATAAAGAGATAAAAATGGGAAGCGAAACAGAAGGAGAAGAGGATCCTGAAGAGCAGGAGAAGAAAAAGTGTGTTGCTGACTGAGGAAAATGCTACAGAATGGAAAATTAGATAGAGGAAGAGAATGACAGAAATGAGATGAGAGAAAACGAGATTCATAATGCACATTAAAAAGAAAAGTAAACAACATGTATTTTGTATTTCTAAAACTTAATCAAAAGTGGCTCTTTTGTCAGTTTGAACTGTGCCTGCCTCTGAGGATATTTGGACGAAATGAAAGTCTAGATACCTATACAATTGCCGCCAATGTAGAAAAGCTTTTCTTCTCTCCAGCTTGCAAGGCAGGAGGTTTTGTGAAGTACCACCTGAGATGGCCTGTTTATCTTTTAAGGGAACATATTTAATTATTTCAAAAGGAAGAATTAGTTAATGTGGAACCCTGAGGATTAAAGATTGAGGCTTCACAGCTGTCTCTTGGAGGTTTGTGCAACCTGACTACTCATGCTATGCGAGCATCTCATTTTTATTGCATAGAAAAATAGAGGAAAAAAAGTGTGAAAAACAAAGAAAGAACAAAGAAAATCCCATGAAGGCAGAGCAACTGCCTTGAATAATTTAAGGCACTTCCCTCATTTCAGGCTTCAGATTATTTGTTCCTTTATATACTTTTGAGCCTACAGTGGGCATTTAGTTTATCAATGGTCAGGCTACAACCATAATCAAATCCACAACAGCAGGGAAGCGAAGGACCAGAAAAATACATATTTATTATTAGATTTAAGCTACTAGGGAAAAAAGAGAGAGGAGTGAGCAATTGTGAGAAAAAATACCCTCTTGGTTGATTTAATATAAAAATATAACTTTGAACTGTAGCAGGATTGCTGTAGCTGGTCAGCACTAGATTTGTAAAGTGGCATTATCATTTGTCTTCCCTATGTGCAACATACATGTATAACATAAACAAAACTTATTATTTTCTTCATTGCTACGGAAGGAAGACTTTCTGAATAGTAACTGTGAGAGGTTTTATATGATAATATATTTTATTCTTTACAATGTTTCCGTCTTCCCTTAAAACATTAAGAGTATCCACAATAGGCTGAGAACCAGAGTCTCAACTAGCCAATCAAGCTGAAACTTCAACTTTACTTGAAAATTAATCAAGTAAAAATAGCAAATGGGGAAAATATTTTACTCAAACTTCCTCAAATCCCCAAATAAATTACCCAGACCCAATCCACATATCAAAGAATAAGGTCTGTAAACACAAATAGTTAAATTAGGTCTCCCAGTGCAATTGCATGTTCACATTCACAAGAATAAATATCTTAGTTGACATACCTACACACACATACCCCTCATCCTAGAATCAGCACGTAGATACTTCTACACTCAGGACAAGCTCCCCTATTTAACTGTATTGCTATATCCCATTTCTCTGGACCTGCCACTAAAGGCAAACCCTTTTGCTTTTAGGAATAAATATTTCTTCTTTCCTCACAGCTGTTTGGATCTCATTTTTATTTATTCTTGGGCATTGCTGGCTCAAGTTAGAACCCCAAATTATTCTTCTGAAAGTATGCTGGAATCAGCAATTAATAGTGTATATTTTAATAAGAGCCAAAACCAACATTATAAATGATTAGACCTTTACTTTGTGGGTGGTAATTAACTACAGTGTTCTATGGAGGGTCACATTCAGAGTTATTCACTATTAAAGTAAGTTAAAGTTTACGACAGGACTTTACATTCTCTTTTTGTCTCTTCCATCCTTCCCCCTCCTCTCTTTTTCTGCTCTTCTGCTGTTGACCTTAAAAGAGATATTCTGTAGGAGAATATTCGATTTCAAGGCAGAAAGGCCTTTGAATGAGATAAAAACTTTCTCTCACACCTTCCACTGGGTGGTTAAGTGATCTTCTTGTAGGTTTGTGGAGAGTTAACCTCCATAGTCCCAAGACCACACCATTCTACTTTGATTCAGGAAGTGCCCAGTTGAGCTGCGGCATAAATCTGACAGTCTTCTCTAGTTTCAGTTTTCTACCAGTGGAGGTGCTAGATTTCCATTTTACTTCCACAAATCACCTTGCACAATAGTACTTTGAAAATCAAATGCCTACTTCAACTTTTGCCACTCTGATGCCTTCCAAATACGTTAGACTGATTCCGAGAACAGAAGACCGAATACTTCTGGAGAATAGGAGGCTGGGCAGAGCTAGTCAACTTTAATTGACAATGGTTCTCCAAGTTTTCAAAAACTTGGATTTTATGCTATTCTAGCATATCATCACCAGCATATCTCTTTTACCAGAAACACTGGGTATTTGACTGGGAGCAGTCAGCCAAAAATCTTTGAGTGCAATCAGTATTTTTTTTTCCATTGTGAAGTTAATGGGGGTGAGATGGGGAAAAGAATTAGGTTGAATGGAAGCAGGAGGTTTAAGAAACATTTGTCGAAACTGAATCTGTAGAAGCCGTATAATCTGTTCAATTTATTTTCTATCTCAACAGTTCCACAGGCAGATATTCTCATATGGTGTATAAAGAGTGTTTCTGCCTTGTGGATCAAGAGCAATTCAAAATGTTATCCAGGTGCTTTTATGTTGCCTTTTTTTTTTTTCTTACATTACTCCAATTCTGCTGAAATTGTTAGACCCTTTGGGCCTGGTTAATGCTTTTTCTTTTATCAGATTAGAATGAGCTCATTACTCACCATGTGGCAAAATATTATATAAATGTTTAGAACATCAGAGAGGTGATAAGAACTACTTGAGTTTTGATTCTGAAGTGTGAATTGATGATGTAGTTCTTAATGTTTTAATAGCAGCATTATTAGTGGTAAGGAATTTTAGAACATAGAACATATAATAATATAACTGGAAGGGATGTTGGAGGTCTTCTGGTCCAACCTCCTGCTTGAGCAGGAGATCCTATATCATTTCAGACAAATGGTTGTCCAGTCTCTTTTGGAAAGCTTCCAGTGATGGAGCACCCACAGCTTCTGAAGGTAAGTTGTTCCATTGCTGGATTTCTGTCAACGTTAGGAAATTTATTCTTAGTTTTAGGTTGCTTTTCTCCTTGGTTAGTTTCCATCCATTGTTAGTCTTGCCTTTGGTGCTTTAGAAAATAGGTTGACTCCCTAGTCTTTGTAGGAACCCCCCAAATATTGGAACACTGCTATCATGTCTCCCCTAGTCCTTTTCATTACCTAATTCCTGTAACAATTATCCTCCAGCCCCTAATCATTCTTGTTGCTCTTCTTTGCACTCTTCCCAGAGTGTCAACATCTTTTAAATATTTTGGTGGCCAGAACTGGATGCAGTATTCCAAATGTGATCTTACTAAGGCTTTGTAAAGCAGTATTAGAACTTCACATGATCTTGATTCTATCCCTCTATTGTTGTTTGTTTGGTGAATATGATTGGCCTTTAGATGTTATAGGGATGAACTTGACTACTTCACATCTCTCCTGCCCTACCATTTAATTGTTGGGATTAAATTTGCAGACTTCCCAGACAAGTTGTTCATTGTTTGGGTATCACTTTAATTCCATACTGAAATGGAACCCAATGGTTTGGAACCCATTGGAACCCAATCGTTCAATATGCAAATACTTTTTTTAAAAGTAGCAATGTCACTCTGCAGTTTATTGATTTATTGTGGTGTTACTATTATCTACTAGGACATGATTTTACATGTTGAACAAGTAAAATAATGACAGATTTGAAATATTGAAAATAAGCTTTCTTTTTAATGCAAGAAAATGATTTCAGTGCTGCACTGGGACAAATAGTCCTGAGTTCAAGTTCCCATTTTAGTATAGTGAATGTAAGAAGAGCCCTTTTGGATTTGTTCTATCTAGTTCAGCATTTTGTGCCTGTGCATTTCTTTTTTTAATGCATGACCTTGAGTTCTAACATTGGGAGAAGGACAAAACCTATCTGATGTTTTACCTTATATTTTCTCAGCAGGCATTTGCTTCCATAGACATTGAAAATTATAGTATTTGTTGATTATTCCAGGTTGTTTCAATAATATTACGGTCAGGGATATGGTTCTGGTGATCACTATTTAGGATTAAATCCAGTGATAAATCTTTCCTTGTTTGCTTGACTTACAGTAAATGGGGTAACAATAAAAGGGCACAGTAGATTTCTTTTTGACTTTTCTGTTAATTTTAAACATAGTATTCCTTGTTTCTTCTTTTCAGATACTTTTACAATCAAAGTTATAATCAGTAAGTCAGTTTCTCAACCTAACGTCATAGGTTTGTGTGAAAATTAAAAGCAGAGAAAGAAAATTTGACCCTCTCTGGTTTTAGGAGCCCAATCCTATAGGGAAATGAAACTATTGACTGAAGAATAGCACTTAGCACTTAGACTTATAATGCCACTTCATATTACTTTACAGCCCTCTTGACAGAGTTTACAGAGTCAGCATGTTGCCCCCCAACAATCTGGGCCCTCATTCCATCCAATTAGGATGGAAGGCTGAGTTGCCAGTTGACATTGTGGTGAGAATGGCTTGGAAAATAGTGGGCTCTGCTAAGCCCTGTGAAATCCAGCTAGTAACCATTGTTGGGAGGCCCTATTGGGTCAAAGCCATCTTGTAGGGGCGGCGAAGAAAGGAGAAGCGCTTTGCGGACCATGAGGAATTCACAATTTCCTCATTAGGGAAAGCTCTGTCCAAAGCAAGCTCTCCCGAATGGCAGCAAGGATGACGACCATTTTTGGCAGTCACAAGCTGGGACAATCAGGAACATAAGATTTGTGCTGGAGTGGTCCAACTCTTACTCCAAGGATTTAATTTAAGTACAAGAATTTTAAAAGATAACCTGCAAGCATTAAGGAAGTGGCATTTTGACACATGGAGAAGATTAAAGACTGAAAATTAAGAGGCAAAAGAAATGCCCAAGGGAAGCTTTAAAATACAGAAAGCCTAGAAAAAAGCTTAAACAATTTGAAAGGTGATTTTTGGGAGAAACTATCTTTCTCATTTGTATTTTTAAACCCCCTGGATTTATTGGATAATCAGCTATTTTTGACATACTGTTTAATGTTGGACTTGGGAGCAGGAGAGCCATCTACTGGAAGAAGAGGAGCACTATATCATCAGTACTCTTAGTGAAAGTGAGGTCCAATACACATAAAGTCTAATACACAAAATAGAAGAAAGTAAATAACACTTGGAAGGTGGCCTGACCTTGACTCTATTCTAGAAGACGATTTTGGATATTTTGAAAACACCTAATGAGTTTATTTTTCCTCTTGAAAATTTCTAAAATGAACTAAATTGCAAATAACTAAACTTTATTCAAACTGCTATTGGATTATGTACTTGAAAGATTGGAGGAACCTAGTGGATTAATTTGGATTTGGATTATTAAGGCTATTTGACAGAAGATTCTAGAAGGCAAAAAAAAGAAAGGTGATAGAAGAAAAGAGAAAAGAAGAAAAGTTAAATAAGACTTTAAAATTTGGATGATTGGAAGATATGTAATTGGAAAATCACAAGGCTGCAAACCACTAAAGAATTTTAAAGATTATTAATTTAGGGGGCTTGAAGGCATAACTATAGGATTGATTCAATTTTATTAAGTTGGAGTTTTAAAATATTGAGACATTGGAACCAAAGAGGTATACTGAACAATTTATTAAATTGTTACAAAATGGATCTACAGGGGATAATAGAGGCAAATGAAGAAATAATTTTGATGCTCAAAAACATGCATGATTCTCTAAAGAACAATAAGGAGACAAGGGGATTTTCTAAAGATAAAGAAATGAGTGCAGAAGCCACTCAACAATTGGGGGGGTGGGGAAGGTGAACATAATATTCAGGAAATAGATGAGAAATTAGAAGAAGCAGTGGAAGGAAAAAATCAAAATGAGATGCAAGAAGATAAAGATAATGAAGAGAAAGGATTAATAAGTAGGAATCAATCAGATAATTCCTTAAAAGCTTATAATAGAACAGAGGAAAAAAAGGAAAATCACTTAAAAAAAAGAAAGAAAGAAAGGGTTAGAGAAAAAAAATCTCTTTTAAAAAAAGAAAATCTTATTGATGGGTATCAAATAATACAGCAGAAAGAGACAAAGGGTAACCTGAAGGGAATATTCAGTAAGTATAAAAATATCAAAAAGAGTTATAAGACTCCAAGAGAGAGAAATAAAAGGGTGATTAAAAAGTCAATAAATGACGGAACTCCAAAAAGGTTAAGAGATTATGGATAATGATAAAATATACTAATAAAAAGAAAAAATAGAAAATACAAATAGGGCAAATAGTAGCATACATATTAACAGATAATAGAATTTATTATAATTAAAAATAAACTAAGTTTAGTAGATGGAAGTTTAGGATTAGGCAATCTAATTGTATTATTAATATTAATAGTGTGTTAAAGTATATTGTGAATTTAAACTTTTAAAGATTAGAAATTGTATGGATTTTGAGATATATTCTCGGGATTGATTAAATTTTGTTAATATTTGGCTGTATTAGTAGTCCTAGACATTTGGAATATTGAAATTATGGTGGAATAATGAGTAATTTTCAAAATATTAAATATTAGTAACTTAGTAGGGGATAACAAATACATGGTGCAAAGAAATGTTATTTATGTTTAAATGAATTAATGGAAAAAATAAGGAATTATAAAGAGAGAATGGTACTGTTGAAGTTGGAAGATCAGGATTAGGCATACTTGTTTATATTATTACTGTTAGCAATGTTTAAAAAAGATTTGACCTAGTCAATACACTGTCCACAAAATATGTACAGTGTGTATTATATTAAAAAATATTTAAAAAAATATGGAAGGCTGAGTCAACCTTGAGCCGGTGAGGATCAAACTCCTAGCAGTAAACTGAATTAGCATGCAATACTGCATTCTAACCACTGCACCACTATAACTCCTAAGAATGTAGAGATAATAGGAGGCCATGTGACTTCACTTAAATATGTATGCAGTTACTTTTACTTTGGGCACAGGATGCATGTTACTCTTCAGGAACTTTATTTGTTACCTGAAGAGAAACAATGCTAAGCTATAATGGTGGTGGGTTTCATCAGCCTCCTGATGATTTGACACAGCTTGTCATATATACTTGATCTTGATTAAAATAAGGCATTATTAACTCACTTCAGCACAGCTGAAGCAGAGCAGATATCCCTTTTTTCATTTGACTATCATTTTCATTTCATAATCCATAAATGTTTGAGCAATGTCAACTGGCAGGAATGAGGGCAATGATAATTTGGAGTTCTACAGTTTTAGACTATCAAGCAATTGAGTAGCCATGGAATTTCAGTCATCCTAGATCCTGAATGTTAATTGAAAAGCAGGGCCATGCAGAACAAGAAACATTCATTTTCTTTTCTTTCTTTTTTTTAACAAAACCACTAATCCATCTAAGCTGTGATTTTATGCCATTAATTCCAGGCTTACAGGGATGACAATCAATCCCAAAAAATGTCATAGGACCCAAGGATCTTCTTTATGTGAAGGGTGTTTTCTTTCTCTGAGTAACAATTGAGTTATAAAATGAAGGGAAACCCTGTGTACGCTTTTGTGAGGAAAGGCAGGATATTAATCTAAATAACAACAATGCCATCCATCCATCTCCATTTTTGAATGAGATAAATTTTAAGAGTAGGTAGGTTAATGTGTGTGAGATCACTCAAAAGTAGAAAGTGGGTCATACTACTAGTTAAACAGAATTAAGGCATGAATAACTGGTAGAGAAGTTGAGATAGGCATGAATATAAATTTGATAAAGTTCTCATGAATGGGAGCAGTTTTGTATGCTACAGAACAAAGTTCACTCAAGAAAACATTCAGATGGATTGTACTTACTGTATGGCTCCCCCCCCCCCCCATCTCTTTAAGTAAGAGTCTGTCCCCTGGAGCCTGTTGCCTGATTTAGTTTTGAATTTTTAGAAAATTGCTTTCAGGGCATCATATTAAGGAGGGAAGGATTGGAGAGCTGCACTTAGTTCTCAGAAAAATTAAAACTGAAAGGACATTATATGCTACATGTAACAGGGAATTTGAATTACTGAAGCTGAGAATTGAACAAAAGATTCTCCATGAACAGAACATTACTACAATTTTCAGTGTTGTAATTTTTGAATGAGGGTTGAAAACAAGAACAGTAAGATGGGATTTGCTGAATCACATTGAAAGTTCATTTAGCCCAGCATTTGGTTTATGGTAGGGACAGCTACAAGATTCCTTTGTATATTCAATTTAAGCTAACTTTAGTCACACAAGGAATCATGAACCATAAACTATCAATAATTATACCTAAACATATTGTTTGACCATGCCCCTACTTGCCTTATAAAAACATTTTAAAAAATCAAATTGATAAGATGATTTTGTTGGTTCAAACCAGGATCCAACTGATTCAGCATTGTATTTGCCATAAAGTCCAGTCGCATGATGTCCCTATAAGTAGAATTTAAAATGTCCTGTATCATAACGTGATGCTATTAATGATGTGCAGTGACTCTAAAACTCCAGAAATCTTGCTCTTAGCTATTTGTGACAGGATGCCTCAAGGGAGCATGTTCCTGTCATGTAAGCCCTGAACCACATGTAGACTTCTTACCTTTCCACAAGGTGAGAAATGGAGCTGAGATTTTAAAATAAGACATGGGCCTTTTTAATTAGGGTGGTTTTTTTAAGCAGTTGTTTGGAAAAGTGAAAGCTGAAGTTTGTTGGAGATGATACTAGGATACATTTGTGTGATAGAAGACTGAAGGGTTCTCAGGCTGAAAAGGAATTTAAAGATTATAAGAGGGAGGGAAGGGAAGAGAAAGGAAGGTAGAGGCAACAGAATAGAGCAGTGGTGGCAAACCTTTCACTCACCAAGTGCTGAACAGGTATATGTTTTGTGCGCTTGGTGCTAATGTGCTGCCCCATCCCATGTGCTGTGCATGCAACTGCACCATCTGCGCATGTGTGTCTTTTGTGCACCCCGTGTGCTGCACACATAATTACACAAGCTTGCATGCACACAGCTTTCACTTGGCTCCCCGTGCGCTGTGCATGCAATTGCACAATTTGCGCATGCATGTGATTTTGTGCATGCAATGCACACTCGTGAATGCCATCTGCGCATGTGCATGCTGCACACAAGTACTCTTGCGCACATGCACAAACACGCATGCATGCACAGGAGAGCTCCAAAGATCAGCTGTGTCCCCTGAATTGAACACATGCGCACCAGAGGCCTGAACACCAGCTGGGGCGTGCGCGCATATGCAGCTGCAACTGAGTTGGATGACAGCTCGCGTGTCCGGAAAGATGGCTCACGTGCCACCTCGGGCAGGTTCACCATAACAGGAATAGAGCATAACTAACTAGTCTCTATCGTTGAAAAGGGAATGGGGGACCATTCAACAGCCTTGAGCCTGTTTAACAAACAAAAAATTAATAGAATATCCACATAAAGCAGGAGTGAAGGAATGCAAAGAAAATAAGTATTTTTTTAATAGAGGGGTATAAGAAAATGGGAGCTTATACATAAGTGAACTAAAAGGGAAACGCCATATGTAATAGGCTAGAAACCTTAAAATAACATACAGCAATTTAGGAAAATGATTTTTTTTAAAAAAAAATGCATTCATGATATATGATCAAAGCAGTGAGATGGCACAGACCCAGACAAAGCATAATTAGTGCTGTATGAAAAACTGGCAGAAGGATAATACATGGAAGTCTTCTGTATAATATCTGAACGAGTTTAAAAAAGAGTGGTAGCTAGATTAGGTCTTAGCTTCATGGAGCGAGTATGCAATCTTGCAACAGTACAGTACAATATAACTAAAATAATGAAACTATATATAACTAAAAACACACTGGGAACACCAATATGATGCTTAAGTAGAAAGTTCATAATTTGGGGCTCCCCAGGAGTACTTGAAGTAAATCACTCCTGCAACTAGTTAAAAAGGGTTAGTAGCAGAGGTGGTATTCAGCAGATTCTGACCAGTTCTAGAGAATCGGTAGCGGAAATTTAGAGTAGTTCAGAGAACCAGTAAATACCACCTCTGACTGGCCCCACCCCCATCTATTCTCTGCCTCCTGAGTCCCAGCTGATCAGGAAGAAATGGGGATTTTTCAGTAATCTTCCCCTGGAGTGGGGAATGGAGATTTTACAGCATCTTTCCTCTGCCATGCCCACCAAGCCACGCCCACCAAGCCATGCCATACCCACCAAGCCATGCCCACAGAACCAGTAGTAGAACCACAACGATCGTCTTGCCCAGCTCCTCTGGAAAATCAGTGAAACCATGAGTGGTGGCTCCTGAGCCTCTTCTTAAAAACCTTTAGAGATGAAATCTTTAGAAACCTTTAGGTTTCATTGTTGTAAAAATCTCACTAAATGGAGTTTCTTGTGTAAATGATATAGATGTGGCAAGGTTGAAATATGGTACAAATTTTTATAAAATAAATCCAATACAAATAATAACGGAAACAATATGGAAGCAGCTTAGTGGGTAGTCTATTAATAACAGCGTCTGTTCCACCTGTTGCTTTTTTATGGGTTGCTGGTTTGTTGCCATCCTAAAAGTTTTCAAACCTGTGACACCATCTGTCTGCCTCAATTTGTACTTTGATTTTTATCCATGTATTTACCCTTTTCAAACTAGATTACGCACCACCCATCCTGCTTTTCAGTTTTCTAAGACTATTGGATTTTTTTAAAAAATATACGGTATAGTGCAAAATGAAAGTATGGCTACACTACGGTTAATATCTTGGAATATATATAGTATGTTAAATATATATAATGAAATATTGTTTTTCAGACATGGATTGTTTAAAAATAGAACTTCTTAAGTACCAAGCAGATATTCATCTAGTTTTTTTTTCTTTTGTTAGACATTACTTTCTAAGGTAGCATTCCCTGATCTGTAGAGTTTCTTATTGTTACTTGATATTAGTTGACATCTTACATACCATATTTTTCAGAGTATAAGATGCACCTTTCCCCCCCAAAAAAGATGGCGAAAATCTGGGTGCGTCTTATACTCTGAATGTAGCCCTTCCCAGCCTCCCAAACAGAGCTTTCAGAGGCTGAAAGAAGCCTCTGAAAGAAGCTTCAGAGAAAAAAGCCTCAGAAAGGCTTTTATCTAAAATAATATGGCAAGCAACAAAAGAAGAATCAGTAAAGGTTCTAACCAAACTATGCTAACAAATCTGGAGAATGACACAATAACCAAGAGATCGGAAGAGATTAATCTACATACCAATATCAAAGAAAGGAGATTGAAAAGAGTACAAATAGTCCTTCAGAATAAAAGTCTCTGAAAGAAGTTTCAGAAAAAAAGCCTCCAAACAGAGCTTCAGAAAAAAACCCTTTTTTTTCTGAAGCTCTGTTTCGGAGGCTTTCATAGGCAGAAAAAAAAGCAAGGTACAGAGCTCACAACCAATGAACCTGTTGCTAAAATTCGCCACTGGGAACAGCTGATTGGGGGTATTCCGTGTATTCCAGGAGGCTGATCCACCCACCAATCAGCTTTTTCCTTATTTTCCTCCCCAAAAACTAAGGTGCGTCTTATACTCCGGTGCATCTTCTACTCCGAAAAATATGGTAAATTGGATATGTGAAATAAACAAAGAAAGTTACTATCTCAAGAAATGTATATAAATAATAACACCACAAAAATATTTCTGGTAACTGTGAAAACAAACAAAATATCAGTTTTAGAATAACAATGGAGATGAAATGTTTTTGAATTTCATAAAGATAGATATATATGCCCTTAGAGAGACTTCATATTATTAGTTCACGCCAGAAAGAGATGATAAGAGTTATAATCCAATGTATTTGGAAAGCACCAGATATATGGAAGCATGTAGTAAATAGACTGATCATTTTTTATGTCTAGATTTCATGGGAAGTAGAAATGGGAAGTAAATGAACATAAGAAAAAAAATCTGATTTTGGAACTGGTCTACCACCAAAGAGAGACCAAAAATGAGAAGACTGATTTGTGCTGAAATTAAACAGATTCTGCAAGCATACTAATTAAAATGAAGGCAAAGAACCCATAAAAACAGATTATGAAGGCCACCTAGTCATTCCTAATATAATAAATTTATGTTCAGGAATATTAATTCCATACTTTCTTCACACTGACAGATTGCTTTGCCAGAATGGGCAGGTAACTGTTTCTGGAAAATAGAAACATATGATGTCACTCTCTATTAATCTCTCACTCACCTTCAAAACTCTTTCAGGTCATGTTTCTTTGCCCTGTTTCTAAAGTCATTTCAAGCTGCCTGAAATGCTCCTGTACATTTGGGCTAAGGCCCAGCAGATCCTATAGGACTCAGTGTTTATCACATGCTGTATTATGTTTTATTCCTCTTTATCAGCATTGCTGAAATCATATAATGTTTAAGAAAGTTGCCATTAAGTTTTTATGATTTTTCTTCCCTTGAGTAAGTAGTTTGTCCCTGGCTTTCTTTGTAGCAGTACAATCAAGCCAGTGGAGTTTCTGGATTCTGTATGGAATCCAGAATCCCCCAGAATGTAGATAACCCAACCCTACTATTTCTGCTACTGCCTACCATTTTACCAAAACCACTATTTTTTTCTGTTGTTTGTGATTGGCACAGGAATGGTGTGATGGTTAAGGTCCAGGACTAGGAGAAAGCAGATCCAGATTCTAGTCCTACCTTTTACACAAAACTTGGCTATGTGACTTTGAGTCAGTTATTCTCTATTAGACATAGAATGGGATATTGAAAAACATCTACTGTACCTATCAACCCAGAATGAACCATTATGATAGTTTATGATCCATCATCTTCAATAAAGATAATTTCATGCTGCTGATAAACTACCTTCTATTTCCACAACAAAAACACTGTAACCATCTTACATCTGTAGCTGTGTATTTAATCCTGCACTTTCAAATATAGACTTCTTGTTAAAATATGCATGTTATTATAGATTTCATTGGACTTAAATGCTGGGGAAATGTTTTAAAATAAAGGGATATGAGAAAATATCTATCAGATAGATTAATTCCATAGACATATGAAGATGTAGTTAAAAATCTTTGATGCAGAATGTCCAAATACCAACCTCCTACATCTGCGTTCCTTTTGCCTCTCTAAAGAATCCACTTAAGGCAATTAAATGAAATCATCCTGAGACATTTCTCGGGAAAACGTATGCTATTATAGTCACATATTTCTACTGTACCAAAATATCTTATGAGTCCTGCCCTTTATTGTATGTTCAAAAGTGACAGTTCAAAATTCTGTTGTATCCTTTCTCTGGTGGGTACTAAACATTTCACTTACAGCCTTTTTCAGAATTGGTGTTCAATATACATTTAACAATTTGCAATACTGAAAAACAAAGCATCTACATTTTTAGTAATAACGCAAAAAAAATATTTTGCATTAAACTTCATGGTTGCAAGGCCTATGTGTTAAGGAATTTAGATGAATGGTGCTTTCATCTCTACTGATAATTGTCTTCCCAATGATGTCTCCAAATACATCTTTCTTCTCTCTCATTGATATAGTCTTTGTGTGTATGAATATCAAAGTAACATTTTTAGCCGACGTTGACATTTTGATGGGACCTAGAAAGAGAGGAGCTTTGTTGCTATTAACTTCTTCCCCTCTGAGATTTGGAACTCCATGTCTCACATTTGCTGTTGCTGCTTTGATTTCAGACAAAATTATACCAAAGAGGGCCTGAGAAATATAGCACAGCAATTCCTCCTGGGTTTAATCCCAGGTGTTCAAGAAGGCTATTATGTTAATGAACTGAAGCTGTCAAGATAGAGTACTGTTATCCTCAGGGTGGTATTTGACTCTTTTTTTTAATCAAATTAGATCTGACATTTTCCTGTCACCAAGCATCTCTGGAATAAAAGTGATGAGGGGATGGGGAGAAGTCTAGATTTTTTTCCCTTAATTGAAAACTTTAATTTTCCCCAAACTATTTTCTTACTATTTGGAGTCATTAAAGAAGCCTTAACTGATAAGTCTTTGATTTGGCTTGATGGCTTGATGAGGTATTTAATCGGCTGGGTATTTTATTTTAATTGTGAATTTTATGGTGAATAAAAACGGTAATTTTAATTAGAATGTGTATTTCTATTTTGAAAAAGGATATCACTCACAGATTATACAAATTTTCTCTAAAAGAAAATTTGAGAATATTTCTTTAGAACTCTCGTCTACCAGGAATGTGTATTTTCTACAATAGTTTATTTAGGAATGCAAGGCAATATGGACAAATATGTTTTAATTTTTAATTTTAATTTTTAAAAATTATATAGGCCTCCTAAAGCTTCCAAAAGTAGAAAATCCCTTAGAAGGACCAACATAAAACAAAGATTAGGAGGGTTTTTTGCAATTCACGTTTCCAATCAGATAACAAATTCACTATGCCATACTTCCAAAGTTAGAATTTTGAATAATAACTTTGAAGGCTCATATCAGATGATGTTTCAAACACATGTGTTTTTGCTACTGTCTGATGTCTGAGAGTAGGTACAGCAGCTTCTGAAGATCTAGGCACACTGTTTTGATGTTTTACCAGTGTTGAAACTCTCACCAATATCCTTTGAAGGGCATGCATTCCAGATGTCAGAGAAGAAATATACCACCTGCCACTTTGTCCTTTACAATTCTTAGCTATCCATTGCTTTATGATAAAGATGATGCCTTGTTGGCAGCTTATAACAGAGCTTCAGTGGGCACAAAACATAGCTGCAATCAGTTCTTAATTCAAAAGGATCTGAGATTATGTTTTTATTGTGCTAGGACAACCCAGAGATCACCACAGCATTCTAGACAGGATTATAGAAATGGAAAGGATGCTGCTTAGACATAGTGTGTATCTGTTCCTTTTCATAACTCCCAATGAATAAATGCTATCACTTTGTAGAGAAGGTATCTGAGATATCTGACATACATTGAATTTCTCTAAGGAACCTCACAGCCATTTTTTAAAAAAAGATTTTGGCAGTAGTTACCACTCTTCTGGCAACAGATTGTCCTTTCTCTTAAAACTCTTGTCTGTCATGCTGCTGTTAGGACCAAGGAATAGAGTAGTACGAGAGGAAACAGGGCACTTTTTCCTAGTTCCTGATATCAGCAGAAGAGATAAATTAAACCTTGTCTGCATCTGCTAGTTGTTTCTGGGGTTAGTGTTGCCTTCTGCAAGTGATGAATGTTTGAACACAGACAATACAAGTTTTACAATGTTGCTGCTTCATGGAAGAATTAATCCTCAGATATTATTTTTATTTATAACTTTCTAAGTCCTGTACCTGCTTCATTGACATATGGTAGGCTTTACTCCGTGAATTTGCTTTAGTGTTACACAATTCCATCAAATACAAACATATGCACAAATGTGTGTGCGCAGATATACTCACAAAAGTTATAGACATCGAAGAGAGATATTTTTGTTAAAGACATTAAGACTTCAAAGGTGTGTGAACTGCTTTTGTCAAAATTCTTGACAGTTCCCTTTGAATGAGTGTCTATGCCTCTAAATATAAATCACTTCTATGCTGATATATGTAAATGGATTGCTAAGCCTGTGAAATGGATATAGGTATTTATTGATTTTCTTATTCTATTCAAAAGGCTTCTAGAATTCTAGGAAATAAGGTCAACCAACTTAGTTTTGACATTGTTCTCAGACATGTTAATTTCCCAAAGATATAAATGGGAATAGCCCTCTACCAACACATCCAGCAGGAAAATATTTTCTGTGTATCCTTATAATACCTATATCTGTCATTTCTGTTATATTAAAATGATGTCTGTGAGTGTCTAAATATGACAAAGAAATTGATGGATCCCCAGTTTTTGCCAGTGCATTGCATATACCTCCTAATAGATGGGATATAGACAGAAGTATGTCGACTTGCAAGTCTCTAAATTACTTGCATACCATATTGATTTATCCCAGTTCCACCAACAGATTCAGAACAGTTAATAAAACCAACACCAAGCAATAGTATAAACAAGCTACAGTACAAAATTAAAATATATGGAATAATATAGGTAATATATGATGTAATTTTTATTAAAGATTTTTTTCAAAAAGAGATAAAAATTAATACAAACTAATATAGAAGATAAAGAAAAGAAAAAGAAAAATCAAAGAGAAAGCTAAAGATGCAAGAAAGAAAAAAGTAAAAGTAAAAAAGATACAATGAAGTAGCATCTTTACAGCAGGTATAAATTACTTTATATTTGCAATATAACTGTCTTTCTATAATTTTTCCTGTCTTTATCAAAACCATAAATCTCACACACACACACTTTTTTTTACACACACACCTATCTCTCTCCCCCCAAAAAATGCTGGTTCCCATTTTATATTAATCTTTAAACTCTTCTGAATCAGTGTCATAAATATAATTGTTTAAAGACCATAAAAAGAGCAGTTAAAATGCTAACAACTGTAGGTCAACAATTATGAAACACGAGTTTGTTGCCTAGTTCACATTTGTGTATGTGTGTGTGTGTGTGTGTGTGTGTGTGTGTGTGTGAGTTCAGTGTTCATTTACACACAAACTATTTGAAAATGGGCAGATTCCAGCCTCCAATCAAATGATTGGTAAGGTATATAGCAAGATTTGTATTACAAAAAGAGAGAAAACACTCCTTTTAAATGAGAATTAATAAAGGTTCATTTTAGCAGATTCCCTGGTGGAAGGGAGACAAAGGCAATGTCATAAGGACATGATCTTTAAGAATACTTAGTGAGAGAGTTTTCTGCCACAATGAGAAGAACATGAAAATGAAATTTTAGAGGTGCCTGCATGAAGAGATTTGTACCATGGAGACATGATTCACTTGATTTAATTGACAACATGATGTGTCTCAGCAAAGTTCAGATCAGCCACATTACAACTACTTTGGACAAATGCTGCAGAAGACTCTGTCTCACCTAATGCTGGATAAAGTGATTTCGGGTTGAATACCTTCAGTGACACTGCAGGATTCAAGGTGACATAATGGCCCATTCTGGAAGACCTTTGAAGCTCAAGGCTGGCAGCTTTGTCACAAGTTGTGAGGATTCCTGAAACATTTGCCAAAACTATCCACTTCAATCAACACAACAGGAGACAAATAATCTCAATCTTCTCTAATAGCATGAACTTGGGAGGGGGGGAGGGGGGACTCTGGGAGGATCTCAGAGCAATGCAGACAATATGATTGATTTTTTTTTTGCAGTCTTAGAAGCAAGAAGTTACTTTGCTTTAGAAAGGAGCTTCAAGAAAGTACTTCAGTTGGCTTGTCAAAAAGTGGAACACCCATCTAAAAATCTGTACAATTCTATGGCTGACTAGGAAAAAAAATGAATTTGTTCGGTAAGGCTGAAGAACCAGAAAGAGAGGTTAGTAGAGATGGATACATGGGACCAAAGAGATTGATGAAATGTCAATTGAAGAATAATATTTGAATGTCTTTTTAGTTAACTAATTAATCTATTTATATGACTGTCTGCTTTCCAAGGTGACTCTGGGCATCTAAAAATACATAAAATAAAAATAAAAAATAACATTGGTGTGATAAGAAACCATCAATGGTCACTGAGGGTAAACCCAACAAGTAAAAGGGAGTTCTCTTTGGACCATCTAACCTCTGGACCTCAATCCAGTAGGATTGGGGCCTATCTGATCTCAGAGAGTCTGGGGTTGTAGAGAGCTATTGTTACTTGAGACAGATTAGACTGGCAAGCATTCTTTTATATACTTATCAGGAACCAAACCTGATCCATCTAATCTTCTGGGATAGGAAAAAACATTTAGCCCATTTTCCAGCTGTTCATTTCTACACCTTCATCATCTATCTATGGTTTAACTGCATCAAGATTTTAAAGACAGTTATTATCATCATTATTATTTTATATATAGTGATTTAAGATCCAGTATGGTACAATAATTAGAAAACCAGACTATGACTGGGAAAATTGTGGTGGACCTTGAATGACATTGCGCCAGTCACCATCTCTTAGTGCTGCCTACCCCACACAAGTTTTCTCATTAGGATAAAAATAAAGGGGGGGGGAACCTCTTCCTGCTTATGCCATCTTGAGCTCCTTTATGGCACAGTGTCAGTGTGCCAGTGTCAGTATAAGAAGTAAATAATTAATAAAACAAATTTCAATCCCTCACTCCTGAAAGAAGCTGCAAAGATAAAGGAAAAAAATGTATCAGCACATAAAGTATAGCTTGGTTGCTAGAGCTGCTGCTTAGAATATCATCTTCTTTGGCTTCCTTGCCTGAAATACATTATTTATTTTATAAGAATGAAATGTGGCTCTAACTAAAATTCATGCGAGCCTGTAAGCAATCCAAATGGTGCTCCTTACACAGCAGGACCTGTTTTAATGGGTAGCTTATTCACAGAGTTCCATATGGGAACCGCGAACAAAATAATGTATCTTCAGTCTAATTAATAAACAATAAATGATCCAGGGAATCATTTTATTAAAGCAGTGGGGAAAAAATCACTCTTGGACAAAGCATCTGACAAAAGGGGGAGGAAATGTAATTCCCATTGAAGTTGGGCAGAAAAGCCATGGGGGTTCTTCTAAGTGCCGCTGAAGACGGAAAGGTTTTCATCTTGTGGCCTTAACAGATGTTTCATAATCCAGGAATATCCTCCTCATATCTCTAACAGTTTCCAGCTCTGCAACTTTCCTTCATTAAAGTCCTAAACCACTTCTAAAATACCATGAGTTCAGTGTCTTGCCCAGAGGCTAAAACAGCAGCAATACCAAGGATAATTATGTGTGTAACTATACTGGCAAGGTGGAGGGCCATTGTATTTTGAGTTTCATGACATATTTTGATTACTCCTTCATATTAAGACAATTCTAGAAGTTTAGAGTTCCTTCAGAGGTAAACTGCTTGTATTTTACTTTTGACTGATGGATAAAGGAAAGGCAGGGGAATCTTCACACAGCTATAAATTATTTTAGGGTAGCACTGATTTATCAGTAAAGTTCTCAGAACTTTTGTTCCCATTTCAGAGTTATGCACAAATACCTAATCAAAGTCAGGTCCTGAAGTCTCAGAAGCATGAAAGCAGAGCTATTAAGGAGCCAGGTATTAAAGATACAAACCCTTTAGAATTGCCCTTTTAGCTTGTAGCCTCTACGTAGGCTTGAGCACTCAGTACTGGGTACCAGGGCCTTTCCACTGCTTGAAAAGGGGCTCCCAGCAGCTGCAGAGAGAGCATCTTCCTTGGTTTGTTATGCTTTTATGTGTTTCGGTTTAATTTGTCTGCTACAGTTAAAAATAAAATGTAAAATCTACTGGCACTTACTTACCTACCTATTGTCTCTGGATTCTCAAAGAACTAATTGTCTGGCTCCTGGATACTGCCTGACACTTAACAAAACAGTGGCCCTCACCAATTTACATAGAAAAGTTGCCAGGTGACATCCTAGCTAGAAAAAGTCCATGGCTCTTGATTTGAACCAGCAGTAATATTTCCTTGGGCATTTGGACATTTCCTTTCCAACTCAGCCATGGGTGGAGTCAGCTGCTTCATATTTTCACTCCAGCTACGAATCTAGCTTTGATTTGCTGCCCCTCCAGAAGGCTGCTTTTAATCAGTACAAATGGTAGTACATTATTCAGCACCGAGAGCACGAACAGCTCATCTATTATTGACCCTTAATGACATAGAGTTATACTGCACTAATTGGATAGAAGAAGAGTTTTGAAAAGTTAGGGTGCGCTGACCTTCCCTCCCCCATCCTCTTTCTTAGACAAGTGCCTTCCAGAATAATGTTACTGTGGAAACACAAAATTGTTAAGAAGCGTGGTCCATTCCTAGTCCAAAATGACTTGAAAACTACGTGGGAAGTTTTTCAGGTGAAAAACATGGTCAGCATCATTTCAGACTCCATGTGGAAAAGAATTGTGATCACTATGGCCAGTCTTTCTTAAAAATAGCATCCAGTTTACAATACCACAACTGAACAAAATACATCTTTTTGCCAGATAGATTTGTTTGCTTGTTCTTAATACAACAAATTTTTGGAGCTGAGAAAAGCATGAAAAATACTTAAAATTGTTGAATTGGGAAGATCTATTTAGACCAGGGGTCTGCGACCTTAAATACTCAAAGAGCCATTTGGACCCATTTCCCACAGAAAAGAAAACACCAGGAGCCACAAAACCCTTCCTGTGCCTGACTATTTCTTGAGCAGCCATAAAACTAGCATATGTAATTGAAGTAAATGTTCTGTTTTCTTCTGAAACTTTTCTTTTCTTGGATTTATCCATGGGTTGGCCTACCGGTGGTTGAAAAGCTCAATAAATTGTGTGCTGGCAGGTGTCGCACATTGGCGGTTGTGACACATATTTTGAGTGACAGGGAGCTGCAGCAGAGGGGTGAAAGAGCCATATGAGGCTCCAGAGCTGTAGGTTGCTGACCCCTGATTTAAACCATGATACATTGCCCTAGTAACTGCATGTCTCTCCAATGCCTCTCTTGGTCATGTTTATAAAGGTCCTTCCTCCTACATTAAAATGATGAGGGATTGGAATTTCAGGAGCTAGTGTGTAACCAGATAAATTGAAATGGGTAGTGTTTCTAATCAAACTGAGTACTTCACCACATTATTTCAAATATTTTAAAATTTACCATAATATCTCCCTTTAGATGTTACAGCTGTATACCTTATAAAACTTTCTATATCCTCTCCTTTAGCTTCATGTTCCAAGCAGATGAAAAAAGCTTAGATAAAATGTTTATTGAAAAAAAAATATGAAGACGTGTGCGTGTGTGTCTGTGTGTTTGCTGATGAAGGAAGGAGCCCTTCTGGCGCAGAGGTTAATACAACTGCCTAACATGCAGGCAGCCCAAGTTTGAATCCAAGTAAGGGTATGGCTAGCTGATGAGAGCTAAATAGCTTGAAATAGATCTATACTAGTCTCCCTTTATTTGTTTATCAGCAAAATATAAATTTG
>WNWU01000050.1:5631353-5645572 GCA_012654045.1 Ptyas mucosa
TGAACCATGGCTGTATAAAGATCTTGATTTACGTAGGAAAAACCTGGATGAAATATATCTATATCTATATCTATATCTATATCTATATCTATATCTATATCTATATCTATATCTATATCTATATCTATATCTATCTATCTATCTATCTATCTATCTATCTATCTATATACACACATACACACACACACACACACACGTTTTCTTCTCTTATCGTAGGCCCCTTTTACACACACATACACACACACACACATGACTGAATAATTCAGTCTAATAAAACCCTAGAACCCCACCTTCTCTATACTTAGTTCCCAGGTTTATATTCTTCCTATCCTCTTGTTAAGGTGCTCATCTATTGGCCTAGAAAGTTGTCTCCTCTGTCCTTTGTTTACAAAAATGGCTTTCTGAGGCATGAGAATCAGAGATTCCCATCTCAGTGGTTTCACCCTTTATACCTGTTATCTTTTCTCAGAAATACAGCTATATCGATCACTTTTCTTGGAGTTTAGTTCTTAGTCTCTGGTCATGTTTGTTTCCCTTTTCTGAATCTGTTCCAATTTCTCTGAATCTTCTTAAAATATAGTGCCCAGAACTGAACACAGTCTGACTGATTTGAGAGGCAGCCCAACCAAAATAGAATAGAGTGAAATGGCTACATTTCCTAGTTTTAAAATGTATTACTGTTGATGCTGCCTAAAATTGCATTTCTCTTTGTAGCCACCTCACACTACTGATTTATAATCAGTTCTCAATCAACTACCGTTCTCAAATTTTATTCACAGCGCTCTTACTCAGTCAAGTATCTCACATTCTATATCTGCATATCTGATTTTCATTTCCAAAGTGAAGAAAATTGCACTTGCCTCTATTTTGAATCCTTTTCTCCAACTGTCAGTCTTGGGTACATCAGACAAGAAACATGACCAGATGAGCTAATTCTATTTCACTGTAAGGCTACAATAGTACAATCTTGCAAGTTGGAAACTACAGCTCTCATATTGTATCCTTTGCACATTGCATCCTTGAGAAGTTAGAGAGGGTCCCTTCCGAGCCTTGTTCTTCTCCCATTACGCAGCTTTAGGGTATGGCCTTCCTTATCTGACCATATCCTAGGTCAGCGGTCTTCAACCTTGGCAACTTGATGACTTGTGGACTTCAATTCCCAGAATTCCTCAGCCAGCACATGCTGGCTGAGGAATTCTGGGAGTTGAAGTCCACAAGTCATCAAGTTGCCAAGGTTGGAGACCCCTGTCCTAGGTAGTTTCTCTCTGCCCTATTTCTCAGGGTCTTCAGCATATAACATTCCATCAACTTAATGAGACATTTGATTTTTATTCCTACCATCTGGGATGGTATTATGTTTTATATTGGGATGCCTACAACCAATCTGAAATGTTGCTGTCCAATTTGCTTACAGATTTTCCCCTTGTAAATAGAATGATCTCCAACTTGCAGTAGCCATGCTGGTTACCAGCAGGTTTCCTGATGCAGTTCAAAATGCAGATTTTTAAACTTGTCTGGTTTAAGTTCTCAGTTGTTATTGGACCTCCTTCTTCAAGTAAAATCTTCCCATTTTGTGCACACTGTGAGTGGAGGACTATTGTTAACTACATCTTCCTAGATTGTTTGACTGAACAGCAGTATGGAGGTAATCAAAAAGACACCCATACACCAATCTTATGGAATTCTCCAGTGAGAATTCTATCTTATATTCATAATAACACTGAGTGGCTGACGAACAAAACATAAAATCAATATAAACACTTTTGGACACCTCCCCCCACCACTAAGACAACACATCATTGACATCCAATAGACAACCTTGCTTTAAGCCAACACGTTATCATAATGCTTGTGGGAAAAGCCAGATCTTCAAGGTTTTTCAGATAGAAATGTAGGAGCCTGCTAAACCTTGGAGGGAAAGTTGTTCCAAAGGGCACAACGTTCACTCCACAGAAATTCAAAATGGCAGTTGATTTTCTCTAGGCCAGGAAGTCACCTGACTAGAGTGAAAGTTTGAAGAAAGGATGAAGTGATATGGCCCTATATAATCACATCACTCTACAAATGTGTGTCTGGAGAATAAAACTGAGTTTTAGTTGCACTTGTGTCCTACTAGGGAAAAAAGTATATATATTGACTGATACTTTTCTTACTATTAGTAACTAGGTGGCATGAGTAATACTAAGGCATATGAGCCTAGCCTTGGCTTGTCTCTTCATTGAAAAGCATTATGTGGAAAAAGCCTTGATTGTTTTTTCTGAAATTTAGAGAAAAGGAAAGGCTTTGATCTTGTGATAAGATTGATTTTTATAAATAAATAGATAAACAAACAAACAAATAAATAAATACATTGCATTTTCAAAGCCGTTTACAAATTCAAACCATTCAAAGGGAAGGTTCAAATCATTGATCAAAGCAGATACAACATATGCAAATTAAGATAAGCAATAAAATGAGATAAACAGAGAATTTTAAAAAGCAATAAAAATGAAACATATTACAGCAGGATTAACAAATCATTAAAAGATCAGGGAGAAATAGAAGGGTCTTTATCTGACACAGAAGACAATAAAAAATAGCACTAGATATACGATATCTCAGTGGTGATAGCATTCCTAAGTCAAAATCACATCGAAAAGGCCTCTTCTTGGGTAAATATGTACTTGGTGCATTTTAGCAGGGCTGGATCACATAGCTGGTCCTCTGAGGAAGATTTTAGTATACAGAGAGAAGCATCCAGGAAGGGCCATTCATTCTGATATTCCTGATATCTCATCTCTTATTTGGACCAGTCTACCCTTATACCTTGATTCTTCACAGAAAGGGAACTGCTTTTCTTGGTTTATTTTAGAAAAAAACCTTCCCCAAAGAATCACATATTGGGAACTTGTGAATGAAGGTAGTCTGTTCTTATGAAGTAGAGTTGAAAGAAACAATTTCCTTCTTACCTTTAGGCATGGTACAGTGCATGTGTCTTCCTAAATCCTGGGCCTGGGAGGGTCCTACATAATATCTAAGCTGTTCCTAGCACTGTGTTCTTCTCATAGCATTTTAAAATTTGATGTTGATGTTGTTCCTTGGATCTGTTGCAGTCACTTTCCTACATGATAGCCCCAAGTGCGCCTACCATCATTGGGACCCCTTTGGTCTTTACTTTCCATACTCTCTCTAGTTCCTCCTTCAGGCTCCAACTTCTTCTTCCTAATGCTGCTGCCAGTTGGCACTGCTACATCTATCATAACTAGTGTCATCATCTGGAGATTGTGAGATCACAATCTCCCTCCCTCCCTCCCTCCCTCCCTCTCTGTCAGAAATGATGAGATAGAGCTATCTAGGCTGTTGCAAGTGCATATAAAAATAAGAATCCATAGACTGACAATAACTACAAGTAAATGAAGATAATAGAAGAACAAGATATTAACTGGGGAGGGAGAGTTGATTACAACATTTTAAATGAATAAAAAAATAATTATGTTAGATGACATTAATGGAAGGGTGAGAACAAGATGATAGAAAAGACATTTGGGATATTCACAGATCCAAGAATGAATTAGAATTGTGCTTTTGGGTGAGTAATTGGCTTATACCCCCATCCCCCCCCCAAATACAATGCCATTAGAATGTTGAAAAATCATTATATGCTTAAAATCCTACAAGCTAGGCTCCAGCAATATGTGGATCAAGAACTATCAGAAGTACAGGCAGGATTTTGAAGAGGCAGAGGAACTAGAGATCAAATTGCCAACATACGCTGGATCATGGAGAAAGCTAGAGAGTTCCAGAAAAACATCTATTTCTACTTCATTGACTGTGCTAAAGCCTTTGATTGTGTGGATCACAACAAATTGTGCCAAATTCTTAAAGAGATGGGAGTACCAGACCATCTTATTTGTCTCTTGAGAAACCTACATGTGTGTCAAGAAGCAACAGTGAGAACTGGACACGGAACCACTGATTGGTTCAAAATTGAGAAAGGAGTTTGGCAAGGCTGTATATTGCTACCCTGCCTATTTAACTTATATGCAGAGCACATCATGAGAAAGGCGGGGCTAGTTGAATCAAAAGTTGGAATTAAGATTACCGGGAGAAATATCAACAACCTCAGATATGCAGATAATACCACTCTAATGGCAGAAAGCGAAGAGGAACTAAAGAGCCTCTTGATGCGGGTGAAGAAGGAGAGTGCAAAAGTTGGCTTGAAACTCAACATTAACAAAACTAAGATCATGACATCCAGCCCTCTCAGTATGTTATCTGTTCTGAAGAATGAAAGCTTGTAGAAAGAAATGAAAATTGCAATCTATAGGAGCATAACTCTGCCCTCTTTATTATATGGATACAGGAATTGGGTAGGTCAAGAGAAATGCATGTGTGTGTGGTAAAAAAAGTTTAGATCAATAAAGGGAATATTTTTAAAGAGAATATTCTCTCTCTTTCTCCCTGTCTCGCTCTCTCTTTCCCTCCCTCCCTCCCTCCCTCCCTCCCTCCCTCCCTCCCTCTCTCTCTTCCCCTCCCTCTCTCTCTCCATCATTTCTATTGGATTAATCCAGGGCATCTTTTTAATTGATCAAAAGCTTTTAGTCTACCTGGATAATTGATTCAATGTTACATCCTTACAAGGTCTCGTGCAGCTGCAAGATTTTTTTTCGTATTTTTCAATTACAAAGTGCACAGTTCTTTTTCATTGATGTACTCATCTTCTTTTAAGTTACAGATTTTTATAAGAGTTTGTTGTTCCCTTCCACCATTAACAGATAATATTTTGTCACTGGGGAAAATATTATCTCTTCCTGCTTCTGAACAAATGCTTCCAATTTAGAGGAAAGAGTGCATAAAATTTGATTGCATTAGTTCTGCTTTGCAGTCCTGTTGTATCTTACTCTTGTTTGTACCTGAGATCCTCACATTTAAAAAGAATCATGGAATAGTTGCCACTAATGGTTATGTCATGTCATGTCATGTTATGATTTTTCTCTTTTCTGTTCATAAGTTTCCAGATATCTGAAGATTCTCCAAAATATTCAAAAAGCTCTCTTTCATTTGATTGGCTGTCAGATAAGATCATGCTGGTAATATTATAGAGGATTATGGTTATACATTTTATTAGAAGGGAGTACCCAAATTCTGATAATTAAAAAGGATATTTTTAACTGTATCCTGCATCCCTTAACGATTCATCGGTGACTTTTCTAGAAGTACTTTTTATTTATGTATTTGTTTGTTTGTTATAGTCAAGATCTTAAACTTTCAAATTTTCCCTTGAAAAAAATTGGTTGAAGGCTCTCCTCATCCCAAATTCTAAACCAGTTAGATAGCATTATATTCCTATGGGCTCTATGAGCTATTGCTAGGTCAAAGTTTTAAAGACAATGCCCTGTAAATTTAAGGCAGGGCTACTGGCATGAATCTGTCTAGACTTAGGAAGCATTAAAGTAATCTTCTGAGCACTTGCTTTAATTTAACAATGAGAAGGTAAGGTAACTAAATTATTATTTCATCATGACTCTTACAGAGGAATAAAAAAAGTTAATTGCAAGTCAACTAAAGTGGCAAAATTCTAAAGTAGCTTCCTACTAATAAGAGGTATTCTACCATGGAACAGATTGCATTGGGCTTCTCATATATTTTTAACCAGAGGCTGGATTTTTTTGCCCAAAATGCTGTAGTTCAAACAGGGAGTATACATTAAAAATAAAACAAAACATGGGCTTGATTCAGTGGTGAAATCCAATTTTTTTTACTACCGGTTCTGTGGGCGTGGCTTGGTGGGCATGGTGTGGCTTGGTGGGTGTGGCTTGGTGGGCATGGCAGGGGAAGGATACTGCAAAATCCCCATTCCCATCCCACTCCAGGGGGAGGATACTGCAAAATCCCCATTTCCTCCCCACTCCTGGGGCCAGCCATAGGTGGTATTTGCCAGTTCTCTGAACTACTCAAAATTTCTGCTACTGGTTCTCCAAACTGCTCAAAATTTCCGCTACCAGTTCTCCAGAACCTGTCAGAACCTGCTGGATTTCACCCCTGGCTTGATTCCATAACATAGGGGTGAATCATGCCATCTACATCATTAGACTATGAGTGAGCATTGATAAAGATGTAGATTACCCAAGCATTCTCTCAATATTTTGGTCTACATCTGTCACCGTTCTGTACTATTTTCTGCCATAACTGGAGCTGGTGAAATTGGGAGTCCAAAGCATCTGGGAATCACCATGTTATCTATCCTGACATTACATAATAAATAATGCTGAGAGTGGTCATAAGTTAAGTATGAACTCTGATATGAATACAGATTTGGTCCTGAGTTCCAGAGGAAGAGTGCCTATTCTTATGACCACTTCCTTGCAAGTACCATAATATTTCAGTGCCTCTATTGGTGACTGAGGATAATGCCTCATTGTTTGCTGCACTCTGTTCAAAATTTCCTCAAATGCCTCCCTTGCTGATTTTCTAAAAGTATTTGAGTGTCCCCCTGGTGAAAAGAGGCCCTTGAATTAAATAGAATCCTCATTTGTATCAAGATGATGATTGATGCTTTGATTAATTTTTGAACTAAAAATAAATAGTTCCTGTGCTTATCCAGTAATACTGGGTGTGGAACTCGTTTCAGTAAAGCTGTTTTAGGCAGATTAAGCCTTTATTTACAATATTTGTGGAATGGAAAAGTACAAATAAGCCAAAAGCTTCTGCAAACTCTGTGTATACATAGCTCTGAAGAAGAAAAAAAACGAGGGAGGGAATGGATATAGAAAACCAAAACAACTTTTAAGAACAGTTTCTGAAAAATGATTGAATCATTTAGAACTGCAAAACTCCAGGGAGCAATTAAGAAGATGAGAATTTTCAGCATATTTGGTGTGCCAAAACAGAGACTCGTTGGAACATATTTATTTGTTTAAGATTTATATCCTGCCATTCTTCTAGGAATTCAAGACAGTGTTCCATCTTCTAATTTTATACTTATTCTGACCAACCCAAAGTTATCCACTGTGGACTTGAACCTAGATCTCTTGAGTCCTAGTCTAATCACCCTAAATGCTATACCACACTGACAGTCATATGAGTGATGGTGCTCTTAGTCCACTGGAAAAATGATGAGTCTCAGTCAACCATGAGCAATGTTGACTGGCTCCAAGATATCTAGAGAATACAATTCACACATTACCTACTAAAAAATGACCGCCTTCCATTTCTATATATATTACAGCAAGGAATTATGCCCAGTTCTATTTTCTATCTATGCAATATACTATATGCATTTCGTCTAGGCCAGTGTTTCTCAACCTGGGCAACTTTAAGATGTGTGGATTTCAACTCCCAAAATTCCCCAGACAACTTTGCTGGCTGGGGAATTCTGGGAGTTGAAGTCCACACATCTGAAAGTTGCCAAGGTTGAGAAACACTGATCTAGGCAATTATTTTTTTTTAAAAAAAACTTCTCAGTTATGAACGGAAACATTACCTTATCCGATACATAAAAATAATAAAACATATTAACTTCATCAATAGAAACCTCTTAATTAGCTCCTCAAAGTCAGGATTTATGTAATCTCTTATAATAAATCATTCTTTGACAATTATTAATAAAGGTGTGGAACTGCAGGGAGGAGTTTCTATATTTTTTAAAAATGTATTCTCTGCCTTGAACCATTGTGTGCCCTTTTGTACTGTTCTAAGGCTATGTGCTTCCTCTGTTTGAATTCCAATCAATTTCAATTCCATTGTACCAGACAATATGGTTTACTAATGATTAGTCAATTAACCTCAAAGCCGCAAAGTAAAAGGTGAATGACCGAGTAATGTAATAGCGTAATTGCATTCTGAACCTGTAGAGTAGAAGTTGCATTCAAATGAGTGGCATCAAAGTAAAATGAAAGCTACATAGAAATTAACAGAAAAAATGTAACATGGTTCCCTCCCATTTTCCCCCCAGTAATTCTCCCAGTTGCTTTCAACATTAAGCAAAGGATATGGGATTGGAGAGAGAAAGTGCAAACTGATTTCATTTCTTTTTCCCATTTTTGTGCAATCTCCAAAACTAAGATTGAAAATCTCTTCTTGTACAAGAGCTAGGGTTCCGAATCTACAAGGTATTGTGCACATGAAATAGAAACACAGTTTAGAGTTCTGAAATATTCTCAGAGTTGAGGCATCAAAAAAACCTACCCTGAGCTATAAGGCAGGGGTGAAATCCAGCAGATTTTGACAAGTTCTGGAGAACCGGTAGCAGACATTTTGAGTAGTTCAGAGAACCTGCAAATATCACTTTGGCTGGTCCCAGAGTGGGATGGGAATGGAGATTTTGCAATATCCTTCCCCTGGAGTGGGATGGGAATGGAGATTTTGCAGTATCCTTCCCCTGCCACACCATGCCCCCAGAACCAGTAGTAAAAAAAAATGAATTTCACCACTGCTGTAAGGTAATAAAAGGATGGTTTGGATAGGAACTAATTATACCTAATATATTCAATATTCTTCCTTGAAAGTTTCATATGCAACAGATGTACAAATATCTGTAGTACAACTGACATAATCTCAACTGGAATGGATTGGATGGTACATGATTCTGACCATTGTATCAATAGGATTGGATTCACATTCCTTGGAGACTGGCGTCATCTTGTTAACTTTTGATCATTTTTCCTTGTGGGTTCAACTCCACTAACCTTTAGAAAATATTTTAGATCAATTAGTGTATGTTCATCTCTCTCCCCCCCTCTCTCCCTCTTGCTTTCCATGCACATACATCATACCAGGGGTGAAATCCAGCAGGTTCTGACAGGTTTTGGAGAACCGGTAGCGGAAATTTTGAGCAGTTCGGGGAACCAACAAATATCACCTCTGGCTGGCCCTAGAGTGGGGTGGGAATGGAGATTTTGCATTATCTTTCCCCCAGGAGTGGGGAGGGAATGGAGATTTTGCAGTAGCCTTCCCCTGCCATGCCCACCACACCACACCATGCCCACCAAGCCACGCCCACAGAACCAGAAGTAAAAAAAATGAATTTCACCACTGATACAAATAGACAGACAGACAGACAGACAGACAGAACATAGGCTTTTTAAAAATGTCTTTTATATATCACACTTCTGAAATGTTGCTGGATATTTTCTTTGGCCTGGCTAGGTACCCTCTGCCTTCTGATTATGGAGCTACATACTGTTCGTTATATGTGTGGGAGTGTTATAGTTTCTAGATGCTGCTTTATGGTCTCTCCTATGAGACCTGAGAATAGGAATTCCAGATTGTTCCTCTGATTTGTTAGTACATTTGTTCATTAAAATGAAAGTAAATAGTAAGGTCAAGGTTGATGAGGTTTGTGATTGTGGATTTTTCAATGTTAGTGTGTATGGCTAGGTCTGGAGTGTTGTGTAATATTGCTGCCATGGATTATTTTGTCAGTTCTGGATGGATGGATGTGAATAGTGCTGTAACAATGAATGAAACCATAATATAATCTTATATTTTTAGAGGTCTTTCATTTTCTCGAGGTATTGTAGTGGGGAGTTGATAGAATATTCGCCCCTCTATATGAAATGCCTTAGGTGTTTTCCTAAAAAAAAAAAAATCCTTTGGCTATGTTACATGCTGGAATCCTGATAACTATACAATTGAATGAAGAGGTATCTCAGACTTGTTATTTTGGGGCATCCATGGAAGTGTTGGAGGATGAGTCCACTGATTTTCATTCATGATTGTTTTCTCTCTCTTTTTGTGATTTGACTTTGCTTAGTTTGGTCATCGGGAGTTCTTTTAATCAGATGTCTAGATCAGTGGTGGGTTTCAAATTTTTTTACTATTGTTTCTGTGGGTGTGGCTTGGTGAGCGTGGCATGGATTGGTGGATGTGGCAGGGGAAGGATACTGTAAAATCTCCATTCCCACCCCACTCCAGGGGAATGATACTGTAAAATCTCCATTTCCTCCCGATCAGCTGGGACTCGGGAGGCAGAGAATAGATGGGGGTGGGGCCAGTCAGAGGTGGTATTTACTGGTTCTCTGAACTACTCTAAATTTCTGCTACCGGTTCTCCAGAACTGGTCAGAACCTGCTGAAACCCATCTCTGGTCTAGATTCTTGGGAAATAGATATATTTATCCTGCAGTAATTCTTTGGCTGTTTCTTTGGGTTGTATTCTATAGTTTATAGTTTACTTTACTGTCATTGCACATGGTACAATGTACAATTAAATGCTGTCTGCAGTGTATGTTATAACTATAAAAATAAAAACATAAAATACATCCTTTACATTCTATATAATTGAAATTGAAATCTTGATATTGCACTATCCATGATAGTCACGATTGGGCCTTTGTCTGCTGGGTGAGCGATGATGGTCTGGTCTTTCTTTAAGTTGTTAAGGGCTTCTCTCTCTGCTTCGAATTTGTTTTGACTGTGTTCTTTTGGTCTGTGGCATGACTTTGGTCTGTGGCCTTACAATTTTTGGGGTCCTATGGTTTTAAATGCTGCTTTTAAAGTTGTAAAGATTTCTAACTGATTATTATTCTCTGTGTTATAGTTGAAGTCTCCTGTGGGATATTGTGTTCTGCAGTTGATAGTGGGCAGCTGGACATGTTGATTACCCATTTGGGTTCGGGTAACTCTTTGCTTATGTGGTTAACTTAAGCACTTTAGTTTGTAATTTTGCTGTCTTGTTGGTTGTCAGTATTTTGGTATATTCTGGGCCCATGTTTTGTTCCAGCTGTTATTTGAGGTTGTCTATAGTATGCTGGTATTTGTTTAGTCAAAGATGAACATCCATGATTATTAACCATATCATTTTTTGGACACTTTGTTGAGCTATTTTCCATCCAGCTATGCAATTTACTAAACGTTTGTATCTGACGCTGGTGAGTTAACCTATTTTGAAAGATGTTCCACTGTGAAACTGCACACAGTTTCTTAGGTTCTCTTTTTACCATCTATTATTTATTGCTATTTCTTAATATTTTATTAGGATGGAAACATCCCAGCTATATTTGCCTGGAAAAAGAAAAACAGTGATTAAATATTTCCCAGTAAGGTTTTTTTAATGTATTGTTCTACTTTTCCCTTTTATTTGATAACTGGTCACTCAAAATGATTTGATGCATGGATTTCAATTGCAGTTGTAGCCTTGGTTTAGCCGAATGCTAAGTACCATCAAGGGGTGGGGGTGGATATTAAATATTTAGCCATCTCTCCTATTTTTTATATTGTAGGATATTTTTTCCTGCTGTCTTTCTTGTAATTAACTCATAACTCTTCTGGTTGATAATATCCAACTATTGACGGAGGTGCTATTGTCCCAATAATAACCACTCATATATTAATACTCAAAAAATAGCCAAATATGGCTAAATATAGACCAAATATAACATATAACCATATTATTAAATACTAGGGCCTCCCATGGTTTTAATTCCATTAGGACTTAATGCTGTAGTAGGTTATTAAATTTAATATATTTAAGAATGAAATTATAATAATCAATACAATATATCAGATGCTATTTAATATTCAACGACCTTGAATTGTAAAAATAAATATGGGACATAACTCTAATTAGGAAGAAACAAATAAATGTGAGATTAGCACAATCAAATAATTGGCAATCTAGGCAAAGAATATTTCAGAATAGCAGTCAAAACAATTTATCATGTATAGAGAATTTAGAATGAGTTCTGTTCAGTGAGAAAAGAAAGGAGTTCAAAGAATGCTAGGAAAAATGAGAAAGTTTTCAGGAAGGGATTCTCTTTACTCCGTACTCGGCTATAGAAGAAGGCAGAAAGAGAAAAATAGACTGTCATCAGGAATTTTCAAGGAATTTTGAAGGACAAGGAAATTACAAGTGGTTGAATACATATATATACATACATGATAAGTGGGAGCTTCTTTTGCATATGTCCCATATCAATTGGGAAGGAAAGATTACATAGATTTTTATCTAGAGTGAAGAGACAGAGAAGAGAACTAATGAATCATTGTTCTTTTGCAGCTTATATCTCTCAGTGTTAGATCAATGACACAACAATTGGAAAGAAAGTATGATATGAAGTCCCACTCAAAGCTGTTTGCCAGGGTTCTTTGCCTAAGCATCTCCTAACATCTTAGCTTTCTAAGCCACAGTTCTCCTGGAGCCGAAGACTCAGTTTAAACTCTGAATATTGTATATTGCACTTCCAGTTAATCAGGTGAAAATTGTTGGTTCTTCCCAGTTGGCTCTGAAATCCAACTCAGCAAAACTGTTTTAAGAACCAAGGAAATTTGCATTTCCTAAGTCAATATAACATTTGATTTTGTTCCTGAAAGACTCAGCAATCTCCTTGGTGTTGTAGTGCAGGTCCAGTTTAATGGAGGATCATGTGACCCTAAGCACAGACGTAGTTTATGAGATGGAATAAGGCTTCACATGCCTCAAGGAGGTTTCTGTCTGGAAAAAGTAAAAGGCTGGCAAATGAGGGAAAAGTCTAAGACTGGGTATCCTTTCTGCAGTTCTGAATGACATCAGCTATTGATGGAGAGAGGAAAAAAAAGGAAAAAACTAATTGAGTTTATCCTTCTCCTTTTAGAATATTTATTTATTTCATCAAGCCAGTATTAGATAACATATATAAGTATAAACATGATTATGAATATATGAAATGTATACAAATAAAAGGGAACATTAGGACAGGGACGGTAGACACGCTGGTGCTCTTATGCATGTCCCTTACAGACCTCTTAGGAATGGGGTGAGGTTGACAGTAGACCATCTAAGGTTAAAGTTTTGAGGGTTTGCTGTGAAATAGAAGTATTGGCAAGTAGGTCTATGTGGGGTAAATGGATAATAAAAGGCTAAAAAATCAGAGGGGCAGGAGGAGGAGAAATGGGCACGAAGGAATATTTAACCAAATAATCTGAGCCTGATCAAAAAATATCCTAAAAGGAAGATTGTTCTAATTGTCAACTACTTTAATTATCAAAAGATGTTCCAAGAAAGAAGTGGATGAATCAATAAAAACTAAATGCTTATTGTTCATTCGAATTAAAAAAAAATTAGCCTAGGAGGTATTCATGGCTCTGACCATATTGCTTTATAGGACATCATCTGTTACATCTGCCAGAGTTTTACCAAGGCTCAACAATAACCAGTGCAAATGGGAACAATTGAAAAGAATATCTGCATATTCTTAGCTTGGAGAAGACATCCTATATTTCAACTGAAAATGGTGTACACAAATGATGATAGGAGAGACTGTTAAAGATAACCGACTTTAAAAAAACAAAAAAACAACTGGGTCCTTTTCCTAGTAAACCTGCCTGTCAGGCTCTTACAACACACATTTACATTTCTTTATTTAAATTTCATATTTATATACCAATCCCCTTTCTCAAAGACGGTCTCCATAGGGGTCTACAATATAATATAACCAATAAATAAAACAAGGCATAAAAATTATATGAATATCAATTTTAAGACAGAAATCAACTGTTCCTTGCAATCAGTGTTTTTGACCTTAATATTATGGTTGCATGAATATTGATCCAATTTGAGGAAAACATTTAATGCAGAGAATAAATAACAATGTTATTGCATTGTTAACTGCACTGTAATTGCAGATCGGTACTTTCTCCTGTCCATCTACCTTGCTGGAATGGGACTTTTCGTCTCCTAGCTTTGGCTGCATCTCCTTCTCCGCCAGCATTCCTCCTCAAGCGATTCTCCTCTGACTTTTCTCCTCGGCTGACATGCCCTCATTTGCCCTGGGCAATGGTCCATGGCCCCTCCATCCCACATGCTTCGGCATGGCCCGTTCACCGAAGGAGGGTTCATCCTGGGGTTTTCGCCACCCGGGACAATTAGCCACCAACCATTTGGCTAGCATCCAATGCCAGCAGAAGAGCTGCAGCCAAATGGCTTTAGGAAAGCCAAACACTTGTTAGGAGAAGAAACGGGAGGGGGTGAAAACTCCCCTGTACCTGATCATGCCTCCCTGATAAAGAACAGGAAGGGAAGAGCGGAACCACAAGTGTCAGGGTTTGTGGTCCTTCCTTCCTCTCCTTTTTCCCTCCCTCCCTCCCTCCCTCCCTCCCTCCCTCCCTCCCTCCCTCCCTCTGTCCGGTCGGTCCATCCATCCATCCATCCATCCATCCATCCATATCTTGTTCACTTTCCCTTCCCTCTTCCTCCCTTCCCTCCCTCCCTCTCTCCCTTTCTTTCTTTCTTTCTTTCTTTCTTTCTTTCTTTCTTTCTTTCTT
>WNWU01000050.1:5649748-5684016 GCA_012654045.1 Ptyas mucosa
ATAATAATAATAATAATAATAATAATAATAATAATAATAATAATAATTAATAGCAAAGTAGAAACGCCAAAAGGACTTAGCTATGATTCAGTGTAACTTTTGGACAGCTAGCTAGTTGAATCTGAAACTCAGTTAAATGTAATTCTATCTAGATACCTTGGAATACTAGAAGCTAGAAGAATTTTTAGTGAGAACAATTGGGAATTAATGAAAATCATTCCAAGTAAATCACTGAATCTCTCAAAATGGCAATTGAGAGTAATGTATAAACTTTTCATGTTATTTCCCCCACTCTTTGTAAAACCTAAGGAAATGCCTTCTTCAGAGCAACCTCTGAATGGGAAATGAAAAGACTTTCACTGAAGGTCTCCAAACAAATTAACCTTTGGGTTGAGATCAAACATGGAAAGGTTTAGCCCCAAAGGACACATCTTCAGAGCTTAATGAGAGCATGAAAACAGAAGGGTGTGTATGTCAGACTGAGAGGTTCAATATACCCTTTTAACTTCTATATAAACGGAGATATAATAATTGCTATTTCTGTAGCATTTCTTACATGTGATGTCAAAACAGCTCACAAAGGTGAGGAATCAACTTTACCTTTATAAATGGGGAAAATAATTTGTAGGTTGATTACAGATTTCCTTTCCAAGACTCATGGGTATAGTTTCAAGGAGAGGGTATCACAACACTTTAATCCCTGATTGAACAGATGATGGGGAGGAGATTGAAATTATGATATACTTTCTCTAGTACCTCAATTCAAAATATATCATAATATGGTGTCTATTTCAAAACTGCAAAGGTGTAATGGCTTTTATTGGCTAGAGGTCTGAAGCCATGGCAGTTTGAGCAAACAGAGGGCAACTAATTCAGTGAAAATTTGATTTAATGGATCTGTTTCAATGGAGTTTAGATTTATTGGACCAAATTTCCATCTGGATATCCTCCCAAAATAACATAGCTAAGCCTCTTTTTGCCTTAAATGGTTGCATTGCTAGACATCTTGGTCTTGACCTGCTGCTGGTAAATGCTAAATCTATTTGTATCAGGACTATGATTTAGTAGCAGACTAAGGAGGAGTAGATCTAACTTGTGTTATTAAAACATATTTGAATGAGGGTAAAGGTTTTACTTTCTGGGTTTCAGGTCCTCCACCAACCAGGACTCCCTATGTTAGGACAACGATCAGGAAATCTTGATGGTAATCAGTGCTCTTGAAATGCTGTAATCATAGGTGGGAATGACCTTGGGAGACAGGAGGAAGAGCCTCTCACTAGATAACATCAAACAGATAGCAGCTGAGTTCACAGAGTGAATTGGGCATGGTAAATATCTCAGAAGATATCCTCCCTAGTATATTGGATGTAAAGGTGAGGCAGGAGAGGAGTACTTTCAGATTTGAAACACTGATAATTTTTTGAGGTAGTTCACACAAGAAGCACACCTAGAAATATTAGCTCTTACTTTGTTGAAAGGCTACATTAACAGAATCTTGCAATCCACCTGACAATAGTACCCTTTCCTAAAGTCTTCCATAATAATCTTATGGAACAGAAATGCCATTTCCATCTCTGCTTCTTCTGCAAACATACCATGTGTCCCATTCATTTGTTGGAGAACTGGAAATTTTTCCTATCACTCCTTTCATTCCTATTCCAGTAACCTTAACTGAATAATCTGTTTGAGTACATGTGTAGGGGAGGCATGTAAGGATTTCTTCAAATTACAAACATTTCATCTAGGAAAGAACGCCAAAAGAATCCTGTCTTGGCTTTATGAATTTCTCATGTTGTAGCACAGGTAATCATGTTATCACAAGCATGATCTCATTGCCTCCTTAAAGTGTTCAAGAGTCTGCCTCTTAATGCAGATGACATTCTGCCCAGGAACCATATAATGAATATGTTATGTTCTGCTGATTCCACAACCATATGGAGAAGAATATTAAAAATGCTATTTAATGAGTACACTACCCTGCAGAATGTGACCCCTTATATGTTGTCCTTCTTCAGTTCAGAAGTCTATAACAGTTTATGAACTGCTGTCCCATTTAACAGCAAGCATTACCTAATCAGAAAGATAGGTGCTGTATTAATTTAAAGAGTGATGCTTTCCTTCTTTTCTTTTTTCTTTTTTCTTTTTCCTTTTTTCTTTTAAATTTGATTTATATACCGCCCTTCTCCAGAGACTCAGGGCGGCTTACAGTGTGTTAAGCAATAGCCTTCATACTTTTGTATATTTATACAAAGTCAGCTTATTGTCCCCACAATCTGGGACCTCATTTCACCTACCTTAGAAAGGATGGAAGGCTGAGTCAACCTTGAGCCTGGTGGGATTTGAGCTTGCAGTAATTGCAAGCAGCTGATCTTAATAACAGTGAATTAGTCCACTGCACCACCAGGACTCCTTTTTGTTTGTTTGTTATGCCAAAACTTCAGAAAAGTCCATCAGGCAGGAAAAAGCTTAGAAAAAAGGAGAGTACACGAAGTTACATGAGAAGCATTAAAGTTGTTTTATGCTTGAACAAAAATTTAATACAAGAGAATTCAATACTCTTTCACATGTTTTTAAAAAGGATGCTGTCTTCAGTTACAAGGCCAGGTGATGTATAAAGGAAAGTGAATTCCTGTTTGCTTACTGCATGCTCCTGCAGCTGTGACTACTATTAATGAATGGAGGGTAGATATGTAAAAGAAATCCATCACAGTTATATTTTATCTAGAAATGCCTTGATCTGCCAAGAGAGGCTCTATATCTGACACTGGTAGCTGCAACAAACAGAATCTACTGCCCATCTATCTTTCTTGAATAGAAAAGTTAGGACAAACCCATTTATATTTGGGAAGGTTGCAGTAAAACTGGTGTACATTGTGGTACAAAAATAAAAAAAAAGTATATCTAGGCCTAAGTTAAACCAAATAGAAGGAAGAGGAGCATATAAAATGGTTAGATTGGGTTAGATTCCCAGGTGAGATTTCATAAGATTCCCTGGGGGCATTTTCATTAAAGGAAGCAGCAGGAAATCCCTTGCTTAAATGGTATATACTGCCCCATCATTTTATGAGAAATGAGCCATTTCTGCCTTTCATAAGCTGCAGCTAAAGAGTAAAATTATAACTTTGAATGGCATTTATTTTATGGAATCAGGATCTCCTGATTCATTTTTATGGAAAGGTTTTTGTGTCTACTCATATGCAGTTTATGTATTCATGATAGGTTAAAGTTATAAATTGCTCCCATCTGCCCATGAGACATCCAGGACAATAAACAATAAAAAAAAATCAATGTTTATCATTAACATTTATAAAACCAGACATGGCGAGATCAGAGGAATTTTGCAGGAGCAAAATTGTTAATGTTTGTCATTCTCCAATTGTAAACAGTCTTGACAGATATGAAATGTCTGACAGCATGGGAGAGTCATTAATGCCTATTGAAAGCATAAAATGATAAAAGCTAATTTATATTTATTTTATATTATATTTATAGTTTCAGTTCTTGGAAGAACATTCCATAAGTGGAGCTTAGCTGCCCAAAGGTTGATCTCCCAATCTTCCTGCCCTCTTGTTTCCTCCACTCACTTCATCTTCCTCATTCACTTCCAGGATCTGGAACCTGTCTGATCAGCTCTGACGTTTACCCAACACCTACCACAGCCACCTCCCCTGACTACCTCTGCATTCTAGTTCCTGGCAGCTTTGGGGGTAGAGAGTAGTGTATTATCATGGATTCTCAATCATTCACACCTCATTACACAGTTACCAAGCAAGCACTCCAGTGGTGGGATTCAAAAAAATTTACTACTCTGTGGGCATGGCTTGGTGGGTGTGGCATGGCTTGGTGGGTGTGGCTTGGTGGGGAAGGTTACTGCAAAATCCCCATTTCCTCCCGATCAGCTGGGAGGCAGAGAACAGATGGGGGCGGGGCCAGTCAGAGGTGGTATTTACCGGATCTCCGAACTATTCAAAATTTCCACTACCAGTTCTCCAGAACTGGTCAGAACCTGCTGAATACCATCTCTGAACCATTCCCATCCAACACTGACCCTCCATCCATTCCCCCATCTCCAGAATGTCACCAGTTGGAATAAGTCATACATGACCTCAAAGTCAGACCACTCCATGGTACTTCTAGTGTGTTCAACAAAGATGAGAATCTGGGGGGGGGGGGGAATAGATGCACCACCAGCAGCAACAGACTAAATTAAAGCATAAAGAGCAATAGGCCTGAAAGGTAATGGAGTCTGGGATTATTAATGGACAGTCCTTTTTACTGCCCCTGCTTCTGTTGCCCCAGCTCTCTGTGATTGCACTTTAGGTTGTTGTTCATTGTAACTATCCCTCTAGTTGTACCTTTTCTCTACAATTGTTGACAGGTAGTCATGAAGGCCAGAAATAAAGATAGGAATAATGATAGCTCGCAAACCCACATTTACACTCAGAAATCAGCTATCTAAAGTTAAAGACAAAATACAGAAGGAAGACAACAGCAACATAGTATACCAAATCAATTGCAGTAATTGTAACCAATTCTATATGGGACAAACAGGAAGGCAATTGAAAACAAGGGTTCATGAACATCAACTAGCAGTTAAACGGCACGACCAAAATATCCCTGATCTCAAATCACATTGATAATAAACAACACCAGTTCGATTGGGAAGGAACAAAAATCAATGGCCAGGCCCACACCTGCCACAAACTTGAATTTATTGAAGCCTGGTACTCTACCAAAGGAGCAATTAACAAGCATATTGATCTAGATTCAGCATATGAATATGTAAGAAATCAGGCCATTCGAGCGACCAATAAATAAGAGAACCAATCAGCTGCTCAGAATTTAAATTTAGCTCCAAACCAACAACCAATCACATGACCAACTGACCAAACTGGCACACAAGACACTTATAAGCTAAAGAGGAATACAACAAGAAAATCCTGCTGATTATGTTACCAAGTATGGTAACAAACCGTTCAGAAACTAAATTGAAACAACCTGCCAAAATTTAAAACTGGAGCTACAAGTATTTTCTATTATTTTAATGAAGGCCAGATGCCTGCCCACTCTAGGAGCCAACCAAGGTACCAGCAGAGCTAAAGAGATCAATCTGCAGGCTCCCACAATTCAGTGGCACTAATTATCAAGACTTACAGCTCTGTCTTTCATTTTGACCTTGGGAAGATAGATTGCAATTATTTTTAACATTCTCTATATGTCCGCCGGTCAGTTCTAGAGGAGATCAACCCTGACTGCTCTTTAGAAGGCCAGATCCTGAAGATGAAACTCAAATACTTTGGCCATGTAATGAGAAGAAAGGACTCACTGGAGAAGAACCTAATGCTGGGAAAGATTAAGGGCAAAAGGAGCCTGAGTGGCGTAGGAGGCTAATGCCTCCTACAAGGCAGCATTTAACATCCAGCTGCCTGCAATTACTGTAAGTTCGAATCTCACCAGGCTCAAGGTTGACTCAGCTTTCCATCCTTTCTAAGGTGGGTAAAATGAGGACCCGGTTTGTGGGGGCAATAAGCTGACTTTGTATAAAATATACAAAAGTATGAAGGCTATTGCTTAACGCATTGTAAGCCACCCTGAGTCTCTGGAGAAGGCATATAAATAAGAATAAAAAAAGAAGAAGAAGAAGAAGAAGAAGAAGAAGAAGAAGAAGAAGAAGAAGGGGACGACAGAGAATGAGGTGGCTGGATGGAGTCACTGAAGCAGTAGGCATGAGCTTAAATGGTCTCCAGAGGATGGAGACTCCAATTAAATGGACTCCAGAGGAAATTCTCCAGAGGAAATCCTGGAGGAACGTTGTTCATGGTATCTCAATGGGTCGGACACAACTTCGCAACTAACAACATATGTCAGCAACCACCATTTTGTGTATGTATATATACACACAGAACTGAACTACCATAGAAATTTGCCAGGGATGAAGAAATTTTTTTAAAAATGCTATTTGCATATTGTCGCCCATACTAAATAGGAAAATGGACCAATATCCCATGCAGTTTATTGCACCTTATTCCATGGATTTAAAATAGGATAAAATAGGACTTTTCTTTTGGGTTTAATGGAACTAGACTTTGAAAATAAATTTGGAACTCTGATGTTATATATATTGACAGCAGCAAGACTACTTTGCGAACAGAAATGGAAGGTCACCTCAATCCCCACAATGGATGAATGGCTGCAAAATGTGATGGAGTTACCAGAGATGGCTAAATTGAATGTTTTGATTAAAGAAAAAAACACAAATACCTTTATTTCTTACTTGGAAACCGCTTCTAGACTTTGCGCTTGAGGTAGAAAAAAAAATGAAACTTTGATTTTGGGTTTTACTGATTAGATAGATCTGTTGTTATAGAAATGGCTAGTTTATATTATTATGAAAAAGTAAAAAGTCGACGGTAGATGTTAATGCCTTATTTTACTGCACCAAAAGAGTCAGAAGTCAATGCCTTTTTTTCTTTTTCCCTTGCTTTCCCCCCACTACCCACTTCTATTTTTCCTTCCCTAATTTCCCTAATATTTATTTTTGTGTTCTCCTTTTATGTCATAATTACAAATTAACAAAAACTATATTAAAAAAAATAAAATAAAATAGGATACCCATTTCAATAGTCATCATTACCAACGATGCCCTTGAAGTGATGTCCCAGTGCCTGGAGGCTGTGCGGATCTGGATGGGGAGGAACAGGCTCAGGCTCAACCCTTCCAAGACTGAGTGGCTGTGGCTCCCGGCATCCTGATATAGTCAGTTGACTCCATCGCTGACTATTGGGGGCAAGTCTTTGGCCCCCACAGAAAGGGCCCGCAATCTGGGAGTCCTCCTGGATAGACAGCTGTCCTTGGAGGATCATCTGATGGCTGTGACCAGGGGGACTTTTTGTCAGGTTCGCCTGATTTGCCAGTTGCGGCCCTTTCTTGATCGGGATTCCCTGTGCACAGTCACTCATGCCCTTGTCACCTCTCACCTTGACTACTGTAACGCTCTCTACATGGGGCTCCCCTTGAGGAGCACCCGGAGGCTCCAGCTGGTCCAGAATGTGGCCGCGCGGGTAGTGATGGGAGCAACGTGGCGCTCCCATGTAACACCACTCCTGTGTGAGCTGCACTGGCTCCCGGTGGTCTTCCAGGTGCGCTTCAAGGTGTTGGTTATCACCTTTAAAGCGCTCCATGGCATAGGGCCTAGGTACCTGCAAGACCGCCTACTGCCACAAGCGACCTCCCACCGACCCGTGCGCTCCCACAGAGAGGGCGTCCTCGGGGTGCCGTCAGCCAAACAATGTAGGCTGGTGACCCCCAGGGGGAGAGCCTTCTCTGTGGGGGCACCTACCCTCTGGAATCAGCTGCCCCCAGAGATAAGGAGAATTCCAGACCTCAGCGCCTTTCACCGTGCCCTTAAAACCCACTTTTTCAAACAAGCCGGGCTGGCTTAAGAAATATTTTAAATGTTTATAGGGGTTTAATAATTTTTAAATTGAAGCCATAATTTATATATATTTTTAATTGTTTTAATTGTTTGTATTACATGTTTTTTAATCTTGGTTGTACACCGCCCTGAGTCCTCAGGGAGAAGGGCGGTATATAAATTAGAAATAAAATAAATAAATAAAATAAATTAATAAGAACTGATTAAAAAATTGGATAAGAACTGTTAATAAGAACTGTTTAACTGTTTTAAGAACATTAAAAAAAGGAGTACATGTGAACATGCTGATGTTCTCAGCATCACCATAAAAGTAGTTTTTGGTTTACATGCCAGCAGTTAAGTGAATGCATTTCTTAGCCAGAAAAGGGCACTAATGTGCCATCAGTTTTGCAATGAACATAATAAATATCCATTAGCCTAACTGTATATTGCTGTAATAAAAGAGCACAAATACCAGAAAAGGTCTCATGAGCATCTTTGAAAGGAAGCCATGGGACTCAAATGAAACCTCCTTAATTCAGATACAACACTTCAGATTGTGCCATTAAATTAACGATGGGGTTTTTTTAAAAATGTATCTAAACTTTTTTCTCAGTTGAAGCCTTCATATCACTGTTATTATGTTTATTGTATCTGAACTTGCAGGTCTTGTCCACTTTAAGCAACTGCATTTAAACACTTCCAAGGACTCTGTTAATTTTCTGGATAACTGAGCAACTGTGCACCAATAGATGTATATGATATATAGAAGTGAGGTAGCCGTTTTTAAAAAGTCAGCCATACTATTCCAGGTTCCAAGATATAAATCTATTATTGGGTGGGATCTATAATGTACCATATTAATATACCAGAGAATAATATACCATATTAATATACCAGAGTATAAGACACTCCAGACTATAAGAAGCACCTACCTTTTTTGGTGAGGAAAACAAGAAAAAGAAATCTGCCTCTGCCTCCCAGCAATTTTGCCTCGTTGCAGCAAACAGCAAATAGCCTGCTTTACTTTCATTTTCATTTTCAGCATAGCTTGATTAGCACAAGAAAAAGAAAATTCTGCTCCCAGCAATTTACCTCCTTGCAGCAAGCAGCAGAGGCCTGCGCATCAATAGGCAACGGCATTCCCTGCAGCCTGAAACAGCTGAGAGTCAGGAGGCCGATCTAACGGACAATCAATTTGTGCTAATTAGGCTATGCTAAAGATGAAATGGGCTGTTTCTTCTTGCTGCAAGGAGGTAAATTGCTTGGAGGCAGACGCCAAAGGGTGGGGGGTAGTGGGTGGGCGGGGCTATATTCGGTGTATAAGACACACCCAAATTTTCACCCCCTTTCAGGGGGGAAAAAGCTGTGTCTTATACTCCAAAAAATACGGTAGTTCTCATTAGTCTATGTGACTGAAGATCAAGCTGCTGTGATTTTAATTGATAAGATCTCAGTTGATTGAATATCTGGGTTATTTAGGAAATGTTTCTCTCTAAAACATTGGGGAGTCACAACCACTACATATTAATGAGATTGACTTGGAGGGACCATGATTTGTCTAAACATAAATTAAACTATATCGTCCTATTATTTTGCTCATTCCTGTCTTTAAACTTTGGTATTGCTGTAGTGTTTATGTTCTGTTTTATGTTATATTTTGTTGTCATTGGGTGACATATAAATATTGCAAACAAATAATAGAAAAGGATGAAAGATTTATTATTCTAACGTCTGCTGAAATTCAAGATACTATAGAGTAGTTGTGTTTGTGTAAGCACCAGTGGCCAAACTTTCATGAGAGCAAAACATTTTGGGGTTGTTTGTTTTCTCATTTTCACTTGAAATTTCATGAAACCCTGACTTTTTTGTTCCACAATATGTAAAATTTTAGGTAGGAAAATCAAATACTTTTAAGCTTTCAGCCAATAAAGTGTGGTTAAAATGCAGATATTGCGTAGCGTATGGCGGGGGCCAGGGCAGAGGCATCAAAAATGCTACTGTGCCTTCAGTCCCTGTATTGCTTATCTTTGGTTTAACTGCTCAAAAGTCTTCAGTGATGAAGTAGTGGTTTTCATACAGGAAAAAAGCTGGGAACTGCTTACCTATCTTTGTTAGTACTGGACATAAAATGATCAATGATCTAGGTTAACACAAAGCATTCCAAATCCACTCAGTATATTTAGACTAAGCACTGGGTAAACCTTTTTGACCCCATCTGATAGCTCCACAAAGGATTTCATGTAATTTTTTGTCTCTTGTAAAGTGAGGTTCGATCAAATTACGGAAAGAATATGCAGCTCTTTGTCTTGATTAGGATCCTAAATCAGTTTGAGGACAGAAAACAGATTGTTAACACTGTAAGTAGCTATATGAAACCTTTATTGTTGGCAGTTTTATTGTTAGTATAAAAATAGGCATTATGCTGGCTGACTCCTTTTTGACATTGATTGCAAATCTTTAAGGAACAATCTAATTTGGTCCAGGTGTCAAATAATTAAAAAGATTTTCTTACCCATTTGCTGTTTATTGACTATACATTGCTTGATAGCTGGAAAGCCTGTAACAATTAGTTGCTTCTGAATCAGATACTTTTAAATGGCTCCCTAACCAAAGGGCCAGCTCTAACAGATCTAGAATAGCTTCTAAATTTCCCCACATAAGGGAGGGATTAATTGCATAACACAGTGTGCATGATTTTGATCCTTCACTCTACACCAGGGGTGTCAAACCCACATCGTTACGGCATCGTCATGTGACGTATTGCAACATTTTCCCCCTTCGCTAAACCAGCCGTGGGCATGGCCAGCACAAGACACACCTGGCCCATGGACCCGGTGTTGACTGCCCTGCTCTACACGCCCTTTCTGTCTAAAAAGACATTCCTCTAAACATTCTTAGATGTTTTAAAACTTCTTTAAAACACTCTGAGTTTCTTCTACAATGAGTACAAATATACACATTCTAGATATTGTACACATTTGCCAGTATCTGTGACTTGTATACACAATGTATTGTTATTGTGGTTTCAGTGGGTGTTAACCACCATTTCTTATAACACATTCATTTACGGGAAGGAACTGTTTGTACAGTCTGACAGTTTCATCAAATTAGTGCCATAATGCAACTTCCACATACATTTCTGCTACATCACAGTGCGCACACAAAATACACAGAGCTGAAATTATATCACACCTCTTGTCTTCCCTGACACTCATGGTCATATCTCACCTTTCTCTTGCTGTCAATGCAATAATGTCCCAACAACATTAATTTTACCTCTTCCCCTGATAGTATTGTCCCTGACTGATGAGTGTGAGAGACTTAAGGTGTTATTAACTGTACCAGTCTTCCTTTTCTAACATTGTCTAGTATACAGCTTCAAGCTATGCAAAAGCTATGAGTGTTGTCACTTGTATCTTGGAGACAAGTCAGTTAATTCATTGTGAGGGTGTTGAAAATGTGTTTTGAGAGTATTGGGTGATGCAGTCATGACATTATCCTTCTGTTGTTACTCTGTCCCCTCTGCAACCATTTTCCTCCCACTATTTTTCCTTTTAATTAGAGCTTTCTTCCCTTAAATATGCAAAGAAGACACATCAGTGAGAGAGCTGCTATCCAGAGGTGGCGAGTTCTTCACAAGAAGCTTTCAGAAAGAGGCTGGATGATCATCTGTGAACCCCATATTGAACAAGGTTTTGGACTAGATGACCTCTAAGGTCATTCCAGCTCTTCAGATCCTTTCGTACTTGTCACCTCTTATCGCTCTCCATTTTTGACACCAATTTCTCTCCAGATTTCCACCAATGTGGAAGAAAGATAAAGTGCACTCCAATATTTTATTTGGAGAAAACGAAGGATTATTTTTCATTAGCTGATTTTAAAAGTGTTCTGGAATATATGCATGCATGTATGAAGTAAGCCACTTTTTCCCCCTCAAGGTCCAAGGAATAATGAGTGTATTGAAGTACACATTTGTTGCTTATTTCCCATATTTACCAGTTTCTGTCACTTCTTCTACTCTCTCATGAAGTAAGAATGGTTGTTCAACAGCCAGTGAGTTTCAATTCTGTTACACTATAGGACTAAGCTAGTTGTGAAATTAAGACACGGTCTTCCTCCTTCCTTTCTGGGACTATTTCACCCCAGTGTATTCTCATAAGTTTCTTTAATTTATATTATTTTAATATGGGAAATGCCCAAGTATGATGGAGATGGAGATCCACATAGAAATCCCAAAGAGAGATTGCCCCTACGTCTTCTATAATTCCCTTAATTGGTAGATGCTTTCCCTACTGACTGCTGACATGCTGAAAGAGGATGACAATGCATGATCTGAGAGGATGGCACAAAAAGTGATGTTTATATGTTTTAGCTATTGCACCTTTATTATTTATACATAATTCAACTTCAAATTCTGTCTTCTGCTACTCAAAGTCCACATGTCCTATTTTCTACTTTTAATTTTTCTCTTGACTACATAGGAAGACCATTATAAATCAAATGGCTTTGAAACCAATTGCTCTCTTGATTTCTTCTTACATTCACTATACTCTTGTTTTAACATCTCTCACTAATTTCACCATTTCCTCTTTACCTCTGCTTCTTTTCTATAAAATGTTTCACGTGGTTAGACCCATAAAGGTGTTATTGGGCACAGTCTGGATGTATATCTATTCCATATTCTCAATATGGCACTTCTAATATAGGGATTTTAAAGTCTACCTTAATCTTAACTTTATCATACAATAGAAAATCATGCCATCCAAACCTCAGATCATGTTCTTCTAGTTCTAATATCTATTAATAGCCATAAATGTGAGCAAATGCAATAAAGGATTGTCTAATTATTATTGTGCATCATGTTCCCTAATGAAGAGGAGAAAAGATAAGCTTTATTGGGAAGCAGATGTTACACTATTACAGTATGACTTTGGTTGGGGAAACCCAGTTTTAAGTTTCAATTTAGGCTACACTCTTTCTCAACCCAGTGTATCCACAGTCTTTCAAAGGTGATGAGGATGATCATAATATTTATGGAGATAAATCTATCCTACATATGCCTCCTTAAAATCCTAGATAAAGAAAGAAATGTAAATAAAATAATAATGGTATTGCAAAGACCAATTGCAGGACATGGTCTACCTCAATCCCATTTGTCTTGTCTTCCTCATGTTGATAATTATAGGTTACTGAACACATTTATAATAAATTGATTTGAAAACTTTCTTAGAACTTTAAAATCCATTCTTAAAAACATTTTTGAAAACAAGTGCAAATGAGACCAACTGAACATCTCTTGGGAAGATATTTGATATGGTGGGTTCATTACAACGATGTAAATTAAATGATATATAAAAAATCTATTCTGCTGAATCATTTCTGGTTTTTCTTTCCTTCACATTCATTGTTGCCTGATTTGAATTGACACTATCATTAATGAGAAAGTCCATTTAGCTCTCCTTTTGTCTTATCTAACATATTGGTGTGATTTTTCTGTAAAAAAAATAGGGAATCCCTTTCTTATGCACCTTGGTCCCAGTTGAGATTGGGCTAGCATGTTATTGCAGTGGGAAAAAGAAAGTAGGAAATGATGAAACACAATATGCATTTAAGAAGATAATTAGTTTGGTTCTGAGATGGTTCCATTTCTACTGTCTCCTAACCTTACAGATGTTAATGATAAATCACTGAAATGAAAAACCAGGCAAAGACAAGTTAATCTTGAAACAATCCAAATCCAAATGTTTAACATTTTATGGATGGATTACATAACATTCTCAATGACTGAATTTGTAGCAACATGTTAAACTCTATTGTTATTTGTGGTTAAATATGTAGAGAGGACCAAACCTGGATTATGTGAACAGGGAAAATAAATTAATTCAGAAAACAAATTAAGATATTTTGTGAATAGAGGGTATGTCCAAACTATAATCAAACAAACATTTATTACTTCCAAAGTTTAAATTCCCAGGCTTATGGTGTTAAATCTTAAAACCAAGATGTGTAAGGACATAGACAAGATATTCAATCTTGATCTGTCAAAGGGCTTCAATGCATCTTCAAGTATACAAGATGTAACGGTATCTGAAGAACAGTACAGATGAACTGTCTCATGTAGACTTACTGTCTGCAGAAAACAAAATAAGGCGATTGAAATGTGAGATGGTGAAAAGCATTCTATCATTTTCAGGCTGCAAGTGAAATTTAAGACCACAAAGAATGTATTCAGAAAATGGAACGAGGGCCAGGATATGAAGAAAGAGCACAGCTGAAAGAGAGAGAGAAACTCCAAACTCATCTTGGGTTGAAGTTGAGTTGAGGTTACTAAAAAGGCTCTTTAGATAGATATGGGAAAAAGAGAGGAAAAAATATTTTTCTTAATGAAAAGCTAATTTATTAACAGATAATAAAAGAACTCAGTTATTACTTATTACTCAGTTGCTATTTTGCTATTTTGTCACCCTCAAATGCACAGACACACAGATCTATGTATTATACTAGGAAATACTGAAGTGCAACATAAAAGGACAGTATTGAAGTTTGAGACTGAAAGAAAAACAGCCAAAAATTCTTCTTTGCTTTGAATGAGTTGAAATTTCCAGGAATTTAAGAATTGCCTATTATGATACTGAAGGAATGAGAAGATGATCTAGAGAAATGTATACACATTATATTGGAGAATTTGGGGGGGGGGAGATGAATTGTAAGATAACTGGTGTCCCCAACTCCAAAAAAAGGGAAAAGGAAGAACCAAGAAATTTCAACAACCATGTTGATGTTGAAAACTAGAAATATCCAAGAGCAGATTTTAAAGACATCAACCTGTAAGCCCCTTGAAAACTATTTGTTTATATAACAACATTATTTGTATCTATATGCTTGCCAGATTCTGGGTAGCTCAAAATAATAACACATCAATATAATCTCCAACAATAAAACTAGTATAAAATATAGGACTGAAAGATTGCCTAATAGACACAGACATAGAGTAACCTTTATTTTGGGAACAGAAGACACTCTTCCTTCCAACTATCTTCTGAAGGACAGTCTTCCATTGTTTCTGAAAAGCCATGAAGGAAGCTGTCATTCTCACTGCAGACTTCCATAATGTTGGTGTAGTTATGGAGAAAGATTGTCTCTGTACAGTTGTCCCTTAAACACTCTATAGAGTTGTGATCAACAATAATCCTCCAATCATAGTGGGCACAAAATGGGAAGATTTTACTTGAAGGAGACAGTCCAAAAACGACTGAGAACTTGAACCAAACAGGGATTTATAAATTAATAATCTGCATTTTGAAATGGGTTAGGAAATCTGCTGGTAACCAGCACAGCTATTGTAAAATGGACATCTTTCTGCTTCAGTAGGAAAATCTGTCAGCAGATTGGACAGTTATATTTTGGATCATTTTCAGGCATCCCAAAGTAAAGCATAATCCCACCCTAGATGGTAGAAATAACATTGAAAATGTTCTTGGTAAATTAATGTAATAATTACAAATGATGTAGAGATGTTGCCTAGGGAATGGTTGGACAAGAAAGGGCATAGCCTGCATCTTCATAATGGGAGATGAAAGGGGCTCAAAAGGGACCCTCCTTAATTATTCAAGATGTAATGGAGACTGTACAAGATTTGTACTTTCAGACTTGCAAGTTTCCATTAATTAGCCTTACAATGACATTGTATTAGCTCATCTTGCCTCAGAAAGCCATTTGGTACACAAAGGACAGAAGAGACAACCTTCTACAATAAGAGATTAGCACCTTGAAAAGAGGATAGCAAGGATATAAACTTGAGAATTAACATATATAGAAGCAGGTTTCTGTTATGCTATTAGACTTGTCTAAACTACTTCTGTTTGCTTGGAAAGTTAAGCAGAGAGAGATGGTATCTGGTATAAAACTAATTATTAAGGGGAGATATGCTGGTAACCTTCAAATATTTAAAATAATGTAGTGAAGTACCCAATTGGATCAGAAATCCTACCTATTTGAATTCCCTGAGGCACTCCCATTCCTAAAATTCTAACCCCTACCATTTTAATATAGGCAGAAGAGCCTCAAAAACATGGCTGAGAGAGACATTGGAGAGGCATGCAATTACTACAGAGTAATGTAGTAATGGGACATGGTGGCTCAGTGGCTAAGATGCTGAGCTTGTCGATCGAAAGGCCGGCAGTTCAGCAGTTCAAATCCCTAGTGCCGCGTAACGGGGTGAGCTCCCGTTACTGGTCCCAGCTTCCGCCAACCTAGAAGTTCAAAATCACCTAAAAAATGTTTAAAATCTGTATTAAAAACAAGAAAACAACTCTATCTGGTAAAAAGATGAATCTCATCTAGTTATGGTATATTTAGACCGTAGGATATTTTTAAAGAAAAAATGGCAGTAGCAATCCCAATTCATTTCCACCTGTAGTTTGAAATGATTCTAGCCATGTTTTTCCCTTAATATCCTCCCACATAATGTTCAACTTGTCCTGGAGTAGGAATAAACCAAGCTTCCTAACAATTTTGTGTTTCCACAGTAATATTATTCTGAAAGGCACTTGCCTAAGAGAGAGCATGGGGGAGTGGTGGAGGGGAGGTCAGAGCACCCTAACTTTTCAAAACTCTTCTTCTATCTAATTAGTGCTATATAACTCTATGTCATTAAGAGTCAATAATGGATGAGCTGTTCATGTTCTCACTGCTGAATAATGTAGTGCCATTGTATGATTAAAAGCAGCCTTCTGGAGGGGCAGCCAATCAAAGCTAGTTTTGAAAACATTTGTAGCTAGAGTGAAAATGTGAAGTGTCTGAGCTCACCAGAGGTTGAGTCAGAATGGAGCTGTCCAAACTTCCGGCTCCACTTAGAGAGCTGGGTAATTGCTTGTGAAAATAATCTTTCTTTCTTTCTTTCTTTCTTTCTTTCTTTCTTTCTTTCTTTCTCTCTCCCTCCCTCCCTCCCTCCCTCCCTCCCTCCCTCCCTCCCTTCCGAGTACTTTTAGATCACCTGATCTGACCAGCAACCTTTTCTGTATAAATTGGTAAGGACCACAGGTCAAGATATTCTTTCTTGATATTGCTGTTGTTTTCAGCCTCTGGGTAAGAGGCTCAACTGTGTTTTAAATTTGATCATATTTTAGAAGTGATTTACGACTTTAACAGAGGAAAGTTGCAGAGCTGGAAACGGTTTGGAGATATAAGGAGGACATCCCTGGATTATCAAACATCTGTTAATGCCACAAGATAAAGACCTTTCCATCTTCAGCAGCACTTAGCAGAACCCCCATGGCTTTTCTGCCCAACATCAGTAGAAATTACATTCCTTCCCCGTTTTGTCAGATGCTTTGTCCAAGAGTGATATTTTCCAGTGCTTTAATAAAATGATTCCCTAGATCTTTTATTGTTTATTAATTAGACTGAAGATGCATTATTTTATTCACAGTTCCCATATGGAACTCTGTAAACAAGTTCCCCATTAAAACAGGTCCTGCTGTGCAAGGAACACAGTTTGGATTGCTTACAGGCTCACATGATTTTTGAATTAAACTCACATTCACTCTTGTTAAATAAGTAAAGTATTTCAGGCAAGGAAGCCAAAGAAAATTAAATTCTAAGCAGCAGCATTACTGACCTAGCTACACTTTATGTGCTGATGCATATCCTTCCTTTATCTTTGCAACTTCTTTCAGGAATGAGGGATTGAAGTTTGTTTTATTAATTATTTACTTCTTACATTGACACTATGCCAGTAAGATGCTCAAGTTGGCATGAGCAGGAAGAGATATTTTTCCTTTATTTTTATCCTTATGGGAACACTTGTGTGAGATAGGCAGTACTCAGCGGTGGTGACTGGCACAAAGTCATTCAAGGTCCATCATGAGCTTCCCAATTGCACTCTGGTTTTCTAATTATTATACCACACCAGCTCTTAGATAGATAGATAGATAGATAGATAGATAGATAGATAGATAGATAGATGGATGATGGATGGAGAGAGAGAGGGGGGGGAGACAGACAGACAGACAGACAGACAACAGTAACTGTTTTTAAAACAGTGAAGGCATAAGAAGGTTGTGAAGCTGCAGAAATTATTGTCTGGAGAATGGGCTAAATATTTCTTCTATCCGAAAAGATTATGGAGATGACAATTGATCTAATTTGGTTTCTTATAAGTACTTGAACAAATGCTTGATGCCTGAATCAGTCTTGGGTAGCAACTGCTCTCTGGAACACCAGACCCAGACCCAGACCTTGAGATCAGATTGGCCCCAAACCTGCTAGCCTGGGATCCAGAGATCAAATGGCCTTTAGAGGGCTGTATATTGTCTTGTTGGGTTCATCTTCAGTGACCATTAATGTTTTTTTTATTCCACTAATACTACTTTTAATAACCCTTAACCACAGACATATTATTTTGGCTATGCTATTACAGACATGAGGTCATAATGACCTCAGTAACAAAAAGACATTCAATGTTTTCATGGTTGGATCTAAAAACTGATGTATAGAGCAGTAAACCAAAAAATGTATTGATCTCTATCAAGTCCACATTGCGCAGGTCACTTTTTGTTTCTCCATCCTTGAACTTCAATCTTCCTTCTCTAATTTTTACATTGGTCCACTGAATGATGACACTAATAATTTCTTTAGAAAATAATAATTTCCAAATCTCTAGGGGAGTAGGTGAATTTCTAAGATTTCTAGCTGCTGGCCGTAGTCCAGGTAATTACACAACAATATTATGACTAGCGGTTCTGGATCTATTTCTTCCAAAAGGTGCAGAAGACCATTTGAATTTGTTCTTGCCATATAAATTATTGCACAATGTAGATTGTACCTGGTCATCAATTTCATTGGGAACTTCATCGCTGATTTCAGAATCGGTGGCAATGGCGGGTTCCTCATCGTCCATTACAAAATTTTCATCACAATCCAATTCCACTTCACTCAAATCACTCTCTGCTTCTCCGTACCATTTTAGAACAGTTTCTTTGAAGCTTGGATCACCAAATTGTACTCTTTTTGGCTGAAAACTTGGCCTTGACATTATAAAAAAAAATACGTTAACAAAGATCTGCAGTCAAAATGACTGAAACTCAAATTCAAATGCTGCTACAGAAAACACCAAATAGTTGACGCAAGCCCAATGCTGCATACACCCTTATTGGTGGGAAAACAAAAGCTATTTGCAACCGGAATGGTCCATTTCTAAAAATAGGGGTGTTCCAAACATTTTGGAAAACTGTTGCGGTCACTATGTCTGCAGGTCTGTGGTTATGGGTTAATAATAATATAAACCTGGTGGCTTATATTATTAAGCCTGCGCCACCAGGCTTAATAATAAGCCTGGTGATTCAGTGGACTAAGTGCTGTTAAAGTAGCACTTAAGTTGCCAGTTGCCTGCAATTACTGCAAGTTCAAATCTCACCAGGCTCAAGGTTGACTCAGCCTTCCATCCTTTCTAAGGTAGATAAAATGAGGACCCAGATTGTGGGGGCAATAAGATGACTTTGTATAAATATACAAAAGTATGAAGGCTATTACTTAACGCATTGTAAGCCACCCTGAGTCTCCGGAGAAGGGCGGCATATAAATCAATTTTTTAAAAAAAATGCACATCCAAAATGGGCAGTTGTGTAAATAATCTAGTTAATTAAAAAACAAACAAATGTTAGTCTTCCATTGACATTTCAGTAATCTCTTTGGTCCCATCTTGACATCTCTGTTAACTTCTTCTGTTTACTTCAGCCTTACCAAACATAATTATCTGTTTTCTAATTAGTGATAAGATTGTGCAAATTTTTAGATGGGTGCTTCTGCTTAGATGGGTGAAGTATCTCCTTGAAGCCATCTTCCAAATCAAGACACTCCTTGTTCCTAAGCATGAAACAAATCAATCATATTGTTTGCATTGCTGTGTTTCTGAGATCATTTTTTCCAGAGTTCACACTGCTAGAGAAAGGGAGAATATTTTTCTCCTATTGTCTTGACTAAAGTGTTTCCAGGTGTTTTGGAAACATTGCAAGAATCCCCACAACCTGTACCAAGGTTTCTAGTCTGGAGTTCCAAGGTCTTCCAGGTTGTGGCATTATATCACATTGAATCCTGCAGTGTGTCCTGAAGTTGCCCAACCCAAAATCACTTTAGCCAGCATTAGGAGAAAAGGTTGAACAGAACCTCCCCTACAACATTGGTCCAAAGGAGTTGTAATGTGGATGACATGAACTTTGCTGAGGCATCTCACGTTGGATTCAGGTTAATTATTCCATTTTTAATATCATTTTTGTTTCTCAGATTCTTCTATTATTCTTTATTTCTACATTAGTTCTATAGTATATTTTCCTATTTATTTTCAGCCCTCTCTTCTCTGATAGTCTCCAAAGCATCTTTCGTTCTCTTTTGTACTTTTTTCTATATTTGTTGATTTGCTTGAATGAAATATCCTTGTCTTTTCTTTTGAAAGTCTATATATTCTTTTTTGCCCAAAAATTACATCTTCCATCTTTTCTTATCATGATAGTGTCTTCCAAAAATAATTTTTTTCCCTCTTTGACATTTTGTAGCCTCCCGCATTAGTTGTTTTAGACAATAACTCTCATGTCTTTCTGTAACTTAGATTCACTTTTGTATAAATTGTGGATAGTAAATTTGTTTCTTATTATACTCTTATATTCTGATTGGATGTTCTCTGTATTAAATTTTCCTGGCACATTTTCTCTAAGTTTTATAAATACAATTACACATTTGATGCCAATAATTCATGGCCTGTCTTACAATCTGTTCCTAGAAGAGTCCTATTTGATTGGGTAGCCTTTCTTATCTTTGGTTTCCTATTATGTTAGTTGATTTGATTCTAATGTTGTACTGTAGGTGATGTCTATGAATAAAATCCACATCTAAATTCCTTGAAGTAAATGTTGGCAATAAATGAAGATTTTTTTTTTAAAAAAAATCTTCATTAACCTATCCCTTTCATTTGAGATTGCTCCCTTTTTTCAGTTTATGTATTCCAATAATCCATTAGTAATACTATATTACTTTCTGATGTTGCATTAAACATCTCTTTCAAGATGGTTTAATGGTTTGGGTTAGGGAATGGATTAATTTAAAGAATAGGAGAATTTTTAGCATTGGAAGGACATGATCTTCAGATTGGATGGCATGCCTTCATATGGAACACCAGAAATAATAAACATTCACATTCATATTTTTATAGACATACACTGTGAGATTCACTGATACAGACTTGGGAGGGAATTAGGAAGAAATATTATCTCAAAATACCAGGCTGGTTATCCACTATGAAGGCAATGATCTACCCCAACACATTAGATATTGGTAAAATGGTAAAATACAATGAAATTTTGGACAATAGAGGAAGAGTAAAATCTAACCAAGAATTAAAGGAACAGGAAATAATCATAGATTGGTGGCTCTATCTTCAATTGCAATCTAGATACAAAAAAGATTTAGAGGAATTTGGATTTGAACTGAAATTTACACAATTAGATAAATTATTAACAGGCCCGGAAGAGAAATTACTATCTAAATATATATAATTATTTAATAAATTTTGATTTAGAAGAAGAAATTGTAAAGGGATCAATGATAGCATGGGCTAAAAATATTGGGCACAACATTGAGTTAGAAGATTGGGAAAAAATTTGGGAGAAAAACTATACATTAACAAAATCTGCCGCATATAAAGAAAACCAGTATAAAATGTTCTATCGGTGGCATTTAGCCCCAACAAGACTCGCAAAAATGTACCCTAACGTAAAACCTAATTGCTGGAAATGCAAACAAGTACAAGGTACCTACTTCCATGTATGGTGGCTTTGCCCAGAAGTTAAAAAATTCTGGATTAAAATACAAAAATGGCTAAAAGAAATCACACACTGTAAGATAGAATTTAAACCTGAACTGTTCCTTCTGGGGATTATTAAAGGAAATTACTCTAAAAGGATTAAATATTTAATTATTCATATAACCACAGCAGCAAGAATTGTACTCGCGCAAGCATGGAAAATGTCCACTATACCAACAGTCTGTGCAATAATCTGGAAAAAATTTTAATGTGCAGAAATGAACAAACTTACTTTAGAACTAAATAATAAGGAAGACTCGGAATACTACTTAACTTGGAAAAATTGGTATCAATGGATAGAAATTAAAAATAAGGAATATATAGAATAAAATAAGATACAAAATGTGTTTAAATATGTCAATTAAGTAGGAATATGCGGGAATAGATAAACAAAGTTAAGAATTACGTACTGTCAGAATGACGTTGAATTGTATAATTATTACAGATGTATTTTTGTTACAGATGTATTTTAACTTGTATTATTGGATTTTAAATGTTAATAAAGGTTTATTAAAAAAATAAAATAAACATCTCTTTCAAGTTACCAGAGAATTACTCAAGTTCTTCTACCACTGCATCTGTAATAAGTATATAAGTATATTTGTATAACTTTAATGTTTACTGGCTGTCTACAAATTCTGTTGATTATGATATTGTCATCTTTTGAACTCTGGAGTCCCTGGGGATTACTGAGTTTAGTTGTTTGCTTGAAGATGTTTCATTAACTGACTACATAACATCATCAGTGCTAGTTCGCTTCTATTTTAGGCCTTTGGTTTTCTGGAAGCATTGTAATAGGGAGTTGAAAGAATATTCAAGAATTTGTGAGAGGTCCCAGCTGTTTTGGTTCTTGACTGTTGATGGGTGCTGTTGAAATGCTATTGATTAGCACTGATTATGTAATTTCTAGTCAGATTATTAAATGTCTGCAAGCATACAACCAAACAAATACAGACTGCATCAAGAAGTCCACAATTCTATGTTCTTCTATAGTTATCCTGTTTCCCCCAAAATAAGACATCTCCTGATAATAAGCCCAATTGGGCTTTTGAGCACATGGCAATAAGGCCAAACGCTTATTTCAGGGTTCAAAAAAATATGACAGGGTCTTATTTTCAGGGAAACACATTATTAAAATATTACTTTCCAATATGGTGTCTCATAATCTGTCTTATGGAGTTTTCTAAATGTTACATTTAGAAAAAAAAATCCTGGCCTTAATTAGAAGTTATTTGCTCTTGCTGCTTTCTCTGTTTGATTTTGGAGTCCTTTTCTTTGGATTGATGTTCTTCACACATACCGGCCCCCACCTTGATGTGGATTACTCTTAGCTTCATTGTTATCATTTCTACCTTGCCAGCTAAGGTGATACTACTAGGAGCTCATATTTATATTGGTCTTGTTTTGGACCCATTACAGCTATTGAGTTAATTCTCCATATCAAAGTATTTTTCACCTGCAATGTCTAATGATACCATTCTAAAGTGGATTTTCCTGCCTTATAAGAATGAGAAGTGATTGGTCCATTTATCTATATAATTTATAGTTAAGCATTTATCTGTATAATTTATCATTTTGCCTTGGATTTGAGCTAGGAATCTTAGAAAGTAAAACCATAATAAATTGAGTTTTGTAGCATACAATTACACCGCTCATCTGCAGAAATGGGAATGTACATCTTTAGACTGGAAGTTAAAAACAATTTCTCTGGATTTTCCATACTTGAATTTTTTTTTTGAGGATGGGGTGCAGGGGGTGGGGAAATGGTTTGCCATTCTGAAGTAGCTGTAAATACAGTCAAAGAGATCTCTGGGTAGGGAATGTATATCTCATGTCCAAACTGACCTATGACCTGGATTGACTCTTAAATCTGGAAAGTTTTATGAAGATGAAATTTCAATGAATTAATCCAGAGTATGTGTGAGGGGGGGAGGGGGGAGGGGGGAGGGAGGGAGGGCGGGCGGGAGGGAGGGACAGAGAGAGAGAGAGAGAGAGAGAGAGAGGGAAATTGGTGGAGAGGGAGGAGTAAATATACCTGCATTAATAAACAAAAATTATAGTTACTGCATAAGTATGCTCACATATCTATAAATCACATTGAATTCAATGGTTTGTTTTTAAATCATGCATAAAATTGTTCTGAGATTTATTTAAAAATCATGACAATAAAAGTATGCATTTGTACTCCATTTTGTATTCTTGTAATCTGGAAAATCAACTCCTGCTATGCAATGTAATAATGTTAAGTTTTTGAATAAATTATTACAGTAGTGACATAAATATTTGCATAATTTGTGTGCTGATTCCTTCACATACACAAACATTTGTATATTCATTACTATAACTCAACACCTTCTGTGTGACTTATCCCAATTAAGCATGCTAACACTACTGATTGTAAAATTACATTAATTTTCCATAATTTAAATGTTTTTCGAAATTAAGAATCAACTTTTCTTTTCAGCCTGGAACTCTCATCTCCCCCAAATCTTTCATCGATCAATTCACCTAAGATCTATTTAATTTTAGATCTATTTAATTTCATTCCGATGAAAGTCATTCTGATGAAAGCAGTGTTGCATTATCTCAAAAGCTCCACCTCTTTTGGTGTGCATCAGGGGTGCTATTCAGCAGGTTCTGACAGGTTCTGGAGAACCAGTAGCAGAAATTTTTAGTAGTTCAGAGAACCAGCAAATACCACCTCTGGCTGGCCCCAGAGTGGTGTGGGAATGGAGATTTTGCAATATCCTTCCCCTAGGAGCGGGGTGGGAATGGAGATTTTGCAGTATCCTTCCCCTGCCATGCCTACCAAGCTACACCACACCCACCAAGCCACACCCATAGAACCAGTAGTAAAAAAAAATTGAATTCTACCACTGGTGTGCATGTGGTTTGATAAGACACATAGCAAAGGGGCTATTTGAACCATCATGATCCTCTTTGCCCCCTTCCCTATGGGTGCCATTGAAAGAAGGATGAATTATTACTTGAAAACTCATTTGAACTAGGAAAATATCTGATGAAGCACAATTAATTATAGGTGGGTATGGGGGAAAAAACATATAGTCTTAAATCTTTACATGCCATCTCCATAGCCGCATATTATTTTTAAAAAGTAGTATAGTATTCCACAATTTTGAGCAAAAAATAACCATTAAAATTAAAAAAATAAATATCAAGCTTTTTTCCCCAAACAGAAAAAGTTAGAAAACCCTTATGGTTCTCATCTGCAGCATTCATCCAGATAGCACCATAACTCTGCTTCTGGGCTCATCCCATTCCTTTGAAACTTCAAATGGGATCCTGATAAGCAAAAAGGCCTACCAGAATATCAGAGAGACAAAAAGGTCAAAAGTGACCATTTAGTATTAGAAGCTCTTTGGCTGCAGAAATCATGCAGGTTCTTCTGCTGGAATGGAACGGTTTCTATCTGTTTTTCTCAATGTAAGTGACAATTATTTCCATTCAAAGGCAGCGATATCATAGTCTATCCCAGGGGTCAGCAACCTGCAGCTCTGGAGCCGCATGTGGCTCTTTCATCCCTCTGCTACAGCTCCCTGTTGCTGGTTGACTCCACAATTGATAGACTTTTGGTTAGGATAGGTAGAGGAAAAAGGACGCCACACTAGGAGGAGACTCTATGGTGGGGGAACCAGACTTCCAGTTGGCTTCAGAATTGAATGGGGGTTTTCCAGTTAGGACCTTTGTGGCTCTTTAAGTGTTTAAGGTTGCCGACCCGTGGTCTATCCAGAGAGGCACCCAATCTGGGAAACAACATCCTAAGTGGAAAACATTATATTTTAAGCACAAAGTGTTCTTGCAGCAACATCAAATACGTTAGCTCTTGGAGACAAATCATTCTTTCCCTTCAGCAAACAGTTCCAGAGATCACTCCTAAAGCAATATCTTCTGTTGTCTGCAAATCGAGACAATAAAAGACTCTCTTGGTGCTTTCTCTATTTCTCTTTATTTTCTTCTTCTATGGAAACAATTCTACAAGCAGTTATACTGTATGCTGTAAATTCTCCACCACCCCTTACAGATCATTTGCTTTGTTGTGCTTTCAGTATAAATATTGTTCATAATCATATCCAACAGAGAGAAGACATTCCATTGGAAACCTCAATTCTCTGCAAATATTTCACTGTTTCTTGTTCCCCAGTTTTCTTTTTTTTAAAAAGGAAGCCTAAGGCCTTGTAGGTGCTCTGCAATTCCAAAGTGATGAATCATCTAAGGAAATGTTTTTTTCTCCCTTGATTCATGAAAAAAGAAAAACATTGTAGAACCACTAAGCAATGGAGTTTAGATTTATTTCTTTATTTTCATTTTCACATTATTTCTAGTTTCAGCTCTTTCTAGCTATCTTGTGTGGGAAATACTACATATGTTGGTTTGTAGAGAAGTGAGAGTGAACGAAAGATGATTTAAAGTTAATAACCAATTACTCTTTAACAACTTTAATATGCTATTTGACAACCAGTGCTTTCCCACTCCATGAGATCTGTACATTGGTCTCAGGCGAACTTGTAACAGTTAAACAGAATAATGGAGCTAGAAGGGACCTTGGAGGTCATGTAGTCCAACCCCCTGCTCAAGCATTAGATCCTATACCATTTCAGACAAGTCGCTGTCCAATGTCTTCTTAAAAGCCTCCAGTGATGGAGCGCCCACAACTTCTGAAGGCAATTTGCTCCACTGATTAATTGTTCTAACTGTCAGGAAATTTCTCTTTAATTCTAGGTTGCTTCTCTCCTTGATTAGTTTCCATCCATTGTTTCTTGTCTTGCCTTCTGATGCTTTAGAAAATAGGTTGAACCCCCCCCCCTTCCTTGTGACAACTTGAGATTTGCAGATTACTACGCTCCTCAAAACTTTGGGGTTGTTATAATTGACAGCTCACATCTGTCAACATGATTCTGTCTGCTCTCTCAGGTCCATTGGAAACCATGGTCTCACCAACAGAAGCAAATCTGGTGGGTTCTTGGGGCAGAGCCTTCTTAGCTTAATTGTGTTCTACTTATTTACTATTTTGATATTATTAGTCAAAAGCATCCATTTCTTTGTAGCTTGGGAACAGAGGTGGTATTCAGCAGGTTCTGACCAGTTCTGGAGAAGTGGTAGAGGAAATTTTGAGTAGTTCGGAGAACTGGTAAATTCCACCTCTGACTGGCCATGCCCCCAACTATTCTCTGAGTCCCAGCTGATCGGAAGGAAATGGGGATTTTGCAGTAACCTTCCCCTGGAGTGGGGAGGGAATAGAGATTTTACAGTATCCTTCCACTGCCATGCCCACCAAGCCACACCCACAGAACCGGTAGTAAAAAATTTTGAATCCCACCACTGCTTGGGAAACCAAGTCCTATCCAAAGACCAGCTTTAGCAGAAGGAGAAGGCAGCTCTAATGACTTCTTGAAAGTAAAACCCTTTGACAGGATCACTGTTTTGCTGTTGCTGCTTCAAAAATCCTTATTGGACAATAAAGCACTACATAATAAGATGATTATGTAGCAGAATAAGAATGGAGGAAAAGGAAGGGAGGAGGGGACTTGAGAAGTTTACCTTTCCTTGCTGTCTTAATTTTTCGCCAAGATACCTTTCCTTGCTCTGAAAAGGCTGAGGAAAGAAATCCCTGTTTTGCAAAGGATTTCCCAAATGTAAAGGTCGGGCAGGTTTAGTATCAAATTGTTTGCTCTGGGAGAGATATTGTCATTGATGGCACTTTAAAATACCATAGAAGTATTTTTATTTGATTGTGCTGTTAGTCTAGCATCCTGGGTTTTAGTTTATTATGCCGTGTTTATATTGCTATAACGTGTCATTTTTATTCTGGACTTTGGGGGAAATAAAAAAGAGGAACAAAGATGAGAGGAATGAAAAATAAGCTAAAGTCAAAGTCTGTAGATATGATTTATTTCATCTATTTATTAAAATACTTATATAATCCTGCAGTAGTTTATATACGGCACTATAAAATAAGCCAACAAAAGAATAAATATTAAGAGAGACTAAAGGCTAAGACAAAAAGACAACATAGAAAAAGCATTTCCAGGGAAGTGATTCTGTTGTTGGGAGTCTACGGAGAGGCCAGAAGAAATAATTACACAAGGAGGTTTTGCTGTAAAAATTGTTCCCTGTACTAATTCCATTCTCCAAAATTCAGTATTATTACAACAGAAGGAATCTGTATAGGAAAAGGGATACTGAATCAAGGAGCATACAGATGTGAAGGAAAGAGGGAATAGTGTTGAAGGACAGAAAGAAGGAATAGCTTTCAATCCAAGCAACTATCAGATAAGTGGTGCTCAACTCTAAGTCAAAAGACAATATCTCAATAACTGGAGACAATATCTCAGATGAAGCCCCTGCCTAGTTCACATGAACATAAGGTGACTTGCAAGATTCTGTTAGCAAAACTGTTACAATAAGTAATCATGACCTATTTGTCATTGGTTTTTTTAGTCAACTCTGTAGGATGTTGCCCTTCTCAAAGCAGGGAGGTGGGATGCAAAGGGAGAGGAAGTTAGATATTTATTTACAGGCATTCTATTGGCTGGAGAAAAGAAAATAGTTTAACAAGACTAAAGCATTTATTTAACATTGATTCCTGGGGGAAGGGGGATTACCTGTTCTGCTTCATCCAGATTTCAGGTAAGGGAGACATCTCTCCATTCAAGAACACATGGTGACAGTTTAATTACTTGCCAGACAATATGATTTCCTCTGAAGGAAATGTTCTACCCAGAGGGGATGAGACATCGAGTTCCTAGAAAAGAATATGGCAGGCTTGTATGAGTGTTGGTGACAAACAGATCAACTTGTTTCTGTACCACTGGGGGTAATTCTGCTTTGATTATTTTGAACCTGTAAAAATGGCCAAACCAATTGGAGATTCAAGATCAAAATGACTAGTTTGAGAGAGAAGAGTGGGTAAAGGAAAGGCTGTGTAGAAGCAATTTATTTCTTTTTGCTTTCTTCCAGTTTAAAATCCTGTAATCTTGAGCCAAGTATCTCAGCCCATCTTTTTCCCCCACAGAAATAATGTTTATTAGGTCTGTAAAAGAAGTTCATCTTGTGTTGAGTTTACCAGGCAAAAGGGGCCTAATTTTGAAATTACTTTTATTGAATGATCTATCAAAGGTATACTTTTTTATTCTCTCCAGGTAGAAAAGCAGTTTCAAGCCATGTGATTATTGAAAGTTTAGATTCAAGTAAATTACAAAATCAATGTTTTTGAAGTGGAGCATGTTGCCAATTGTGCCTGCCTAGAGATTTTGCAAAGTTCATAAGCACCCTGCGATTGTGAGAGGTGAGAACTCTTCAGCTGTGATGATGAGATTGTTGAACATTGGGAAATTAATTCCAATTTCAGGAAATTTCAATCCTTTGCCAGGTTTGGAAAAAAGATGAAATATGCAGAAAATTTAAACTGATTGATATGAAAGGGCGTTCTTATTCACATGCATAAGTCATTATTGGGTAACACACATACAACAAAATGAGAAAACAGTTTTGAGATGTATTTGTTTAGGCTTGAAGATAGTATAATAAAAATGCTCACTTATCTCTGCATTTCTAGGCCTTCCTCCTTTATGCCTAACTTTTCTTTGCATTTTCCTTTCCAATAATTCCCTCTGGACTTTACTTCAGCTTCTTTTTCCAATGGATCACTTTTTCGGGTCTAGGACTTTTCGGCTCAAACGTATGGCGCTGCCTCTTTCTCCTCCAGGGTTTTGCCTCCACATTTGTATGCCTCGGCACTTTGGGCCACGGCCCCTCCATCCCAGTTCCTTCGCTGCGGCCCATTCGTTGAAGTACAATTCGCGTCAGGCTTTTGGGTGCCCAGGACAGTTCGCAGCCACGGGCGCTGCAGTTCAGAGGGAGGCTCTGTCAGTTTGGAGCCTCCCGAGGCAACCAAGAGCAGTATGGGGGAGGGATCCAGCCACAAAAGGGAACCCCACCTGATGGATCCCTCATCCTCTACAGCCGCCCTCCCCCCATCTTTTGTGGCTGGATCTCTCAGCTGCAAACTGTCCTGGGTGTCCAAAAGCCCGACATGAACTGTACTTCAACAAATGGGTCATGGTGAAGGGACTGGGATGGAGGGGCCATGGCCCAAAGTGCCAGGGCATAATAACGCAGAGGCAAAACCCTGGAGGAGAAAGAGGCAGCACCAAGAGTTCGAGCCGAAAAGTCCCATTTTGCACTTTTTCTGATGTAATTCCTTTAGTTTTCTTTGCTTTATCTGCTGCTTTGTCTTCTCATGTTGTACCAATATTACCATAGTCCCCTTTACCACTTTTTTTGTCCCTTATATATACTAGGTTACATTTATTTATTTCTAGCCAACCAGTGCATATAAATGTGACTTTAGGTTGCATATATCAAATGAAAACCCAAAGAAAAGTGTATTGCAAATAAAATCAAAAACAGTTGGTAGAACAAATCCACAAATCAATGATATACCGTACAGCTGGGGTTCACCAAATCATACACTTACACTCCTAAAAGATGGGCTTATTTTTAAGATTAGATTAAATTGCAAAATCAATGTTTTGAAATGGAGTATGTTGCCAATTGTGTCTGCCTAGGTTGGGTAAAAACTAAATTTTAAAACTTTCCTGAAGGCTCACAAGGTCATATCTATCAGAATCTGGTTTGTGTGAGTGAGTGTGTGTGTGTGTGTGTGTGTGATTCCAAAGAACAAATGCTGCAACAGAAATGACACTCCTTCTAGATCACATCAGATGACATTGCCTGAAGGAGAAGAATGTCAGCTCTTCAAAATGGACCAGATTTGGAAATCAAAGTTATGAATGCTAATACAAATTTTATTATAAGGTTTCAGTACCAAAATGTTGCAAGTCTAAATACACATCCCCCCTCCCCTTATCTTTATCAGAATTAAATAGGATTTCAGTAAGCCATTAATTTAGACTCCTGCGAGTCCCTTGGCCTGCAAGGCAATCAAACTGGTCAGTCCTAGAGATCAACCTTGACTGCTCTTTAGAAGGTCAGATCCTGAAGATGAAATTCAAATACTTTGGCCACCTAATGAGAAGGAAGGACTCACTGGAGAAGAGCCTAATGCCGGGAATGATTGAGGGCAAAAGAAGAAGGGGACGACAGAGAATGAGGCATCTGGATGGAGTCACTGAAGCAGTCGGCATGAACTGAAATGGACTCTGAGAGATGGAAGAGGACAGGAAGGCCTGGAGGAACATTGTCCATGGGGTCGCAATGGGTTGGACACAACTTCGCAACTAACAACAACAAGCCTTTAACTTTTAATTATTAATAATTTAGTTTAATGGGGGATTAATTTTAAGTGTACCATGATTTCAATCTGTAAATTTGAGAGTTTATCCCAACCTTGAGTGTTATAATCAACATAAAAGTGAGGTGTCATTAAATACAACAAAGGTTGAAGAGTAATGAGCAATTAATAGCAGAAACTGTAATATTGAATACTGAAATTGAATATTCAGCATTTTTCAACCATGTATGGCTTGGGAGCAGATTATAAAATGGTGCCAAACAATAAGTTAACACTTCCTGCAGTAAACTCGACATTTCATTTAAAAGTCAGCAAAATATAACAAACATTACTTTGGCAGCAGCCTCTCAATCCCAAGATTCACAAGAGAGAAGTAATACTTGCCAGCCCTTCAGATAAAAGGCAGCAGGTTGATGAAAATATTCCCAGAGCTGCAATGTAACTGGAGGAATGAGTTTTTCATGAGATAACCCTGGATATATTCTTTTATGATAAAGTTTGGCTCTATAGCTCGGAGCAACAGCACATTCTGAATAACCGATAACACAAATAGAAACCATTTGGACAGTTGCCTCTGGGAATATTTTTTTTTAATCTATAGGTTGATAGCCTCCGCAGGTGACAGACCCTGACCAGCCTTATCTCAGTTGAGAAGCTAAGCAGGATTGGGTTTGGCAGATACTTGGATGGAAAAGACTTTCTTGGAATATAAGAGTTATAACTAAACTGGGAAGTAAAAAAAAAAAGCATCCAGAAGAAGGCAATAACAAACTACTACCATATTGCTGCTGAAGAAACCTACATGAACATATCTATGAAGGCATCAAGAGTAGGGTTCAACCTGAAGTAGACTTTATCTCATAACCTGATAAGGAGAAAGGGTACAATTTTGTTATTTCACTTTGTAGATGTTAATACATGTCAGCCATGATAGGTCAAAATAACCTAGATTAAAAAAAGTAAAGAGCAGATTAATTTGTTGTCCTCAAAACCAGGAAAAAGCAAATACAATTGTGAATGTCTTAGATGAACCTGACATAGTATAGTAGATTACGGGGCTACTTTGAAGGCCCTTATTCAGAAATATACTAGAGACCATACAAGACAAACCAATGCCACCTTCATTGACCTTGCCTCTACCTTTGATTCAATTGACTGGTTCCAGGTATGGGAAAAATTAACTAGGAAATATATTGACAGGGTTTTATCCAGTGGTGACATCCATTTTTTTTAAACTACTGGTTCTGTGGCCGTGGCTTGGTGGGCATGGTGTGGCTTAGTGGGCGTGGCAGGGGAAGGATACTGCAAAATGCCCATTCCCTCCCCACTCCTGGGGAAAGGATATTGTAAAATCTCCATTCCAACCCACTCTGGGGCCAGCCAGAGGTGGTATTTGCCGGTTCTTCAAACTGCTCAAAATTTCCGCTACCGGTTCTCCAGAATCTATCAGATTCACCCCTGGATTTCAGGGGTGAAACCTGCTGGATTTCACCTCTGGTTTTATCAAACTAATAATTAATTACAAACTGACATTACCACCTGAGTGGTACCCACAAGGTTCCTTGTCAGGCCTTATTTTGTAGTCCCTATGAGCCCATTCTTATTCAACAGCGCTCCCTATATTATGGGAGGGCTTACTTTTATTTTATTATTTAACTTTTATAATAGTAGTTTTATAGTAGTTTTATCTTGAAACTCAGAGCCTTTAGCATTTTTTATTCATCCTTCACCTCTTTCCCTGGTGTCCTTCTTCCCTCTATAGGAGAAAATGCTAAAGGCTCCGAGCCTCAGTGTTCTGAAATGCTGAGGCTTGGACTCTTTCAGAATGTCAGTTTTGCTAGTGGTTTCCTCTCTGGAAAAGAAAACATTACCAAATAACATCATTCTCACAATGATTTAGAATGCCCCTGTTTTAAATCATGCTATTTGGAGAAGGAGACTACTGAATCATCATGAGAATGGGTCTCGCATGCAGGATGGAGTGAGTTGCCAGGAAAGTAGTAGGCTTTTGGGGCAGGGAGAAGGTCCACATGCCCACCGACTAAGCTCGGCAATGCCTTTCAGCCTGTGGCAGATTTCTGCATGGTAGTGGGTGCTGGGCCTTCCAGGGCCTTCCACATCCCCAGAGGCAACCAAGTGTGGTCTCTTAACAACTGTAACAGGGAGAGCTTCTATTATGGTCATTGAGTAAGAAAGTCACATGGGTGCCTTGCTAAATAATTGCAATGACTTATGACCAAAATTCAGTTGTGATCATACGTTGAAAACTACCTGTAGTAATATTCACTCACAGCCTTCGCACACTTTAACCAGTTCAAAATCAAATTATTCTCTCAATGAAAAATCTGAAATAAATAAATAAATTTGAAATTTTATTTCAAATATAACCATCCCCTGCAACCTCCAACAGCATTATGCTGAATGAAATTCAGTGGCAGATCAACAGTGCAATGTGATTTTACCATTTTAAAAAATAAATAAATAAAATAAGTAAATTAGGTCTGTTAAATTTTGAGAAATCTATTTTACTACCTCCCTCAACATTCCCCAATGAAGGAAAGGACTGAGAATTGCAGCCCCACCGCTATCTTAATCTCCCTGGTGACATTATTACTAGTATTTTCTGAAGCTCTTGAAGATACCTCTCTGTCATACTTTTTAGTAATAAGCCAGATATACATAAACTTTTTTTGGTCCAGATAAAAAGGCATGTGATACTAATTTCAATTTGGTTCTGCACAAGATTAGCTGAAACAGACAGTTTCCATAACCCATGTCTGAAGTGCCTGGGCAGCATCTCTCCCTTACTTATTCTGTCTTTGTTTTAAAATCCTTTAGTTTCACTCAGAATCCAATGTCTATGCAAAATGGCAAAGTGCTTTGCAGCAATAAATGATTGCAGAGCTCAGCAACTAAGTGCTTACAAGCCTTTTTGGATTTGCACTTGAATCTTTAATGGAGAAAAACAGTATGAAATGTGGTGTGAAATACTAACTCAATATTTTTAAAACTTCCTTTCTTAAAGGGAACCACATTTATCAGTCAATATCGCAATAAAAACTTTGTATGTGGCTTAGGATCCTAGGCACATGCATATATTAAAAAACAGACTGTCTTAAATATACAACTAGGAGTTTGTTTGTGGAACTAGAACTGTACTGAAACCACAATCCTTTTTAAATAAAGTCATAATCAGTTGCCTAAATAATGCAAGAAAGGATCATATTGTTTTTTCAGTTGTTAAACAGTTGGGAGAAGGAAAACCATGAAAACGGTTTTCTACAAATAATTCAGGACCTGATATACACTATTGTTCAGATGCAATTCTTCTTTGTGCCTATGTACTCTAGCATAAAGATCATTATTCAAAAAGAAAGCTATGTCCAATGGAAGTATTCCATAGAAAACATCACATGTCCTATTCCCCCTCATGGATAAGCAGGGTTAAGCAAACAGCCACATAAAAAAGTATGTCCACCATTATAGATCGTGTCCCTGAGAAGCTCAAAGCTCCTTCAACAAATTAATTTGGAAACCACTGCTAAATGCTGGATAGTTATGTAGAATCCCTCTTGATCGTAAAGTAGGACCATAGAGTATCTAGATCTGCTAGACATATGGCATGTTCTTTGATCAGAGTTAAATATAATGGAAAATTATCAACAGATGATAGATAGATAGATAGATAGATAGATAGATAGATAGATAGATAGATAGATAGA
>WNWU01000050.1:5684026-5756540 GCA_012654045.1 Ptyas mucosa
AGATAGATAGATAGATAGATAGATAGATAGATAGATAGATAGATAGAGATGATAGAGATAGAGATAGAAAATGTGTTTTTCCCACTACTTGAATGCCTCCAAACCTTTAAAATATGCTTTAGATATTTGATTCTCAGGAAAAGAAGTGGAAACTCTACAATCAGTGGAAAAAATGGATAAAACTGTCACCCTTTCTCACCAGCTGGAGCCTTCATTGATTCATTCATCTCAGCATGAATGGAAAGTGCTTTTCCATTCATAGAATGGCTAGTTTCCACCCAAAGTATAGTCTAGAATGATATATGATTACAATTACAAAGTACCACATCAAATTCTTCATAAATCTGGTAACATATCTTAATTAAGAATTAATTAAATTAATTAACATATCATAATTAAGAATGCCTAAGGAATTTACCTTATTATTTAAAGAGTTGAATAATTCTATAATTTGTCATTTTTAGGAAGAATCTCAGTAGCTTGATGAAAAAAATATTTCCTGAAATACACAATTTTTATTGTCATATTTTCCAATTTAATAAATGGTAGAAACAGTTTGCAATTTATTTTTTATATATTATTAACTATTCTAGAATTAAAGTGATTGCAGTACATGATGAGAAAATAGAGGTGTCCTATCTTTTCCTAATTTAGTTTTTGTAATGCTCTTAATCTTATTAACTGAATGGATTAAACTTCTTAAACTGGACAATCCATAATTTGTGAATACCATAGTTAGAACTTCTTTTCATGCCTTGCTTTGTGGAAAGATAGATATTAGACCAATGCAAGTAAAACTGAATTTATATTAGCTAATTTATTTAGAATCAGGGCAGAATTAATTTAAATCTCTCAGCGGAGAATTCAAATTAGGAACAATGTGGCATGGTCTGAAAACATCATGATGCAATCAATATAGGGATTACATTATATTAGGAGGTATGCAAAAGAAATTTCTTATTTAATTAACATTCATTTTAAAAACATAGCAAACTGTGTTGGCTCCTTTGCCACACAGTATGAATTTTCACATCATCTGCCAGTTCTTTAAAATTGATGACTTTCAGTTTAGAAAAAGGGCTATTCTTTAAAGATGGTGACATTGGTATATAATCTTTCCATTGCATTCTATTAAAAATGTAGCCACTTTTTGATGACATTATACTACAGTACCAAAAAAGCACATCATATACAAACAGAAATGTCTCTTTTTAATTGACCCATCACACATGTTTGTGCATATGTGTGAATATATTATATTATATATGTGTATGTGTATGTTTATATGTACATTTCCTCATTAGTCACCCAATTCATTCTAGCAAATTTATCATCAAACTTAATGGCCACTAAGCAAACTATGAGAGAGGGGGGGAGGGGGAGAAAGAGAGAGACAGAGAGAGAGAGCCATCTGATTCACATAAGGTCACTGTCCTATGCCTAACCCATTTCCCCACATTTTTGCCCATTCACAAACTAGAGAAATACTTATATCTCTTAACTACCAAACAAAACTGATGGCAATTCCTACCTGGACTGACGGGGTTGATTATTTTAGGGGGTTTTAATATATGTTTTAAATTATATATTTATATATTTGCATACTTTGTGTATGTATTCTATGTTTGTTGGGTTTGTTTTTATTTGTTGTGAGCCGCCCTGAGTCTACGGAGATAGGGCAGCATACAAATTGCATTAAATAAATAAATAAATAAATAAATAAATAAATAAATAAATAAATAATTCTATGATTCTTAGAAATATATCTCATGTGAGAATTTCTTTATTTTCTTTCCTTTTCTTGATGCATCCTATTCCTTTCCCTGTTTTGCCAAATTTCTAAATAATGTAAACATTGTAAGTATAAATACAAACACCACAGTGTGTGTGTGTGTGTGTGTGTGTACATACCTACCTACCCAGACATATAGATATCTGTGTCTACTTGTGAGATTACAACTAGGCAATGTGATTTTATTTGCAACTAACATTTATTTTACAAGGAGCATCTTCTAATCCAATAGGAAGGAGAGGGTCAGGCTTTTGTACAATTGTTGTAAAGATAGTTAGGTGTTTCTAATTGCAATTCCCAGGAGCCCCAATTAATCTGACCAAACGAAAGGAGATGCCATCTCTAGGACCACAGATTCTCTTTAACATAGTATGTCCTTGTGGTAGGCTGGCAATGATATAGATATTTCTCTATTTATAATGTATATATAGCACTTCAGTCACAATTGACTCCAAGCTCTGTTTAATGATCTGCACAGTAATAATAAATATAATAACACAATACTACAGAACAAGAAATCAATGTGAAAGAGAAAATAAATTTGATAATTCTGGTTGACAGTAGCACAATTCACTCATGGAAATATAGTATGCTATGTTTATGAAAGTCTTCTAGATTTTAACAAGGTTCCAGAAAATTAGAAGGGGAGGGTTAGTCTTAACTCTAGACAAAACTATTCCAAAGAAAACTATTCCAAAAAAGAGGAACTCCTAATGAAAATGCCTACTTCACCCCTTCCCACCCAACTTCTTTGTACAAAGGAGATCTCAACTCTCTGCTTGTACACATATCAGGATGTGGGTAAGTTTTCTTTAGTTTGAGGGTAGCTTTATGGGTTTCTTTATTTTTTGGAAAAGTAGGTTAAGACTATTTTAGGATTGTACTTCCATGTATTTTTTTTGCTTCAAAATGCTGAGAAGCAGAGTTCCATGTTCAGAAAATGTGATGGGACATGTACCTGTAGGAGCAGTGGGAGAGAATTTTGGCAACATAGAGCCTTCCCAGAGAGAAGCCTGGATGAAGCTTCTCGAAGCTGGATGTGCAGTCCCAAGCTGGATGGGGAGGAGAGGTTGAGGAGAGCTACAACAATGATTCTCTCAGGATACCCAGAGGAGGTTGAGGAGAGCTACAACAATGATTCTCTCAGGATACCCAGATAGGGTAGAAGATTATAGATTTATCTTGACAGGATTCTGTCCATTAGGTGTAAGAAAATAAAGGATTAAACTCAATTTAATTGAAGAAGGAGGAGGAGGAGGAGGAGGAGGAGGAGGAGGAGGAGGAGGAGGAGGAGGAGGAAGAGGAAGAGGAGGGGGGGAGAAAAAGCTACCACAGCATCTACTTTTAACTATGGCTGATTCATATATTTCGGTATAAGCCTAAAATTAAGTCCAATTGTGAATTTTCATGCTCCATAGAGCCAAATAAGTAGGCGTACCAGGAAAGGGAACTTTTTCAGCCCAGAAATAAAAGTGATAGTGACATGACACCCTGTCAGCCAATCCTTGCTTCCTGCCTGCTGTTCAAATGTTTGAAAATCCCAAGCTTAAAAGGAAAACAAACCAAACAAGCTATGTTGAAGGCTTCAGATGCCTGTGGCATTTGATAACCATCTTGCTATTAATATGCATCACAGAGCAGCACTGCAAAAAGAAGCACTATGGAAAGTTCTGTTTTTCAGGGTTGCAGCCAGCCATCTTTTCACCTCCCACGATGTGCCATTTCATCTTCTCTCCTGATTCTCTTTTCAACCAGCAAACCTCACCAAGTAGCCTTTGCTCTAATTATGGTTCATGAAAGGACTTCCTACATTACATAGGCCTCAACCTTACTTCATCATAACGAGCCATAGAAAAGGAATTTCAGGATAAAGCTGTATAGTTCTTTGCCCTATGATTTACATTAGACATTATTAGGCAGAAAAGTGAAAAGGCAGCAAAAGGGGCAGAAGAGAATCATGGCAAAGATTTTGGACTTTTCTTATCTAGTTCGGTCTTGAGTTTTGGGAGCTGGAAAGTCAGTGTCTAAATAGGTATCATGTTTGTGAGCTAACCCGAATCTCTAAATATTTGCTTCATCGATTTCCAATATATACAGAGATTTAAAGGAGTTAAAACAACTAAAGTATATGAAAAAGTTTATCTTTCCCTAACCCATTTCCCACAACTATGACCTCTTTCTAGCTATTAAAGTTACTTCTTGAGCCCTGAAAATGAGAACAAGAGAACAATGAGAACAAGGGTGAGATAAGGATCTGGATAGAGTACCTTTCTATCTTCTTCTATTGTTAATCTTCAGGATACACTCCAGAGGTGGTATTCAGCAGGTTCTGACCAGTTCTGGAGAACCGGTAGGGGAAATTTTGAGTAGTTTGGAGAACCGGTAAATACCACCTCTGACTGGCCCTGCCCCCATCTATTTTCTGCCTCCCAAGTCCCAGGAGGAAATAGGGGCTTTGCAGTAACCTTCCACTGGAATGGGGTAAGAATGGAGATTTTACAGTATTCTTCCTCTGCCATGCCCACTAAGCCATACCCACAGAATCGGTAGTAAAAATTTTTTGAATCCCACCACTGGTACACTCTATAGGAGCATGGTGGCTCACGTGGGTAGGATGCTGGGTTGATGATCAGCAAGTCCGTGTTCAAAACCTGAGTACTGCTGTGTGATGGGGTGAGCTTCCATCATTTGCTCTAGCTCCTGGTGACCTAGCAGCTTGAAAGCATGCAATTGCAAATAGATAGATAAGTACCACTTTGGTAGGCACATTAACAGGGACATGAAAGGAGCCCTGAACTGAGCATCCTCCCTTCCCCCCCAGACAACAATGATGTCATCAATTAATCCTTTCAACCCGGAAGTGCCTTGATGCTTCCGACACAAACGTGAGTGAGGTCTTATCTTTGTTTTTTTTCTTTTTGGTATCAGAAAAGGCTGACAGGCTAGCAATTAATATTCCATGCCAAGGAATTATATGAAAAAAATGCAAATTGATTGATTGATTGATTGATTGATTGATTGATTTCTTTCTTTCTTTCTTTCTTTCTTTCTTTCTCTTATTTATTTATTTGTTTGTTTGCTTGTTTTTTCAGAACATGAAAGTCATACCTAATCAATGAAGCAGAAAATGTTTTAAAACAAATGTACCAGTATGCAGTCACGAACTGAAATGTAAAAGGGATAAGAAAATGATGCCATTGCAATTGTTTTCGAAGCAGAGGCATTATAAATGTGGGTATATATTCGATTTCTCAGCTAGAGAGCAAGCTTCACATTCCACCCAGTTTACCACACTTTAATGAATACTTCTGAATCATTTCCCAAATATTCTCAGGCCTACTGAAGACTTTCCAAACTGTTCCACATATTTGAATTAATTTTAGGCATGTTAAAAGAGCCAGAAGGCATAACAGAGAGTTTGTACCTCTGTTGCTCTAATCCCTGCAGTTAGCTTTTGCACTGCTCTTTTTGAAAGCATATATTGAAAATATGTGTAGTTATGTCTTCTAAAAGGCTCACAAAGCACTATCCCGTTCAAAGAGTTGATTGCATTGGAAAATTGAATTCAGCAGGACCTCTTCTTATTCTCTTCAACATAAGCAGAGAGCTGAAAGAATAAATGAGTAATATTGAGTAGCAGGATCCCATTAAAATTGCTCATAGTCCAGAGAAATATAGTTGTCTTGGATTCAGAATATGGGTTTAGTCCAGGTAGCAGAAATGCTATGAGATGTTCATTGTATTTGAAGTAGAAGCTAGAATTATCAAGAAATATATGAAGATATTACAGCATCACCTCTTTCTAACTACATGTTGAAGACAGGAAAAACTGATGAAATCTGAAGTGAACGAGAGTGAAGAGAGGAAGTCACCTTATTTCTTAAATAAGGAAGGTCATTTAACCAACTGAAGAGCTGGTGAGTATTTGAAAGAGAGATACAGTGTGACAGTATATGAAGATCCATTCCATATCTATTTCTCACCATTTGTCCTGATGGTCAAAAAAGCTCATAGCTACAAAGAGATGGGAAGGTACCATCTTTGAAGGTGCAGTTCATTTGCTATGAACTAAAATTTCCATGTAAGAAAACAAGACTCAGCACCTTGTTTTCACCAGGGATACTTTACTTAATTGTTTTGGACCAAATGCTTCCATTTGATAGTTGGTCAAGAGATGACACTAAATTGCTGGTTTAGTGTCTTAAGGCCAAATAATTTTTAGATAAGATGAAAGAGTAGGGTTAAAATAATGTATATGTTATAGTTAAATAACCCTGGGATGTGGCAATTACATATGGAAAATAAACTCCTTCCTAATAATTCCTTTATCTGGATTTTTAAAATGCACTTTTAAGGGGGCGGGGACTTCCTGCCTTTATTGAAGATAATTTCAAGAATGGAAATTTGCAAGAATGCTTCTTGTTTTATGTATAAAATATAAACCAAACCTCCCATTGTCCTGTATGAATTTTTTGGCCTATTTTGGGGAGTTTTTTTACCCGTTTTTGTGGCTTTTTTCAGCCTATTTTATAGAAAAAAACAGGCAAAAAAAGCCTCAAAACAGGCCAAAAAAGCTTCAAAAACAGGCTGAAAAAAGCCTCCAAAAATGGGCCAAAAAAAAGCCTAAAAATGGGCTGAAAAAAGCTTCAAAAATGGGCCTAAAAAGGCCTGAAAAAGGCTGAAAAAAAGCCCAAAAACGGGGTGTGTGGAGGCCAAAAAACAGCTAGTAGGTGAACAGGGCTTCGGCAATATTCAGTCTATAAGATGCACAGACATTTTCACCCCCTTTTGGGAGACAAAAGGTGCATATTATAGTCCCAAAAATACGGTGTGTGTGTGTGTGTGTGTGTGTGTGTGTGTATGCTAAATTTACATTTTTACTGACAAAGAAATAAAGGGAGACTAGTATAGATCTATTTCAAGCTATTTAGCTCTCATCAGCTAACCATACCCTTCTGGGATACACGCACACACACACACGCACACGCACACACACACACATGTTGTTAATAGTTACAAAGTCGTGTCTTACCCATCACGACCCCATGGAAAATGTTCCTCCAGGCCTTCCTATCCCCCGGAGTCCATTTAGGCTCACGCTGACGGCTTCAGTGACTCCATCCAGCCACCTCATTCTATGGCATCCATCCATCCATCCATCCATCCATCCATCCATCCATACATACATACATACATACATGTATATATGTGTGTGTGTGTGTGTGTGTGTGTGTGTGTGTGTATGTGTGTATATATATATATATATATATATATATATATATATATATATATATATGTCCCACAGTAATGTGGGACAAATCAGGGAAATACATTTTCCAGTGTAATAAGTTCTTTAAAATCTGCTGAGTTTGTCCTGCTGTACAAGAAAGGTATTATGCTGTTGGGACCACTTAATAAACTCTATTAACATAAGCCACTTGCTTATAATGTGATATTTGGATCAGTGTCTGCTAACTCAGATGCATTCATATGACCATGTGTACTTTGTTCCATGAATGATTAAACTGTAGAAAACATTACTCTGTGAACTGCCTTCAGTTATTGGCTGTCACGTATCTGGCCAAGTAAATGTTGGATGAGAAGCATAATTCTGAAGCTGGGCAGTGCCGAAATTGAATGAATGAATGAATGAATGAATGAATGAATGAATGAATGAAAAGATCATACTCCCTCTTGGTTAATTCTTGAAATAGCAAGGACATATAATTACAATATTGTGGTTCCAAATCTAGTTGAGGCTCGATAATATGGCTTAACTCTGCACAGAACCCAGTTTTTATTCCTGTGCCTTATTATGTGTAATACCTAGTTGGGAAAGATAATTGCAACTTCTGGCATTATTCTTGGTGTCACAGAGGAGCACAGGAAGTAGGATCCAACTCAGCATACTATTTAAGGCATCAATGATACCCATTGGCAGTGGTATGGTGTATGGTGCATCATCTTCTCAGCCATTTTCTTCTAGCCCACTGGCTTTCTCAAATGTCTACTATTCTCTCCACCTTGAGTTATGGCTGCCTAAGTATGCTAGTGAGTTTTAAATTTCCAAGTGGAATTACAGATTTCTCGCTTCTTCAAATAGACAATCTTGTTTTGTCTGCTTTTCTCCCTAGGTTTCATTCTAGCATTTCATTGTTTTAATCACCTCATTTGGATATTTCACTTAGGTATCCAAATTCAAATGCCCAAACTAATTTTAAACTCATTAAGAAAAACCTTTTATTACTGGAGAAAATCAAATTTTACACATGACATATTAAACAGTGACTTCTGTAGTTCTGGTAAATTAAACTACGATGGCCATAATGTAATGGGGTGAAGAATTGCTGATGTCTTCCAATAACTACATTCTAAGAAGGAAGGAGAAAATGTAATGATATAGAGAAGATTATTATTGTTATTTTTTTAAAAAAAGAAAACCTTATATTGTGAAAGCTATTTCTCCAGAAGCAATTTTTAAAAAACCAAATTTTATTTCTTGAAATATCATAGGAATCAGGCAGATTTAATTCAATATATAAGTGCTTTTAAGTATATTCCAAGTAGAACATAGACCAGGAAAAAAAGTGGAGGCCCATGGGTGTGATCTATTCTTTGCTGACCCTTTACAGTTTAAGTCAAAGGCTGTAATATATTTGGGTCTTCAAACTTTGCTCATTCAAAGCAGTTTATTGTCTGCTGTCAAATTATCTGGAAGCTGTAACATATGCCTGTTGAGTAGCATGGGATATAAATGTGCAAAAGTGGATTGGTAGTCATTTAGTTAGATAATAATGCTTAAGACCAAATCACAACCCAATTAGATATTTAAATTTTATATCAAAGCCTTATTTACACGACCAAATAAATAGATGTATAATTCAAGCTTTAAGATGCTGCTAGATCAGAGGTTGAAATATCTGGTCATTCCCACACTAGAAATTATAGTGATTGCTAGCATTATCCAGACATCACAGGGATGATATATCAAAAATGAAGATAGACTATATATGTCATTGTAATGATGACTGGATGGCACTGTAAAATATTTAAATTAAAGATACAGAAATGGCTGTTATGTTGCCATGTCTCATCCACTCATGCTCCTACCTATTTTAAGAAGAACACACACACACAGAGGAATGAAGGATTTGTTCTAGAGATCAGAGCAACCTATTGTACCCAAAGGATTTATACACTGTGTTCCTTCTAAGCGGAATATCACTTTCTTAAACAAGGATTCAAATCCAAAGCCTTCAGAATAGGATATATATATATATATATATATATATATATATATATATATATATATATATGAGACAATATCTCAGTGGCAGGGCAAGGAAGGCTGCAATTCATTTCTGGAGGTTGCTGTACAATAAAGCATTTGCCATTGCTGAGAAAAAGTTTTTGTTTACTTTTTGTATTGATCTGATGTGAAGAGTTTTCATTGTTCTTTCCAGAGTTCTAGAGAAGCATAAAGAAATAAAGGCAAAGATTTATTTAGGTAGGTTTTCAAATCCCCTGCTTCATTCTCTTTCTATTTTCTTGGCTAGCAAGTCACATCATTCCCCATCTTTTCTTTCCTTCTATGGGATGGACTAGATAGTTATTACATTGCTATTTTTTAATTTTCTTTCTTCAGTTCTAGTGATTGAATAAATTGTTACTTATGCTATGCTTTAGTAGATATTGGAAGGCTTTACTGAACACACAGCAATATGGTTCTTGGGAAGGGAATTGGAGACATAGTGGGAAATAGCTATCATATTTGAGCTAAATCATTACCACTTGTGTTCCAGAATGTTAATGCCTTAAACTTGGAAAAGTAGCAATGTGTTTTGAGAGCTAGTTTATCTACGGTAATAAAAAAATGTTTTGAAGAAACGTTTAATGGATATATCAGGAATTTGTAATGGTGCCTTAATCTCCAGGAAATACATTGCTGCCATCCATGACTCATATACCACTTGAAAATTAAATTAAAATTACTTTTCAGTAAAGATTTATAGCTGAAATATTGTAAGATCAACAATTGCCCCAGGTTTACACTAGATCACTGCACCTTCACAAAATACCATGGTAAAATGCTAAACTTTTCAGAAATATCCATAAGATTTCACAAGATCACAGAGCAAAATTGTCAAACTGACTACAATACTTTGCCAGAATGTAATAGTATGTCAAGGCAGAAGTATCCACCATGAAGCTTACTGGCTTCAAAATAGTGGGTACAATTTGGTAATAAAAGACTCACCCATTTTGACACCATTGTTCAAGATGGGCAATGCAGTTTACAAAGAAATGAGCCTCTGATTGCCTAGTTGTATCCACCATTTTGAACTCAGTAATCATCACAACAGACACCTCTGTTTCAGATTAAAACTGTCAACTTCACATAACATTTTGACCAATTTGGGAGGGGTGGATTTCATATGGATCTAAAATTATTTCTCACTTAGTCTATATTCTTTTTTTTAAAGCTTACAAATATCAAGTGATCTTTTCAAAAGAGGATCTATTTTTCCGCAATAACAACATTTGCTGGTATAATAGAGCAAAAGTAAATATCTAAAGTCATATTCTAAGATTTTTCACTACTGTTATTGCTATGGTAGCATCCATATTAAATATAGTTGATATGTCTATTGTGATGAGGTTGGGAGAGGAAACATAGCTTTTACCAGCCTGGAATGTATTAAGAACCATTTGCTAATTTTAAAATGTTCAAATTGCAGGAGTCAGAACAATTTTAATAGCAAAAATGAGGCTTTCCAGTTTCTTGGATTTTTGTTTTACTGTAATTACTAATGCCATAAAATAGATCCCAGCCCCAATATAAAGTATTCTGCACTTCAGTATATAGTAGACATATGACTGGATCCAGATTAGGTTCACTGAAACTGAAATCAAAGAAAAATGTGGCTAATGTGTTAAATTCAGTGGACTTCAAAAAGAAGCTTATTTATTTATTAAATTTATATCCAGTTTTTTCATAAAAAATAACGCTTGTTATTCATATGTAATAGATATAATGGAATTTATATTAAACTATTGATTAAAAAGTAATAACCAGATAAAAACATATCACACTGAATTTAATTTTCTTCAGGAAAATATATCAGAATAAAGTGGTCTTTATAGTTTAGAGCAGGGCTGTCAAACTCCCGCCCCACAGGCCAGATGCGTCACAGACTGATCACACCGACACCAAGTTTAGCGAAGGGGAAAAAAGTCCCAATACATCATGTGATGCCGCCATGACGACGTGAGTTTGACACCCCTGGTTTAGAGAATAAGATGAGGCAAACCAGCTTAGTTTATCACATGAGGGTGATAGTGTTTGACAGACAAGGGCTTCTTTGGAAAGTCCTATAATTGAGTTACATTCATTTTTGAAAGAATGTGTTATTTCAAATAATTTGGCCTAAAATGTTTAGTGCTTTCTAATAATCCACATTTTGGTTGCAATAGCTACCTCCAGCTGTCCTTTATTAGTGATTTTATTAAAACAGCACCTCTTTGGAAGATTTGAATCTATTTTTTTCCAGGGTTTTCGCAATTGAGCCTTTGCTGACACTGATTAGGTAACTGTGGAGTCCTGGATGCTCTCTGATTATTTGCTTGTGGAAATTTCATTACCCAACTAAGTAACATTGTCAATGCTAGGGAATATAGGGTTGGCTCTCTATTTAATCTATAGTAGTTTATCCTGCTGTGACTACCAATCAATCTCTCCCATTGACTCTCTTCCTGCATACCAGAGGTGGTATTCAGCAGGTTCTGACCAGTTCTGGAGAACCGGTAGCAGAAATTTTGAGTAGTTTGGAGAACCAGTAAATACCACCTCTGATTGGCCCCACCCCCATCTATTCTCTTCCTCCCGAGTCCCAGCTGATTGGGAGGAAATGGGGATTTTGCAGTAACCTTCCCCTGGAGTGGGGAGAGATGGAGATTTTACAGTATCCTTTCCCTGCAGTGGGATGGGAACTTGAGATTTTACAGTCTCTTTCCCCTGCCACCCCCACTAAGCCATGCCCACAGAACCGATAGTAGACGTTTTTGAATCCCACCACTGCTGCATTCCCCTGTGAGCAGAGTAATCCTATACAAGACATATGGATTCCCTATTTCCCAAAATATCTTTTTTTTTTGTTTTTATTTTTTTTTTATTTAAAAAGTTTTTATTGGTTAAAAATGTACAATATTATAGTTTACAATATGTTGAATTTTCAATATCTTCATATAAAGATATTTCTATTATTATTTTCTTTTTTTAAATTCTCACACAACAGACATTATTATCTTAAATCAAAACAAACAACCAAGTTGTATAAAAATTATATAAACAGAAAAATATTATACAAAATACAATAAAAAAGAGAGAAAAGGAAATAAAACGTCAATTAAAGGAAACATTAAACAATAGATTCCCCTCCTTCCTTCATTTCCTGGTTCTGGCTCTTAAAACCATGGTCTGGCCTCCCCCCTCCTCCCGGGCCGCCACAGCTCCGTCCGCCCCCGCTCCTTGATCATCTAATACTTCCCCCTCTTCGGCTCCTGTATCTTCTCCACCTAGGAAGGATTTATGTTGGTCAAAAAAAGCCTTAGCTTCCATTACATTATTAATTTTCTTCTTACTATCCTCCCAAAAAATCATCAAACCCTCCGGAATCAACCACCTAAAACCTACTCCCTTAAGGTACAGCTTGTTTGATAAAAAATAATATTTTCTTCTTAATTCTCGTACCTGTCTGGGAATCTGCTTCAGGATGGTGACCTCCTTGCCCCTGTACACCAGCGCCCCCAGTCTTTGTTTTCTCAGTATCTCATCTCTCAGTTCCCTTCTCACAAATTTAATATGAACCTCTCTTGGTAAATTATGTAAAATTGCAAATTGTGAATTTACTCTATACACCAAATCCACATCCCTTCCAATAGACTCCAAATCTCTTTCTAAAAATTCACCCAACATTTTAACCATCACTTCTCTCAAATTTTCCTGGTCAAGTTGTTCCACGTTTTGGAACCTGAGGAAATAAGACATCTTATCCAATTGTAAAGTTAACATTGCATTCCCTCTCCCATCTTCCACCTTATGGAGTGCCCGTACCTCCCCCTCCAGACCCCCTATCTTCTTCTTGTTTTGCTCTGCCAGCTGTTGAACATCATTTAAATCTTTTTTCATAAGTGTCATTTCAGATTTAATTTCAAATAATCCTTTTTGCATATCATCCAACTTGTCCAACTTCTGATCCAATTTCGCCAGTCTTTCCATAATTTTTTCCATATCAGCTGCTGCTGATTTATGACCCTTAGCCATCTTGCATCAATAGAAGATGAGAAATCAAAGGACAAACCTCCAGAGAAGAAAGTGGGATTAACAGTCAAAGTAATTTTTCAAATATCCACCAGTGGGCGCTCACAGGAGCAACGAGTCCGAAGTATAGAGTAGGTCAAACAGGAAGCCAGAGGAGAATGTTGTCTTCAATCATAAATAAAGAAGCAGGAAGTCAGACTGCCGCCATAGCTCACCGGGAAGAGAGGCCACCAGACCTCTCCAACAAACTCTGCCACAGCCATCCACCAAGGAAAAGTCAGCAAAGTAAGGGGTTTCAGTCCATCTCCTTCCCCCTACTTCTCTGCCACGGCATCTTTCCAGCTACAAGGGGGGGGGGGAAACTCCAACCCCCCCTCTCGCCTCCAGGATGCCTGTTCGATTCTCCAGTCAGTCCGTTCAGTCCGTTGTGCCTTCTTATGTAGCACCGGTCCCCTTAGGCGCTGTGGCGCCTCCGCGGCCTCAAAAAAGGCCGCCGATCGCCTCCCACCCCCTCTGGAGCCTCGGGCGCGCCAGCATCGGCCTCCCGGCCCCTGGAAGTGAGGCAGGGGACCCCTGGCGAGCCGCCCTCAAACGGCAAACGCCCCAATAATGGGGCGTTTGGCCCAAAGGGCCTCCAGATGGGGGGGATCGGACTCTGGGGCCAGAGCTAGCCCGATCAGAGTCCGTCGCCCGCGGAACCGGAAGCGGAAGTCCCAAAATATCTTTTGATTGACTAGAAACATCTTATGGATGATGAAGTTGGAACTGTTTGTGAGACTCACAGATGTTAATATAGGTCTTGAATAGTTTCTTTGAATTTAAATAAAATGGTAACTAAAGAGCTTAGTATTAAGCATACTGGTAATCATAAACTAAATCTCTAAATAAACTCTCTTTAAATGTCTCTTTAAATTATGTAAATTATTAATTATATTCTTAGTCTGCTCATTAATTATAAATTATTTACTAATATTTGAATATTTAAATTAAATCATAAATTATTTTAGGTAAATTGTCCATTTTGTGGATATCAGTTGTCCATAACTTCTGTTAAAAGCCATAAATAAATTCTTGTGTCTGGGTGTAATGCAAATAGATCCATCACTGTAAAACATACACACTATAACTTTGGCTAAGTAGCAGGTTCTCATTTTGGGAGATTTGTCTACATCAGTGATTTGTCTCACCACAAAACTTCAGTCACACTTCAGAAGTTATCCACTATTAGTACTATTAGTGGATAACTACTTATCCACAGAAAGTATCCACTATTAACACTATTATCCACTAACACTATTAACACTATTATCCACTAACACATTATTCTGTTGCAGATTTATATGATCTTCTCTCAGCAGAATTCACAGTGTTTTGTAAACAGATAAGCCAATCTAGTTATTTATTTATTTATTTATTGGTTCAATTTATATGCCGTCCTTCTCCGGAGACTCAGGGCGGCTTACAATGTGTTAAGCAATAGCCTTCATACTTTTGTATATACCTGCTTAGTAGGGCTTTTGCCTCCCCCCAAGTGGTGTTCTTTTTTATACAAAGTCAGCTTATTGCCCCCACAATCTGGGTCCTCATTTTACCTACCTCGGAAGGATGGAAGGCTGAGTCAACCTTGAGCCTGGTGAGATATGAACTCACAGCAATTGCAGGCAGCTGGCAGCTAAATGCTACTTTAACAGCCCTTTAGTCCGCTGTGCCACCAAGGCTCCTGTTGTGTACAAAATGATCTATGTTAGAAAAAGTTGCATATGAAAGGATCTAAACTGAAAAAAAAAAGCATTGAAAGATCCCAATAGGCCAGAAAAATTGACCTATGAACACACCAGATATCTATTGATCCTCCTAACCTTAATCTAATATCTTGAAACGCTTTCTGAAAACCACTGAGAGAAGACACTGGGAAAAAGGGGGAAAGAACTATGTTACAGGGAAGTACCACAGCAAGAAGCTTTGAAAAGCACTTTCGAATGGATTTGTGATGTGAAGAATCTCGGAGTTTCAAAACTCTTCCCTCCAGCACAGGATTGCTAATTATGATTCAATTTTGCAGCATATGAATTATGTCTGGATCTTTATCAGAATTCCTTAAGAACATGCCCACTGTGACTAGCAGTCATTTGCAATGTGATTTCTTTTGTTTTTTGAGACTGTTTACAGCTGCTTGCACTATGAACAGCAGTCTTTCATTATGTGTTAATCTATGTCATACAAGAATGCCTGGCAGGAGCCCTGAACATAAGGGTTGATTAGGTGAGGTTCAGCATGTTAAGTGATGCATTTTTCACACGGAGTGCAACTTTTCTGAGTTCAATGCTCTTATATCATTTGAGCAAACACACCCACAGTCACATACTTTTTAAGAAAATAAATCCCAATTACGGATTCTTTCGGTATCATATAAAGAAACACCATTGTACAAAACAAACATCTAAAAACATTGCCCAAAAGCAAAATGCTAAAATGTAGAATCTTATTTGCTTTTTATTCACTTCTGCATTTTATCATGTAGTTTCTTTTATTTTTAATAGAAGTCAAACTGATAAAATTCAGGGTAATTCAGGAAATTAAACTAGCCAAACAATGAAACAAAAGATATGCCATCCAATGTACTAGAGCATGAAGATAAAAGTTTAAATATTTAGAAGAACACATTTTTCTATTAAATTCTGTCAATAAAGAAGTTTAAAAAAGTGATAAGCAATAAGTTTAAGGATGATACGTACAATTATCCAATTATATATTTGACCAGAATATTCTATATTCTTATCCTTATTATCCTTATAGATTAAATTCATGAAACAATGCCATATATTATAAAGATCATTTGAATATATGTGCATTGATGCTCTTGCTGGAGAATTTTCAAATTCCATATTCATTTCCTATATATTTAAGGTTGCATAACTTCTTTTTCAATCAAAGGTGGTTCTGAGATCAAAGATTTGGATCCCTGGGCATGATTCCAAATCCTGAGATTAGAATTCTAGTCCAAGCCTGAACCTAAATACTTGGCATGTTAGCTTTAAGTTTTAAGATTGCGTTGAAGTGCATTTTGGGGTGTCAAACAAAGCCCTGGGGTCATTTGATTGAATGGCTTCATAATCCCTTAGGTTTGTACAAGTTGTATCCCATATAATAGTGGGGAAACTGTTTTATAGCCATAAACAATTTGATTGCTGCTGGAGTGCAATTTGCCCCCTGTGGCCTATAAAATTTAGTTACGGCTTGTGTGTTCTTTTGGGCAATAGAAGTGGCATAATTTACCTGGGCTGTTAATTTCCTAGAGGCCTGAAATACTATACCCAAGTATTTAAAACATTTGCTCTAATTCATGGGAATCAATTTTCCACTTGTGCTTTTGTCTTTTGTTGGAAAAAAATACAACTTTAGATTTATTGCAATTGATTATTAATTGTTCCTCCTTACAGTAGGATACCAGAATTTTTAGTGTCTACTTCCTGCCTATAAAAGACAAGGAGAGAGGAACTGCATCATCAGCATAGCACAAAATTGGGAGATATCTATCAGCTGATTTAGGTGCATGGTTATCAATCTTCTAAAGGGTTTTAATCAACTCTTGAAAAGCAATGGTGCTAGTGTAGGAAGTTAGTACCCACCCCTCCTAGAAGAATGAAATATTCTAGGAAATATTAAAAAGGCAGAATATTATGTTTCCCTGGATGATAAAAGGAGAAACATGTTTTAAAGCAAAGCAGCTCCCTGTAGCTCCCTGCCCTCCCTTCAGCTGATGAGGGGATTAAGACATGGCCCTCAGGACATGATAGAATTAGCCCTCTACCCATCTCACCATATGGCACCTGGGAAGATTACATCACCCAGCAAGGCTCAACCAAGCCTGGGACACAGACAGCCTACAAAGTTAGCTAAGACCCCGTCCCCTGGGAGTCTGACAACCAATCAGAATACAAGCTCAAATTCAAAGGAGCTCTGGTGGCTCAGCAGACTAAGGCAGTTATTAACATCCACTTACATCTGCTGCCTGCAATTACTGCAAGTTCAAATCTCACCAGGCTCAAGATTGACTCAGCCTTCCATCCTTTCTAAGGTAGGTAAAATGAGGACCCAGATTATGGGGGCAATAAGCTGACTTTGTATAAATATGCAAAAGTATGAAGGCTATTGCTTAACACATTGTAAGCCGCCCTGAGTCTCCGGAGAAGGGTGGCATATAAATCATTTTTTTTTAAAAAAAAGCCAAACAGAGGGTATAAATCTCTCTCTGTCTCTCAACCATGTGCTTTTTGCCCAGGACTTCAAACCATGTGGTCCTGTCCACCATTAAAAAACATCCTTCCAATCAGCCACCATGTTGCCAGTGTTTTTCCCCCCACTTGGAACTGAACGCAGAAGGATATTTCTTCCAACACTAGAATACATCCTAGTTTCACCTCTTGAAAGTCTGAAGCCAGAAAGATCCTTTCTCCCATTACATCTTACTCTAGGGATGAGTTAAGTAGTCCCTGGTTTACAACAGTTTGTATAGTGATCATTCAAAGTTATCGTGGCACTGAAAAAAAAGTTACTTACGACAATTTTTCACAGTTATGACCATTGCAACATCTCCATGGTCATGTGATCAAAATTCAGAAGCTTGGCAACTGACTCATATTTATGATGGTTGTGGTGTCCTTGAGTCAAGTGATTACCTTTCACAACCATTTGACAAGTAGTCCCTGGGGACGCCAGATTCACTTAACAACCATGATATTTATTTAACAACTGCAGTGATTTACTTAATAGCTGTGGCAAGAAAGGTTGTAAAATGGGGCAAAACTTACTTAACAATTGTCTTGCTTAACAACAGATATTTTGGGCTCAATGGGGGTAGTACATCAAAGACTACCTGTAGTTTATGAATTAGGAACAAGAGTCTTTCGTCTGTAGAACGGGGCTGTCAAACTCCTGGCCCACAGGCCAGATGCATCATGCACTGGCCACACCCAGACCCAGTTTAGCGAATTGGGGGGAAAGTCCCGATACATCATGTGATGCCGCCATGATGACGTGAGTTTGACACCCCCTCTGTGTTGTGGTCCGCCAGCAGCCTGAGGAGTTGGACAGCGATGAGGCTGAGGAAGAACTTGGGCCAGTCCTGGAGGTTGGGAAAGGCGTTGGAGACAGAGATGGGGCCAGGGCCATCGGGGAGTGATGTACAGACTTTGGAGCCTCCAGAGGCTGATAATAGAGAGGCAAAGGAACAGGAGAAGCATGTTCCTAGTGCACCTATGAGAAGAGCTGCCAGAAGGCAGGAGCAGATAAAGCAGAGAGGATGACTCAGGAGTAAGGCCAAGAGATGATTGGCCCCTCCCATAAGGCTTAAAAGACCAGCAATGGCTCTTGGCCTCTTTGCCGGAAAACAACCATTGAGAGAATTGCTTCTTGTTTCACTGTATTCATTTCTTGTCGGCGTCTTCTGCTTCTGAACTTTTGCCAAGAAAAGCCTTTGGCAGTTTGCCTAATTATTCCACGGTCAGGTGATAAACTGAGGAATGGTGTTTTGAAGAATTTGCTTTAATTTAGTTTGGACTGCGCTGAGAATGAGTTAATTCTCAGCTGTTCTAATAATGTTTGTTTGTTTTTGAACTGTTTGTATTTAATACTAACTACTTGGGCCTGGGTCACAACATGCTGTAGAGGATCTGCTCAGACTACCCCAAAGTCTTACCCTTGAGAGACTGTTAAAGTCAATAACAGTCAATAAGGCTGCATGTAGATTCAAATCAGGTTGTCTAAAAAAAAAAACCCCACTTTTGAGACAACTATGACCTGGATGACTGAGAATTTTCATACACATCAATTCAGGGTAGTTTGTACTGTATATTTGCCTGTACTGTATATCTGCCAGACGTTGAAGCACTAGGTAATAGATTGTCCTGGTTGAAACCCTGCTTGTTCAGGGTCGATTATCTCCTTCCCTGTTACCCAGGGTTGGAATTTCATAAATAACTACTTGGTATATAGTTTACTAATGATGCTCAGTAGACTAATTGGCTTTTAATAGCCAGATCATTCCAATCACCTTTTTTATATAAAGAGACAATTATGGCTTTCCCTTGGTCCTCTGGAATCTTGGCTGTGTAGCTAATGTATGAAAATAAAGAGGCCAGTACAGAGGCTCACCAATTTGAATAGGATTTAATTAGCTCAGGGGGGGATATGGTCACCCCCGGGGGGCCTTACCACACTTAAGCTAGTTAATGAGATTTTTGACTTCCTTACATGTGACCGGGAACCACAGCAACAGTGAAGATAATGCTATATCCATCATTTAGGTGCTAGCATGTGGATCACAATAAAGTCTTGGAAGTTGTGTACCCAGGTACTTTAGGGCATGATACAATGTAATAGTATAATGTTGATATGTGAATAGTTTGTTATAATATGCCAAAATAGGGAAGCATTTTTGGCCTTTGTGGTTTTAATTAGTGAGTATTGAGGGTTTTTTTCCCCTTCTATATTTCGAATAGAATAGAACAGAACAGAACAGAACAGAACAGAACAGAACAGAACAGAACAGAATTCTTATTGGCCAAGTGTGATTGGACACACAAGGAATTTTCTTGGTGCATACGCTCTCAGTGTACATAAAATAAAAGATATGTTATTATATTGTCTTTTGGGCTTCTTTAAAATGTGGGTGGGATCTAATGAATTTATCTTGAGTAAGGCAGCATAGGAATCCTGTAATGCTGTTTTGGTGACAAGGCAAGATTTTTCAAACCAACTCTTGGACTGCCATGCCTGCCTGATCATATTGGTATTTGCCTTTTTTACAAAAGGTTGGAGTTTAACTATGAGATCATGATATACATCAAGTATACTACTGTCTCATTGGACAGTTGGGTCTGAGCATGCCTTTAAGACACAATGGGCTGAAAAATATGCAATATCTTTCTCTGAGTAAAACCATTGGACTATCCTACCTTCAAGGGGCCCATTCCGTCTGATCCTAAAAGAGATATCTCCTATCAGGCATTTTAAATGGGCCTTAACTTGGTTCCTAATTACGGTAGGTCTTGCCTAACTTTGCAAGTGAGAATTAAAGGGAGGTTATCATTTTCTGTCCTGAGGCCCATGCCAAAATGTTTAAAGTAAGGGGCCAAATCACTAGAAATTGTTAGATAATCTACAGCAGATAACTTGTGAGCTGACCAATATATATATTGCCTGAGGAAATCATTTAAGGCGAGTTTTTTACTCTTCTAGTTTATCTACTTTTATTTAGCTTTAAAATACTTTACTTAGAGATTTCATTTAATGTCAATTAGTAATTTTATTCCCCTGTACTAGATTTAGTAATTTTAGAACTTTAGAATTAAGATTAGTTGGTATTTTAGAGCCTGGAATCTTAATTGTTCCTAACACCTACTGAGGGTATGAAGCAGTAATGGCCACAAGACAGAGACAAAGAAGAATTAAAAGATAAAGAACAAGCTTGAGATGTCACAAAGAGAAAATTCCAAGCATACTGAACATTTTAAGCCTTCAGACAATTATAATATTTTTTTTATAAAACGTTTTTATTTTTATGTTTAAACAAACAATACATACTACGTAGCAGGTAAGTCCTCTTTCCCTTTCCTTTGCAATTTTCACTCATAAATCTTATGCCTTATCCAACTCATGATTTCCCTTCCTCCAATGACAATGATGAGGCTTCTGTAGGGGATAGAGGAGAGTACACCATTAAAGCCTGAGTGGCGCAGTGATTAAGGCACCGATTAACATTCAGCTGCCTACAATTACTGTAATTCTAATCTCACCAGGCTCAAGGTTGACTCAGCCTTCCATCCTTTCTAAGGTAGATGAAATGAGGACCCAGATTGTGGGGGCAATAAACTGACTTTGTATAAATATACAAAAGTATGAAGGCTATTGCTTAACACATTGTAAGCCGCCCTGAGTCTCCGGAGAAGGGCAGCATATAAATCAAATTTTTTTAAAAAAGCTACGAGTAATTTAAATGTGGATGTGGACTGGCTAAGGATTGCCTTTTAACTGCTATGATAGTTACTGCAATTTTCGATCCGCTATTGATGCCAATCTGAAAATAGACGAATATATATATATATATATATATATATATATATATATATATATATATATATAATTTATATGCCACCCTTCTCCAGAGACTCAGGGCAGCTTACAATATGTTAAGCAATAGCCTTCATACTTTTGTATATTTTATACAAAGTCAGCTTATTGTCCCCACAAACCGGGTCCTCATTTTACCCACCTTAGAAAGTCAACCTTGAGCCTGGTGAGAATTGAACTCGCAGTAATTGCAGGCAGCTGGATGTTAAATGCTGCCTTAGTAGGAGGCATTAGCCTCCTACGCCACTAATGTAAGGCTATAATGGAAAAACATGTAACTAAAACTGTTAAGGAGTCAGCTACCCATTCAGTTATTCCAGAATTTACTCAAAATCCTTATGCTGCAAGAAGATTCTATATGTATGGCAACTGTCAGGGATGAGCTAGTCTTGCAGTGACACCCAGATTTTGGGCCAGATTTCAATCAATCCTCTTAATGAGGGCAGGTGGCAAAATAGATGAGCAACCCTACACCGCCTCTCACAACTCCTTTACTGCAGAGCATATTCCAGTGAGCTTACAGAAATCTCCTGGCTTTCCAGATGGCATGGACTTGAAAGAATAATATTGATTTTTAGGCATTTTGCCTTGAATGATCTTTAAACTTAAAAACATTTTCTAGGGGGGTTTGAAATTACACCAATATGTATCTTTCACAATACTAGTGTAGGGCTTCTGCAAAATTCTGGGAGGAGAGCCAAGCACACAAGAGAGGATGGCATAAACCACAGAGTTCATAAACTCAGCCAGCAATTACCTACACAGCAGAATGCTCCACCAACTCCAAGGTCAGGTCCAGATAAGCACAGGAGGCACAACACTTTCGATTTAATTAAGGAGAAGATACAGTCATCAGTCGACCCTATGGAGGATGAGAAATAACTAGCTCAGTTGTTTCACACCCTCTCTACAGAAAATCAACAATTATATGCAAACTTGAGGCAATTAAATCAATGCTTCAATCAGTAACTGCTGCAACTGAGTTTCTCAACATGTTACCACCCTCCCACTGTCCTCCTGTTGAAAAGCTGACAAGTTCATTTTCTGAGTGCTTAACACTTCTCAAAAACAATGAAAAAGAAGGTGCTCCAACCCAAAACCCATTCAGATAAATGCAGGAAACACCAAGTTAATCAATGTAACACAGCCCTTTTAGGACTTTCCAGATGTTTATCCCACAGGTGATTCTTGACTTACAACTGTAATTGAATTTGGAATTATGGTGGTAAGTCATGGTGCTCATTAAACAGGCCATCACGTAACTATGTCTGATTTTATGACTATTTTTGTGGTGGTTGTTTAGCAAATGCTGTGGTCACTATGTAAATGCCACAGTTGTTAAGTAAAAGCCACAATCATCAAATGAATCCATTTTCTTCAATAGATTTTTTTTTATTTTGGCCAAAAACATGAAGTAAATGCTGGAAACAAACAAAAACACTGAAAACCATGGTAACAGAACTGTGGGATGCCAACTAGCCATAAATGCAAGCCAAATGTCCAAAATGTGATCATGTGACCTAAAGAAGGGAGGGTGCATCCATCAGAACTTTGGAACTGAGTCATTAGTAGCTGTGGGGCATTCCATTTGGCCTTATTTGCTCTATCCATGAAACTTTTTCTTTGAAATTACCCCATAGGCTCAGGATAATAGCCACTCTAGCTGACAGCAGAAAGTCTGCTCTGTAGGTGGACCCCTATCTATCTATCTATCTATCTATCTATCTATCTATCTATCTATCTATCTATCGAGATGATTGAGTTAGAGATCAATAATGTATATATTTTGCAGGACACGTGGAAGTTGGTTTCAGTTCCCAACTATTTTTCTCTACTAGTCACTGCACAATGTAGCCTCAGAGATAGCAGACTCAAAGGTGGACTTGGTCTATTTATAACTTCTAAATTAGTATATTCAAACTGTAAAATAATTATCTCAGGTTAAGAATGCTGTATCAGCTTTGTCAATCTTTGAACAATTTCTATGTTGCTCCTCAACAGCCCATTCACAGGTCACCCAAACCTAGAACCAGGTTTATTATACCTTCCATACTCTTAGCTGAATAGGTTTCCAAGTAAACATAGTCTAATACATGGGGATTTCACTGTAAGAGCAGGTTGCAATGATGAAGTTCTCTATGGATGCCCCAGTGCTTCTTCTTTTGAACAAGTAATTGAGCTATCATTTAGGTCCATATTCTTCAAAGTTAGAAAACATAACCTAGTTGACTTTAGTTTGCTATATCTCACAAATAGACTTAACCTATAAAACTAAAAACCAAACTTTCTTCTCAGCTCCAATAGAGCCAAATTATCTAATTGTCTTTCCAATTCTCTAGTGTATAACTTCTGTCTTACTCTCCAAAATGTCTACTTTGTCATTAATTTGTTTTACATTTCCAGACACTTGTTTTACTGAACTTTCTATCTTCTTAAATTCTTTTTCATCTCTTCTTTCATCTTTAGAAGTCATCTTAGAAGTCGATTTAGTATCAAATGATTCAGCTTATTGCCAAGTTATTCAAACATTTTCTGAAGCAAATCTGGTGTAATTCCTCTCTCTGCAGGTTGCCGAAGCAATCATCTTCTTCCCTCTACTATTTTTGCCACTTTTCTGGTAGTTGTCATTATGGTATTATAATCCAAAAATGAAACTGTTTCAAACAAGGGGGGGAGGCAGGCTTTCTCTCCCCCCCCCCTTTTCTAGCTCCTTTTGTCTCAAATGACATTCTGTATTTACAGACAGCATGACAGTCTGGCTCATATTACCTTTATGTTTTGTTTTGTAAAATCCAATAGTCTGCACTATTTAATAGTAAACAAATAACAGTCATAAGAAAGTTTGTCTAATTGAATTCCAATTTATTCAAAAGTACTTTCAAAATAACTATCTTCTTTATCCTTTTAAAACTTTCTTACATTCACTCCTTGTTAAGCTTTTTGTCAAATATTATCTTAAAACTTTATTTCTTTATTTCTTTGTAATCAAGAAAAAATATTAACTCATCAAGCAGATTTTTTTTATTGTGAAGCTCAGAAAGTATCTCTAGAGCTGTAAATTAGTTATGTCCAAAAATGTTTAAGAAATGAGGCATGTGTAAACGTTGTGTCCAATTAGGCTGCAATACAGCTGTGAGCTTGGTTGAAATCTGCTCCAGTCATGAACTTACCGCAAAGAGCTGTCCAGAGTGCAGGTGAGTAATTTCTTGAGTTCTCCTTTTTCCAGACAAACTTCACCAGCCAGAATTAATTGTCTGGTCATTGCTCTGGACCCACTCGTTCAGGACATCTAGTTCTCCATGAAAGCTCCAAAAAACTGCATGGTGGCCATTCCTTCAGTCTTAAGAGACTATGGTATCGTGCTCTGCAAAGAGGTCCTAAAACAGCATCTAGTGTGACTAAAAAGGCTGATTCGAGAATGGCAATCCCTTCCACACTGAGGGCAGATACATTCTATCCCCTGCCCAGCTCCCAGATTTCACTGGTTCCAGGACTGACTCTTTGCCTCAGCCTGCCGAACAAGGCTGAGTCATTAGGAGTCAAGATTTGAAGGCATACTACTCTCAAAGGATATATGTTACTGTTGCACTTTTTGCTTCAGGCTCTAAATACTGTTTTCCAATACTTTACTTTAAACCTTTTTTCCTGATTCTATTACCTTCCAGAAATACTTAATTACACCAGATCAGCTACTTTTCAGCTTTCTCTCTCCCTGGCCTGCCCCTTGCCACCACTGCAAATTATTTTCTCTCCTTTCATTCATTTCTGTACCGCATGTCATCTGCTAAAAAAACTTTTTCTCTCAGCTTTACTGTCAATTCTGACTCAGTATTTCTGGAGTTAGAGAAATAATAAATTATGCTGTATGGATAACATTCATTTCCTCCTAGAGTTTGGCAAGCAGAAAATACAATATCCGTTACTTGGCAATTGAGCACACATCAGTGCTGCTGATATCTATTTACACAAGAAAGTAGTGGTCTGTTAGTTCACACTGATTTATAACCGGCAATATATGTCAATAAGAAGATTCAGTATGACTGTTCCTAACAGATTATGAGAAACTTGGGACTCACTGAAGTTTTGGAAATAATGTTAGAGATTAGCAACTATATTTCATTGTTTTGCTGGAGGCAATGGCTATCTTCTGTTGCCCAGGTAAGTGGGAAACCAAGTCCTATTGGTTCCCAAATGACTTTATTCATAATGGATGGAATAAGGAGAACTGAAATCTAACTTATCTGGAAGATGCAGGTTCATAAGGTTGTTCAAAGGAATCACAGTTATTGGTCAAACTGGCTTTTTTGAAATTGCCAATAAGGTAAAGGTAAAGGTTCCCCTCGCACATATGTGCTAGTCATTCCCAACTCTAGGGGGTGGTGCTCATCTCTGTTTCAAAGCCGAAGAGCCAGCGCTGTCTGAAGACATCTCCGTGGTCATGTGGCCGGCATGACTAAATGCCAAAGGCGCACGTAACGCTGTTACCTTCCCACCAAAGGTGGTCCCGATTTTTCTACTTGCATTTTTTACGTGCTTTCGAACTGCTAGGTTGGCAGAAGCTGGGACAAGTAACGGGAGCTCACCCCATTACGCGGCACTAAGCACGTGCCAATATCTACAGTTTAATTCCTGAGAAGCTGTACTGAAAAGGAGAAGCAGCCACCTCAGTTAAGACCACATCTAGGCAAGAATGCATTAGTGTTATGTGTCATTTTTCTGTCCCAGAATAGTGCGTTTTGGTTCTTCTCTACGTTTTTACCTTTACAATATCCCTGCTTTGTAGTCAGGGTAGGGAAAGTGTCACTCACCAAGGGCTATAAATGAACTTCAAGGGTGGATTGGGATTTTCATTCTATTTTCCCCCCCAAGTTATATCCATCAAGTTCACTGAAGTAATTTAAACTCAAATCTAGCCTTATTAGGGCAGACTGAAATCTAGGACAGTGTTCAGAGAGACTCATCAATAAATGTGTCTACAGAATCCCTTTGTGGTATGAACGGCTTGTGTAGATTTGATCTTTTCACATTTTAGTGTTCTCCTGCACGTTGCAGGAATTGGACTGATCTTATATTTCTTGCTGATTTGTAGCCCTGCAGAGTCCAGAACATAGTGAGAATGTGGTCCAGGCAAAACAGAAGTCAAATCCCAGGAAAGAAGCTGCCCCAAGGCAAAAAAAAAAATAAAAAAAAAATCAGAAACAAATGAGACACACAATAAAAGAGCAGCTTTTAACCTTTGAACAAACTGCCAGCAGCCTCATTTCAATTGTTAAATAAATCTACTGCAGGGGTAGGTAAACTGTAGCCCTAACATCATGTGGATCCCTTTGGGGCCTAATTTCCAAAGCTCCTATGTAAGCAAGCAATTAAAGTTGGGACTGCTAAAAGAAAAAAAAATCTATTCATTTTTTTCTTTCTGCATTCATTTTGCTTTGCTTCTCCTATCACTAACTGCTGCAAACCCCTGCAAGATTAACATTGCAATTGAATGCATTTGTATGTGATTAAACACCCATCTAATGGATATTATTTATGAATAACCATATATGCTCATATTTATAATTCTGTTTATGGGATGCACTGTGTAGTACTGCTAGAAAAGAAAAAAGGGTTTCTTTGGTAAATATGCAGGGTAACTATGACTCTAAATTTAGTCTCTAGAAATATATCAGGAAGCAAGCGAGTTTACAGCTTTCAGCAGCCTCATTTCAGCATATAAATGGGCACAGAACAACAAGAAATAATTTGTTGGACAGGAGATTAGCTTACTTGCAAGAGAGAAAACAAAGAGTTAGATGGCCTTAAGCCCTGGGTTTCAGAAGAACAGACAATTCAGTGATAAAATTGGCATCAAAGGAATGGGTGTCGGAACTCGAGCAAACCAGAAGAAAAGAAGAGGAGGAAGTTAATTTCACAAAACATTAATAAATTGCTGTGAATGAACCAAAAGAAGAAATAAAGGAGAAAGCAGCCAAACTCCAGCTCTTTATTTAGTAAGAACTCAGCAGCTTTCTGAGCAAAGAGAAATAGTGGCAAAAAGAGAACAAAGAGGATTTAAGTCAAAAGGCAAGCAAGAATAGGAGGAAAAGAAAGAGGCCATACCTACTTTGAGTTCTGATCCTATTTGTTTCTTGCTTCAGTCAGACCCTCAAGTTTAGACTTTTTTTAATTGCTTCAAATACAGAAAGACAAATAATAATAATAATGATCAGCAGAATTTTAAAAGTACACAAACCCCCCCAAAACACTGCTGTCACAAGCAGTATACATCAATAATGAAAAATCAAAACTGTTCATTTTCAATAACAATTAATAGGTTATCTTAGATATACATATACACTGCACCTCGTAAGGTGAGATCTCCTATCATATTAGCTCCAACACCTGGAGAATAACCATGCACAAGGAAACAACCACTAGTGACTTACTTTGTTTTCCTGAAAATAAGACCCTGTCTTATATTTTTTTGAACCCTGAAATAAGCGGTTGGCCTTATTGTCATGTGCTCAAAAGCCCGATTGGGCTTATTATCAGGGTATGCCTTATTTTGGGGGAAACAGGGTAATAACTGGCATCAACACCCCAATTAACTATTATAAGCCACATAAAACCAGGCACTGCATAAATACTACACATGGAAAAGCCCAATGTACACATTTTGGAGAGAAAAATTCCCTGAGGATGGGCTCCAGCATGAGTCTGAAAGCTTGGAAGACTAAACTTCTGGTCCCGGTGACCAACTCCAATTAGTGGCCAAGGCCATTAGTCAGCAAAATGTGCTATCAATCTCATTTTCATAATGCCAGGGGAGCTGATTACCATTATTGTCATCTCAAAGGGAAAAAAATCTCAAGAGTTTCACCATTAAAGACAGGGTGAGTGACAATGCTTTCTGGCAGTTGATACTGTTGCTGCTCCTTACTGCCACCATTGCTGACTCCCCTTCTGGCTCTAATCAGTGGTGGGATTAAAAAAAATTACTACTGGTTCTGTGGGCATGGTTTGGTTGGCGTGGCAGGAGAAAGATAGTGTAAAATCTCCATTCCCTCCCCACTCCAGGAGAAGGTTACTGCAAAATCCCCATTTCCTCCCAATCAGCTGGGACTCGGGAGGAAGAGAATAGATTGGGGTGGGGCCAGTCAGAAGCGGTATTTACTGGTTCTCCGAACTACTCAAAATTTCCATTACCAGTTCTCAAGAACTGGTCAGAACCTGTTGAATACCATCTCTGGTTCTAATGAGAGCCCCAACAAATGGCACTAACATATGTGATATCTAGAGTGGATCATTTCTTAACACACTCACCTTTGTCACTGAGAGTCAGTTTGGCATAGTGGTTAAAACATCAGACTAGAAATGAGAAGACTCTGAGTTCTAGTCCCTGCTTAGGCACAAAGCCAACTGGATGATCTTAAGCCAGTCACTCTTCTCAGTGCTACAAACAAGAAATTGGCAAAAATGCTTCAATAAATGCTACCAAGAAAACTGCAGGAAGTTAGACTCCAGGAATCAAAACTGACCTGAAACAACAATTATTTTCCTCCATTGCTGCTGCCTTGCTGATTGCTAAACAGCTGATAGGTATATGTTGGCAGAAGTGACCCAACTCTACATCTCTTCTAGTCTTTCTATTGTCTTCAACACCAACCTTCCACCCTTTCTTCGCTGCACTCAGCGTGAACCATCTCCCCACTGCCACCCTGTTCCCACATAAGCAATTATCCCTTTTCTTTCTGATGGCTTGACTTGATTTTCCATATAGTAGTTATTAAATGTGAATCTAATTGGCTAGTAATTACACTCATTTATAAAATTAGGTTGTAATCTAACTGGCATGATCATTCAGAATGGGGTCATTTGTTGAAAGGCAGCCTAAAAAAAGGTCAATATCATATACAAATAAACCATCATCACCAAAACTTTAATCACAATCATTTTTAGCTCATCCTTATTTATGCTATTGGATAAATGTGGATTTTAAGGTTCTATATACACAGCATTCATATTCAGTTACATTTATTTTTATTTCTCAGTAGCATAGATAGACCTCACATTTTAAGGTTCATTGCATGTAAAAACTTACCAAGAACAGCTAAAAAACAACAACCCCTTTTCAAGGCTGTCTCTGTGCCACAGAATACCATCCAACAAGTTTTCTTCTAAAGGGCAGCAGTTGGCCTGTTCTTTGCTTTGTAGGTCCCTGACATTCATTGCTACCCATGCTTTTAGATGTGGGAAGCCAAAGCACTGAAGCCAGCTTTCAGTATGTGTATTTTGGGCCATATTAGTGTAGAATAACACCAATTATATCTGCTAAAGGGCAGGGGATAATAAATAATTCACACCTGTTCTGTCATTACATTCTGGGCTGGGTAACTTTGCAAACACCAAATGAAATGACTTGGGAAGATATTTTTGTTGGTGTTAGAGAGATGGCACGATCAATCTATTTATGGGGTTGGAGGTGAGTGCTGTTATCTGTTGCACACAGACAGCCAATGCTTTTCAGCTTTAGTTGCTTTGGTACTAACAAAGTACAATGGTTTAAGTTCAGAAGTCACATTATGCTATTTTTTGCTTACATTTTCCCCCATCTCCATCCGTGCATAATTTTTCAAACATCGAATGAAGTATTAGAACACAACACCCCTAGTTCTAATTTCAGGTATTGCTCAAAGTGCTATAACAAATTTGAATAAGTAAAATAAAGGTGGTATCACACAAGGGTATGTTCTTAATTCCTTGTAAAAATATGTCTGTGATTCAAGCTAGTATTTTTAATTAAACACTGTAGAATAATGTCCTAAAGAAGTCTTACTTGTTTATGCAGCAATCCCAGATGTATATTGGATCTTAACTTCTCCCCATGTTATTAAACGGAGAAATTGAACTGATTTTTGAGAAATGATGCCAAATATGAAAGAAATCAGTGCACGAATTTTCAGGCTTCATGCATTTATAATAGATTCTACTTTTAAAAAAAGAAAACAAAGGAAAATTGTCTCTATTGGTATCATTTTTGGGAGGAAATAGAAAAGTAATAGCCTTTCCTATGGGGAACATTTGTGCCAAAGTTCAGATAGATACAATTTTGTGTGAAAGGAGTCCTTAAGGAATGCTGATGTCCTTTTCTGAATAGTCAAACTGAGCATTTCTGATCTTCCAATCAGATTGGAAGAATGACTAAATATGATTAATGCATATCTGAAGCAGTAAATTCAATAGATATTTAGTATTTCTTAGGTCTTCACTTGGGTTGCAGTTGGAACCAAGATCTTTGTCATGGACACACACACACACACACACACACACACACACACACACACACACGGACCCCTCTCCAGATGCAGGTTCAGAGGAGCAGGGTGAGTTTGAGTCCCAAGAGGAAAGTGCAGATCTGGGTATTGGTCAGGATGGGGGCTCAGCTGGGTCATTGGATGAGTGAGGTGAGCCACAGCTGCAATAAATTGACTAGGCAAGGTCCAGGCAAGGACCGGGAGCAACTGTCACCCATTAGAAAGGAGGAGGAGGTAGAGTCCACACCTCCATCTGATCCAAGGATAGGTAGAGCAGGCACAACACCAGTCACCTGGACTACTCATGAGGAAGCAACATTGCCTCTTATGAAAGGCTGTGCTGCCTACTTAATCCTGCCCTGCGGACTTGAGTGTTGCTGGAGCAATGTGCCCAGTTGTGTGCCTTGTTTTGTGTATCCTGGCCTGACTCCTAGACTGCTTTCTTGGACTTTGTGTGTGCCCATTGGACTTGGTTACCCAATGACTCTTGCTGTACTGAGCTTGAAATCTGGACCTGCACAACAGAAGTGCTTTCTGTGGACCTATTTGGGGGGGTTTGGATAAACAGCTGTGGAACACTTGCCATACATGTGTGTGGGAGGGGGAGAGTGGGGCAGAACATTCTTTTTGTAGTCCATATCATTTTCTAGATAATTATCCAAAGGGTATGTATAATTGTATGGCCAGTGCCATGTTGTTTTTAGTGTCCATCTATTGTCAGGTAAGTATATAACAGTGATGGCTAACCTTTTTGCTGTCACGTGCCAAAAGCAGGGGGAGCAGGGGGATGCGAGTGTGAGTGCCCACATCCATAATTCAATGCACCCTGCCCTCCCGCGCATGTGCACGTGATCCCCACACACACACATTTCCCCCTGCTTTTGGCACAAGATGGCATGGTGGGCTCGGTAGGCCCGTTTTCCCCCTCTCCAAGCTCCAGAGGCTTTCTAGGAGCCTGGGGAGGGCAAAAACAGCCTTCCCCATCCCCCCCCCCGGAGGCCTTCCAGAGGCTGGAAACAGCCAGTTTCCTGACTTCCAGTGGGACCGGAAGGCCTGAAAATCAGTTGGCTAGTACACACATGCATGCTGGAGCTGAGCTAGGGCAACACTCGCATGCCCACCAATATGGCTCCATGTGCCACCTGTGGCACCCAAGCCATAGGTTCACCATCACGGGTGTATAGTCTTCTACATCTATATTTCTGTTCTAATGTTTTTATTATAGCATCTTTGTCATTGAATTTCCTAATTTCTGCTTTGATCTTTGAATGAGAAGTTTAGCATTCATCTTTCTATCGCATGCTGTTGGAGAGAGAGAGGAGAGAGAGAGAGAGATCTGCCTTATAATTCTTAAACACTGTCTCAGCAAAATAATTAAGTTCTGAAATTTCAATGACATTATTTCATTAAACAAAAGGATAAAGGCATATGGTTTAACCACAAACAGACAACTGCCACCAAGAACTCAAGGGCTTAATACAATACAGTACTAATAGTGAGATCCACACTAGCTTTTCTAACTAATGCCACAGAAGAGGATTGAAGACATGCAGTAGTAACACACTATATAACTCATTGTCAAACTTGATTGTATCAGTGATGACACACCAGGATGCAAACCACACATTGGCCTCCTTTACTCCTTTTCTCTGACACAAGATAAAGCATTCTATGCAGCTACCAACTTTTCAAAGGTGGTGAAAACTGGAAAGGAAGGAAATAGAAATTACCTTAATTGGTCCTTATGCATTTACCATTTGGGTTTGGATTATTCCAGAGATTCTCTTTCAAAAGACATGGTAGAAATTATGCATTTATTTAATCAATTGATTTATGCAATCCCCCATCTCTCTGTTATGACTCAGAGTGGTGAACATAGCATCCAAAAAACAAAGACAGAACAAAAGACAATAAGTGATAATAAACACTAGAATGCAATAGTGACATAATGGCACATAACTGAAACCAAAATCATATTCATGCAAAAAGCAGCTTGGCAATGTTCACCTGGAGGTACTTTAATGACATGATCCAAAGGTGCTTTTTTCAAGAAGACTTTCTGATTGTTCTTTGGAAACATTTTGCTTCTCATCCAAGAAGCTTCTTCAGCCTTGGTAGGAAATGGAAGGATTTATACTTCTTGAAGACAGCTGGACATTTGCATTCTTTTAGTGGGTCATTAAGGTCACCTGGAGGTTTATCTGTGTCATCAGGGTCACCCAAGCGGTGGACAACCATGATCTGGAGGACTGAGAATCTCCATAAACACTTAATGACGTGATTTGTACACATAATCACAAGATTTATAGTAGCCTTTTTCAGGTTGTATCATTACACAGATTTCACAGATGACAACAGCTCCAAGTATATCCAACATCGTTTTTCATAATTTATCAAAACTAGCCAACCATGGACTTATTTCATTTTTCTAAGCAGATCCATGCACTTCCAAACAAAACACTGAGTTGAAGCTGTTGGATCTTCTTTGTCAGATGTTGATTGGATCACTGCAGTCTCTTTGTTAATGAATTGGTAGAAATGTTTCGGATTCAACTGAAATTGGAAATTCTACATATTATGTACATTTGCATTTTGTATCTGCTTATTTTGGCTGTAGATGTTACTTGCTGCTTTATTATTTCCAGTGCTTCCTTAATCTTCCTTGTTTCTAGGAGATATTTCATGATCAAGTATTCATTGGTCTTCTTGTTCTTCTGCTTCTTTTCTTTCTTCTCTTCTAGTTTCCTTGTATCTGATCTTATCATGCTGATTTTATTTTCCAGCCTGATCTTCCATGTTGGTAGTTTCACTATTTGGTTTTTTTTTCTTCGTTTTTTAAAATTATTATTATTTACTTTATTCATTAAACATGAAACTCAGTCAACTGAACTTTCAAAGATGCATCACATTTTATTTATTTATTTATTTATTTATTTATTTATATTATATTAATTATAAAATTATTATTATTATTATTATTATTATTATTTCTTTGCAGATATTCAACTATAACTGCAGAAGTGTTACATATTGTTGCTTGCAGTGAGCTTTGCTTATGTTTGATATTACAATACTAGCATATTTTAATACTTAGGCTGTTTCTCTGCAACAAGCTTCAGTGAAGGAACCTTATTGTGGGGTTTTTGTGCTGTTCTAGATCCTCAGTAATCAGTAGTTTTGATTCATCACCTTTTTTTAGTCAGAGAACTTTATTTTTCTCCGGAGAAGGTAAAGGAGAGAGTGCCTGGTTTAGGAAAGAATAACAGAGTCAGAAGGGAAATTCCAGGTCTACTAGTCGAATCCCTAGCTCAAGCACCATTTCAGACAAATGATTGTCCAATCTCCTTTTTAAAAACTCCAGTGTTAGAACATCCACAACTTCTGGAGACAAATTGTTCTATTGATTAATTGTTCTAAAAATTGTTCTGTCAGGAAAAGTCTCCTTAGCTTTAGGTTGGTTCTCTCCTTGTTTGGTTTCCATCTATTGCTTCTTCTGCCTTCAGGTGTTTTGGAGAATAGGTTGAACCCCCTCTTCTTTGTGGCAGCTCCTTAGATACTGGAAGACTATCACGTCATCCTAGTCCTCCTTTTGATTAAACTAGACATATTCAATTCCTGAATAGTTACTGAAAAGGAATCAACATCTATGTTGGTTTCCTCTACTGCAGTTTGCCTCTGCAGTCTGAGCTACTTCTGGCAAGGCTTCATTTTCTTTTCTGTGGGTAGACCTTTGAAGTTTTTTTCAATTCTGTTTCTGTGAATATTGCATTTTATATTATAAATCAGTGTTGATTGGTTTGTCTCTCTTCTGTTATTTTTTTATTTTGGATGTGTTCATTCCAGGACTGGTGCATTCTTTCAGGTAACCTTGTTGTTGAACTTAATTTGTTACAACATACATTATTTCTTTGTTTTCAATCTTTGTGTATTTGGAATAGAACTTTCTTTCAATAGTCCTGCACTGATTTTCCTGGTTCCTCAGACAACAGTCCTGAGCCCTGTAGCCCATTTGTCACCAGATGTCCAGGAACTCCAACACCTAGTGCAATCCTTGTTGATCTGGGCAACAACTAATCCAGTATGAGTTCATATAAATTTCATCTCAACATATTGCTACTGGGATACAAATTCTTTGTCTGGCTCTTCTGATGAGATCGGCCCAATATAGTAGAACCTCTGGCATAGCTCTCATCTTCCTCAGAGTACACAATCCCCTCAACTACATCAATATAGTGCTTCATGGGGATCAAGGTATGTTCTGCCCCAGGTCCGGATCCCAAAGACTGTGACACACACAAAGCTCCAAAAACTCCATTTAATACAAACAGACCCCTTTCAAAATGCAGGCTTCTAGTGCAAATGTCCTTATCAGCCTGCTATGAATTACAGAGAATAAACAAAGCCTGACAAGGGTTGGCAACCAGCCCAGAAACCAAGATATAACAAAAAACTCACTCTCAAAATGCTCTGTGTAGTAATTAAACATTGTTTCCAGCTGCATGTGCTATCTGTGAGCGAACTTAAATAGGCTAAGGGAGTGGCCAATTAGCCCCAAGCCTTACTCTTGAGGAGACCTCCTCCTGAGTAGCCACTCCTGCCTTTTGGCAGCCCTGCGTGCTCGAGCATTGAGAAGAGGCTCCTCCATTTCACTCTCTTCATTCGAAGGAGCCTCTGGAGGTTCTGAAGGCCCTGGCTGAGTCTCTGCTTCTGGCACCACATCCTCTTCAGCCTCCTCACTGTCCGACTCAAGCACCGGCTGCACAGGCTGCTGGCACGACACCACACCAGCCTCCTCATCGTCGGAATCAGCCACAATCCGTGCAGGCCACTGGCGGGCCACAACAAGGTAGCGTCTCACGGGGCAAGTTATTATTATACCTAGGATGGGAAACAAGAGACAAAGGAGCTTGTAAATTCTAGTAAGTTCATGGCAACACATCTCTCACTTTTGGTTTGCAACTAAGCTAAATATTGTACATTCTGAATGCAGACAATCATGTATGAGCCTCATCAGGATTTCACTAACTTCCTGATTTTTACAGTTCATCTTAATCTGGAAAAGATTTTCAGGCATCTGGTAGGCCATAAGGCATGTCTATTGGGCTTCAAGAAGATTGGCAAGACAAACTTTTTCAGAGTGAAAGAAAGTAAGAGAGAAATTGGCTCTAGCTATTGAAGTCAAAGGATTTTGATTCCAGTTTGGCACTGTTGTATGCAAAAGTGATGCATACATCATTGCTTTTAATATGATTTTTATATAGCTCTCTCCATCACCCTCTTCACTGACTGCATGTCTGATTGTAGTGTCAAGTGTAAATGGCTACAGGCTCTATCTGGACATGTGTTGAGGGCAGATTGCTATTCTGCCCTCTTTTCAGCAAATTAATAGATCTGCTTTTGATACATTAATATGAAATGTTGCTCCACGAAACTGGGTATTTTTAATGACAACATTTTTTTTACATACACAATCTAGGGCACCATATTTGTTCAAAGAATATCAGTTCTGAATGGTGTATTAAAAACAATGTAAAAGAAATGATTGCTTCCAGAGAATTGAAAATATATAAACCATTTTGCATTCTTTATAATGTACTTTAAGAAGAATAAATACCTTTGGTCCATATAATGTATTAATGACTATTTGATTCAAAGATTTTGTGAATTTTAAGTAACTATTGAGGTTTGACCTAAGGCAATGGTTATTATCATTTTGCTTATGTGTTTCTCAAGACTGAAATTACATACCAGTAAGAAATTTCGGACACGGATTTAATTAAAACCAACTTTTCCTTAGATTGTTTGAGCTTATGCATACAAACCCACGTTCTCACCTACTCATAAAAATGTTCTTTGAAACTGACCAGGCAAAATACAGAGTGATGAAAAGACCTGAGGCACCAGATTGATTAGAATTATTTTTTTTAACTCCATCTGTCTTTTTTTTCCATTTTTTTTAAACAATAAAACATATTCCTTTCTTCTAAAGGAAGAAAACTTTCTTTTAATTCTCCCAGGGAGGATGTCTGGCTTCTTTTAAGCTTCAAATAGGATGAAAGTGATCCAATGGTTGGAATCCCATCCAGATGAAAAACTGCTTAATTATCCATTGTCCAGCACTCCAATCTTGTCTATCCATGTACAATTATTAGCTGGAATTTAACTTATTTGGCTGAGAAGGATTTCTGGACCATGGATAGTGAAGCAAAGACAACTTCTTTTCTACTTTTGTTACAACTTTTCACACAAGAACAGAATAAATAGAACTTGCACCAGGATGCCAGAACACCTACATTGCTATCAGCATTAATAAGTGAGGACATGCATGAAAAGTTATGGCAGAATGTGGGGTGGGGTGAAAAGAGCGTTCAGCCTAGAATCTCTATGTAGCCACAAGTGAACTAAATTCAATCCCCACCCTTGAGTTCTATTGACTTTTAATTAACTCTAACCAGGTGCTGAGAGGAATCCTGTGCATAGGCTTTTACAATAAATCAACTTAAGTGAACCTTCATGTGCAGGCCTAGTCTTTTGTACCTCACATGACTTGATTCTGGATATATTCTGAAATAGATTTAAAGTATAAATAATCCAATATATAAACTATATGTAACACATGTAACATATGCCACACGCAGACACCTTGTAGGGGAGATGGGCAGCATAAATAAAATTAGTTAAAAAATAATAAATAATAATAATAAAAATAAAATAAATAAAATAAAATAAATCTCACCTTAGGCATTTGTCAGACTGTCTGTCTAAACAAAAAGCAATGATTCCTTTTTCTAAGCACATTTCTCACAGAATCTCTTTTGCAAGATTTATTAAGAAAAATGGGATGAGATTACAAGTTTCTGGAACTATTTCCCATGTACAAATCAATATAGCTGAAAGTATGTAGGGTGAAGTCTTCCTCTAGTTCTTTTTTAAGTGTCTTTCTGTGAGCTGGCAAAGTGATGGGTCTCTTCGCTAATAATAAAGGAGCTTTCAAGTAGTTATTTATAAAATCTTCTTCTGCATCAGTCTGGCTTACATCTAGTAATAATGGGCCTTCCTTTAAAATAGTTAGGCATAGAATTTATGATTGGTGAGCAGATCTCTCTATGTTATTTATACTAACACTTTATTTGTAGTTGCTTTGAAACTTGAATGTGTGATTTCTATTTTTTTCTGACTAGAGTTTTAAGGTTGTTTGGACTACATTACCAAATAGATTCGTTTCTAAGCTTTTATGGGAAAGGGGAATGACTCTTATTCACAAAGGCAATATTTTAAGATAAGCTATATGTTAGGGTTTTTCATGGACACGCAGTCAATATTTTTACCCAAATTCTATTTTATTGCGCAAAATATAAACTACTATCTTATTCTAGTACCTATTTTCTATCTATTTCTACTCTTCAGTATACATTTTCTAACCTTATATCCTATTTCTATGTTCTTATTCCCACATATATAATTTTATGTGTTCTTTTTTGTTTATCTTAACTTTTTCTTAGTTCTCTAAATCTTGCCGTTTTCCCCAGGTCTTCACCTCTTCCAGCCATCTCAGTCTATTTGTACATGAAAACCCCTTTTCATTCCTTTCTACATAGGTGCAAATGGATTTTTCTCCCCAAAGCTGACCTCATAGTCTTTTATTTCTGGAGCTGGTTTGTAGATCTCCACATCTAGGCTGCTGCAGGGGTGGGCTGCTGGGGGTTCACAGGGGTTCAGGAGAACCTCTAGCTAAGATTCTGTGCAGTTTGGAGAACCCCCAAATCCCATTCCTAGCTGGCCCTGCCCACCCCGCCCACCCCACCCTGCCCCTCCTAGGAGTCCCCATGCAGCCCATTTTGGATGCAAGTAAGTGCAGGGTGCACGTGGAGGCTTGGGGAGGATGAAAATGGAGTTTTCCCGGAAGTTTGGGAAGGCCAGAAATGGGCCTGTTTCCAGCCTCCACAGGGCCTCCGGAGCCTGGGGAGACTGTTTTCGCTTCCGGAGGCCTCCGGAGCCCAGGGAGGGCAGAAACATCCCCACCGCTGTGGTGCAGGAGGCTGACTAGGCCATGCCCACCATGGCCACACTCATCCAACAACCAGGCAGAGAACCCCTTGCTAAAATTTTTGAAGCCCACCCCTGGGCTCCTGCATGCTGTGAGCTTGGTTTCTTTTCTCCAGGCTAGCTTAGATTTTCTCTAGCTGCCTAAAGGTTACTGCCTTTGGGTTGGAGGTTTCTCTTTTCCACACCTCTGCTGTCTTCCTGCCTTAACTCCTTTCTTGACATATCTACACACATGCTTGCCTTTAGTTCTTCTTTACAGATCAATCTCTCCAATTGAGAAGAGGGTGTGGCTGGCTGTTTTAATCCTCCTCCTTAGGTAATACTGCCAACTCTGGATCCCAGGGGAAAAAAAAACACTGGCTCATTCCAGATTGTACAAGGTCTTCTACTTGACCAGGGGTTTGGACAGGAAGACTTCCAAGGTCCCTTCCAACTCTCTTATTCTTGTCATTCTATGTGTTCTATAACTTTTAACAATCTCAGTTTCATTAACTTCTGAATCAAACTTTCACAGAATAAATGATCAAAAACAAAGAAGAGGGCTAGATGTTATCAAGGAGTAATAGAAAAGTAATTATTAATGAATGTGAATGAATAATAATGTTAATAACTATTTAATAAATTATATTAAAATGTATTGATTTTTCTTATGGGTGAAGCTTCATTCCAGGTTTGATAATATAGCTTCTGAGTGAATCATATTCAACAGAAACCTTGCTATTTCAGTCTTTGATTCCAACTGACTTTGGAAAAGGAACATATTTGATCTGAATTTAGTACAAAGCACCAGAGTAATCCAATCCAATACAAATTCTGTTTGTGGGAAGTATAATAGAAACTCTTAATATAATCTTGAAGGAAAATGTAAAAGTGTCGTTAGCAAGATATTTGGAAGGCAGAGTATTGAGTTAGGTTAATAATAGTCAGAGATAGATTGCTTATGAACATGAAAGATCTTTGTCCTAGTTGAAGCTTATTAAAATAGCTACCTTACAAAAAAGATATTTAACTCCCACTTGAAGTCATCCTGATGGCTTAGTCAATCTTTCTCTTTGAAAATGTTATCTAGAAATCAGGAAGTTGATCTGAATTGAAATATGTAAGCTCTGTTACCGAAGTGACCAGAGATGAAACATGCCTAAAGTCTGCAATAGATAATATACAGAACAGGCTCAAACACCTTTCTAATTAAAAGAAATATAAGAAATAGGAGGAGGTGCACACAATCAGACTGACAAGATTATATTATCGCAGTCAATCTATATAAAAATATCGCAAAGGTGTTTTTTCAAGAGGCAACTGGACTTTCTGGTTTTTCTTTGAAGATGTTTCATTTTGCAGCCAAGAAGCTTCTTCAGCTCTGCATAGCTAAATGTCTATGGAGATTCTCACTCATCCAGGTCATGGTTGTCCCAAAGGTGCTTTTTTCAAGAGGCAACTGGACTTTCTGGTTTTTCTTTGAAGATGTCTCAGTTCTCATCCAAGAAGCTTCTTCAGCTCTGAAGAAGGATGAGAAGTGAAACGTCTTCAAGGAAAAACCAGAAAGTCCAGTTGCCTCTTGAAAAAAGCACCTTTGGGACCACCATGACTTGGATGAGTCATAGACATTTAGCTATATAAAAATAGTTTTAATTTTCTTGTAGAGTTGATTTCCTGGTCTGATATCTCTACTTGATAGAGTTGACAGTATCAGGTTCTTTTTTTTTTCTTCCTCACAACAAAAACAGTGAAATGACAATCCACAACAGAATGCCAAATTAAAGAAAAGCCTAAAGAAATCAGATAGCAAAATAGCATGAAGAATGATTAATGCTTTAGAAACATATGTAGCTTTTAACTGATGCTGAGACTGCAATGTTCATGGTGAGCAAGAGGTACTAAATTCTGTAAGGTTGTGATGATCTTAGCCATTGGCTTACTGTATAAAAAGAAAACAATGTCATCTTTATAGGAGTAGAAGAGATTTCCTTCATGGATATTTTTGCCTTTATACAGGAGATCCATGAAGTCAGCAGAGTGAACTAATCCATTCCTACTATGACTATTTGGCAGCTAGTAGTTGTTATGTCTTATCTTCATTTTTCATCATCTTCCTTCCTGAAATGGCAAACTTTCATAGGCTCAGCCTAATGCCAAATTTTTAATGAATGCCGCTGGATTCCGTTTGGAAGAACGGAACAATCTGTTGTTATTGTATCTTCTTTCAGCTTTTCTTTACTTTTTCTTTTAATCAAAGAGCAATGGCTTTTGTAAATTTGCATGCATGTGCATTTTTTCCCTTTCTCAAGAGGGTAATTAAAAACTCGGGTAATGAAACACATTTTTTCTTCTTTGAAAACTGTCTGAATGACACAGTGCCACCCTAGGTGTGGAATTCAAGTTTGTTTTGGATACACAAATTTTACAGACTAACTTTGCTTTGTGCATTCTTTAAAATCCTGCAAAATCTACGTGATGAGAACCTTGCAGTAAGACAAACGGATTGATTGAATGAACAATGGGATAATGTGTAATGTCCAAAATAACATACAGTTTAATTGTTTCATAGATGGTTTTGTTTCACTTATGCAAACCAGTGCTTTTAAAAAAGGTAGTTTGAAGAAATTAAACTCCGAGGTAGACTAATTGAATTTGATGTGTCAAGCCTCAGGATGCACTGATTCCAGAAGGGAGAGGAACATTTTCAGTTCCAAACTGACAAGGACACTTTGCTGACTGCTCAGTGCTGAGGTCACCTAGAGATACAATAAAGTTATGGCTGCCTTTTCCACTTGGGAATAGGGTTCTATATAACATTCCAATGTTGACCAGAACTGTTAGTTATCTACTGTAGTTCCTTTGTCCTACCTCTATGCAGTAGATGCACTTTGGTCTTCAGCTGAATTTCTTTGTCAGGGAGGAAAATAGAAGTTTGCATGTGACTGTAGGGATGGAGAGGGAGCATTCCAGGTACGCAGGACAGAAATGTATTTGATGAGGACTGATCTGAGTGTCAAGATATCTGGTAAGGGAAGAACTGGACACCATCCTTGATAATGGGAAAAGAGCTGACTTTAATCTGCAATTCTATCTATGTTCTTCTTAAAGTAAATCCCACAGGATGTCTTTTCTAAGGAGATCTGTGCAGATCAGAATTAAGGTCAGAACCAGATGAACTACAGATTACATTTCTCTACAAGTCTCTCAAATTCTGATTAACCTTAAGAAAAAATATAGCTTGAAATGTAATATATGCAGTACAATATACTATATGTAATAACCTCATTCTCTCTGTGTGTGTGTGCCTGTCTGCCTCTCTCTCTTTCCCTCTCCCCTCCTGTTGCCAATTATATAGTAGCCAAATAAGTGAATTTTGTACACAACAGGAGATTTAATAATTTTGATCTTTTCTGGTGACCTTATTTATCATCTGGAAATATTCTGTAAAGAAACCTGAATAAAGGCTTTAACTAATTTCTTACCAGAATCCTATAATTGGTATTTGTAGAATATGTGTTTGTGCTAGTTTTTCAGGAGAAAAAAGGATTAATATTGATATGTTGTTTTAAAATTGTGCACAGTTGATATAGAGACAGAAGGCCTTTGTGGTTCTGTGGTTTCTTAGAGTTGCACGTTTTTATTTATTATAATTGTAGGAAAATTAGAGAGTGGAGGGAACTCTCCACATCATTTGAAAGGTTGAAATGTTTGAAATCTCTGAAAGCAGAATACATAAAACTGCATCTTATAGTCTCTGGAAAGGCCTTCAGGGTTTATGTATGCATACAGTATTTATTTCCAATAGCAGAAAAATTATGAAGATAATCTGATAGTAGTGACTAAAATCCACAATTGAGGCAATTTCTTTATTATAACCAGTGAAAATACTGCATAAGATGTATTTCAATTATTCTAATTAGTTCTAATAAAAAGTGCTATTCATTATAGATTTTTTTAAAACAAAATATTCTGAGTTTTTAGAATCAGAAAATATTCATCATGGCATTTACTTTTGAAAAAAATATAAGTTCCTAGTTGGTAGAAATATATTAAAGTGTATTATACTGGAACTGAAACTTCCTATCTTGCATGTTCATAACCAAACATATGATAAATAGTTGAGAGTCCAAATGTGGGTCGGTTTTAATGGTTATTGAGGGTAACAAGGAAAAATGTTGAAATCAGCTTGAGTTTGAAATGTAGCATTACAGAAAATCCAAGGATTGTCCCTAGCACAGATGTTTTACAAAAAGAAACAAAAAGAAAATAAAGTCAGTGTTATACAAGAGAGATAAAACATATATGAAGTGGCATTTATCTAAAAGATAAAGTATTTTGGGCAGAAGGTTTGTAAAAGGACAGATTCAGACTGCCTCTCTTGACTGTAAAAGTAGCTCCTAAGATCAAACTATAAATTAAGGAGTGGAATGAGCCAGTGCTACACAATGTTCATTAAACCATCTTCTTCAATCTGATATACTTTGGATGCATTGAGCTTTAAGACTCAACTCATTTGGAGCATATTAGATTATAAGAATCAATTCTGACACCTGTGCTAATCTAAGGATGTGCAGCTAATCATGTTTGGGTGCTCAGCACTGCTCAGTATACCAAACTCTTTGCTCCTCAATTGTTGCTGGAATTAAATTTTGATCATTATCTACAGTGCCCAAGGCTATTGGGAACTATAGTTGAATAACTAGTATAAAAACCAATGGTTCGCCTTTCCCACTTCAACAGGGAGAGGAAGTTGGGAGGAAGTTTTGTCTAGTGGTTAAGGCACCACGCCAGAAACCAGGAGACAATGAGTTCTAGTCTGACCTTAGTCATGAAAACTTGCTGGATGAGTTTGGGATAGTCACTCTTTCTCAGCTCAAGGTGGTTGTTGTGGTAAAAATAAAATAAAAGGAGGAATAATAGAATAACAGACTTGGAAGGGACCTTGGAGGTCTTCTGATCCAAACTATGGTTCAAGCAGGAGACTCCATACCAGTGGTTCCCAACCTTTCTTTGGCCATGCCCCACCTAAGCATCTCTAAAATCCAGATGCCCCCTCCCCCCATGACATATAATTCTTACTTTACTCAAAAAGTGAACTCTACTCGTGCAGAGGAAGCCTAAAAGGCCATTAACTTGATTTAAACAAATTGCCCCCCTATGGGGCATGGGCCCCACATTGGGAACCACTGCTCTTTACCATTTCAGACAAATGGTTGTCAAATCTCTTCTTAACTTCTGGAGGTAAGCCATTCCATTGAATAATTATTCTCTCCGTCAATAAATTTCTCCTTATTTCCAGGTTGCTTCTCTCCTTGATTAGTTTCCATCCATTGCTTCTTGTTCTGCTTTCAAGTGCTTTGAAGCATAGGTTGATCCCATCTTCTTTGAGGCAGCTGTTAGATATTGGAACACTTCTATCATTTCACCCTTAGTCCTTCTTTTCATTAAACTGGACATACCCAATTCCTGCAACCGTTCTCCATATGTTTTACTCCAGTCCCCACAGTCATCTGTGTTGCTTTTCTTTGCACTCTTTCTAGAATCTCAACATCTTTTTTATATCTTGGTGACCAAAACTGGATGGAATATTTCAAATGTGTATGTATGTGTATACTGTCTTGAATTATTAAAAAAAAATAAAAATAAAGGCAGGATATAAAAAAAATTAAACTGAAAAATATGGTGATGCCATGATTTCTGATTCTGGCTCAGCTTCCCAAAACCAGTTGTGAAAAGCAAACTTGGCTAGATTGCCTTCACATTTTGCAAACCAGTCACAACTTTATCAACCAGGTCTGCATGAAAGATGAGATAAATTGTACTGGAAAAAGTCTTTCTCTATTCCTTCTCTCTCATGACACTTGTCAAACACACAGTGTGCTGATATGAACAGGAAAGAGATGTCTCTGCAATGTGTTCAGACTCAGAATGGGCTTAGCTGTTTATGGGTGCTTTGCCATATGTATCCCTGGGAATTTGTTGCTACTATTGTCACTTAGCTGCAGACATAATGGCTAAGCATGATGTGACTGACAGCAAATCCCTTGAAAGTAAGCCAGCAAAATGAATGTAAACACATGTAAATGGGAATGATAAAAACCTGAATTTTACTCACTGAAGTATGTTAAATCAATAGTCTGAGTGGCGTAGGAGGCTAATGCCTCTACTAAGGCAGCAATTACTGCCTGCAATTACTGCGAGTTCAATTCTCACCAGGCTCAAGGTCGACTCAGCCTTCCATCCTTTCTAAGGTGGGTAAAATGAGGACCCGGTTTGTGGGGGCAATAAGCTGACTTTGTATAAAATATACAAAAGTATGAAGGCTATTGCTTAATGCATTGTAAGCCACCCTGAGTCTCCAGAGAAGGGCGGTATATAAATATAAATTAAATTTTTTAAAAAATTAAATAGTAAATAAGAATCTGCCTTACGTTAAATCAGAGCATTAATTCATCTTCCATCTACCCCAGCATGGTCTCTATCAAGGGATATTGTAATTTAATTCCCAGAATCCCTCAATGAGTAAAACCACTTCTCAAGCTAGTATGTGTTTGGTATGTGAAACTGACCTGCATGGTACTGTCAACATAGACGTTACGTGGAAGAATTTTGCTCCTTTTTGCTCCTGTTTTAAAATGACAGGGTTGAATCTGGGACTTTTAGTATGCAAAGCCTACTCTCCCTGGTTATGAGCTATAGCTTGTTCCCATGTGTCAGGAAATATTCCACAGTGAATGGCCTCTCCATTCTTTTTAATAGCTATAAGAAAAACCAGCTTATTCTTCCCCTGAAGCGCTCTGTAGATATAATCATTCTCTTTCTCTTACATCGGCTTTAGTTCATTCTTCAGCCTGTGGAATTATTCCTTGTTTAATTTCATCCACATGACAGAAAAATTTGGCCTTTGGCCTTCTTGTACTAGAACACTCTTAATGGAAAAGTATTAAAAGAAATAGGTCATATGAATGGGAATATAAAATGTTCAAGATGGGGTGTCCCCTGCTATCTTTTAAGTAGAACTCTAATTTGACACTAGCACAAGAAATAGAAATAATTTCCCTCTGAGCTTTCATGAGAACTGTCAGGATGATAAAATGCAATATGCTTTAAAATCAGCTTTTCTATGGACAGCTGGTTCATCATCATTAGTATGGATATATACTTATTAATATCTAGGCCATACAGTTCTGCAAAGCACTTTATTGGAGTTTCTCAGAACACATGTCTGTTCCAGCTATTTGATGAAAGAATGTGTGTTGCTAAGCTGCCTGTAAAGATGAATCTGCTGTAGGCTTATTGGTGGCTTTTAAAAAACACACATCCAGATTGTCCCCCATTCCAGCATATTAGGCATACAACTCTCTGAATTCCTAGGAGTTGCAACTAATAAAAACCTTCTGGCAGCGGGAATCTCCTTATCTCACAAAGTACAACATGGTGTATACACACTTACATAGTTCAGTCTTCTTTTCCAAGGTGCCACACTTTTACTGTAATAGCAGCTATTGCCCTTATTAAATCAAGGACCCCATTTTGTGTTAGTATATCTTTCATTTGATGGAGTGGCCTGGTGGCCTAGAGCTGGAGCTCTTGCCTCACAATCAGGAGGCTATGAGTTTGATCCTAGGTAGCAGCAGATATTTCTCTTTCTGGATGCCAAAGAGAAAATATCTGCTGTGAGCTCTATGTAGGCATCAGGAATGGCATCCAGCCAGTAAATGCTCAGCGCTATTAAGTTGTCCTGATTCCATTCTGATGTGATTACAAGGTAATTAAAAAAAAATTTTCATTTGATGAAAAGTGTGGGAATAAACTTTCATTGACTTATTTGTATCTATGAAAGGGAGAGAATGCACTTTTGTTTTCTATTTCCTGTTGTAGTTTATTCCCTTCCCTTTAATGTATACAAACAATAATATGTAATGATACCATGGCAAGAATAGTATGAAATATTAAGCTTAAGATAGAAAATATTATATAACAAATGGTTTGATGTATTTTGCGCTGTTTATTAGTTTAGTTAGTTTATTTAATTTGTATACCACCCTCCTCCCAAAGGACTCGGGGCAGTGAACAGCCATAAATAAAACATATAAATACAACGTTTAAAACCCACTAAAATCCAATTAAATAAATTTGGCCATAGAAATATTAAAACCCCAATAATTTAAAACAAATTAAAATTCATAGTATTAATTAGAAAAGGGGAATCAGGCCAGGCCTGCCTGACAAAATAAAAAGGTCTTAAGAGTGCGGCGAAAGGTGCGTATCTGCGGGATCCTCCGAATCTCTGGGGGAGCTCATTCCAGATAGTAGGTGCCCCCACAGAGAAGGCTGTCCCCCTGGGGGCCACCAATCAACATTGTTTGGCCGATGGCACCCGGAGGAGGCCCTCTCTATGAGAGCGTACCGGCCAGTGGGAGGCCACTGGTGGCAGTAGGCAGTCTCGTAAATAACCAGGTCCTAAGCCATGGAACGCTCTAAAGGTAGTAACCAAAACCTTGAAGCACACCCAGAAGACCACTGGGAGCCAGTGCAGCTCGCGCAGGAGAGGTGTCACACGGGAACATCATGTTGCTCCTGTAACCACCTGTGTGGCTGCACTCTGCGCCAGTTGGAGCCTCCAGGTGCTCCTCAAGGGGAGCCCCATGTAGAGAGCATTACAGTAGTCCAGGTGGGAAGTGACGAGGGCGTGGGTTACCATGTGTAAAGAGTCCCGATCTAGAAAGGGAGGCAACTGGCGGATCAGGCGAACCTGATAAAAAATCCCCCTGGTCACAGCCATCAGGTGCTCTTCTAAAGACAGCCGTGAGTCCAAGAGGACGCCCAAGTTGTGAGCCCTCTCTGTGGGGGCCAATGATTTGCCCCAATAGTCAGTGATGGCATCAACTGACTATATCGGGACGTCGGAAACCACAGTCACTCAGTCTTGGATGGGTTGAGTCTGAGCCTGTTACTCCCCATCCAGATCCGTACGGCTTCCAGGCACTGGGACATCACTTCAAGGCCATCGTTGGGGTGGTCCGGGGTGGAGATGTACAACTGAGTATCATCAGCATACTCAGCATACTCATACTATTAATGACATATTTTGGATGATACATTTAAACAGTGTTATGTTTATCAACACTGATATTTTAGAAATCATAGTTGATCATACCTGCGGGACTGCCTACTACCACCAATAGCCTCCCACCGACCAGTACGCTCCCACAGAGAGGGGCTCCTCTGGGTGCCGTCGGCCAAACAATGTCGACTGGCGGCCCCCAGGGGGAGAGCCTTCTCTGTGGGGGCACCCACTATCTGGAACGAGCTCCCCCCAGAGATAAGGAGGATCCCGGATCTTCGCGCCTTCCACCGCGAGCTAAAAACCTTTTTGTTCCACCAGGCGGGCCTGGCCTAACCTTTTCCCCCCTTTTTTGCAAAAATAATTTTGATTTTAAAATTTAAATATATTTTAATATTGGGGTTTTAATATTTTATTATTGGGATTTTAAATAGTCGGGGCCACTGTTTAATTTGGTTTTATTTGGCTTTTAAATTTTGTATGTATGTATGTTTTAACTTTTGGCTGTTCACTGCCCTGAGTCCCCTTGGGGAGAAGGGCGGTATACAAATTGAATAAAATAAATAAATAGTTAATACTGATATATATTTATCTCTAAAGGTTTAAGTTATAAAAATATTACAGCGTTAATCATCTCTAGTCAATGTTGTTTAAATACCACTGCATTCAATAGAATGTACTGTTTTATAATACAATAAAATAAATTGTGGGGAAAAATGAATTGAAATCTAGATAACTCCAAGTTGCAAAAACCCAGTTAAGAATGCAACTAGCACATCAGGTAACCAATAATGAAACTACCAGAGAAACAAATTCCAGCTGCCTTCTATGATGCTGAAGAGAAGGACCTAATATTCATTAAGTCAGAAAAGCAGGAGAAACATTTAGCATTTAAACCCTGGATCACTGATTTACATATCTGTAATAACTAGGCTGTATCCAAGACTTTTCCTAAGAATAAGCCATTTCCAGAACAAGGAGATGAGTATTTGCAGCACAGCCTAGATTTACAATCATGTCATAATTCAAGTCCCATTTACACATGTAACGGAACAAGGAGAATACTTCTTGTTTGTCTTCATTGCATTTTAAAATAACTCTACCAATGTTTTCCCAGTTTCAGAAAGACAAGAAAAGGACAAGTCTTCCCTGTCTTAAATAATTCAAGGAAATAGCCCAGAAAAGATAGGCCAGCAACCTTCCCAGTACACAAATAAAGTTACACTATCTATGTTTCATATTGACCTTAAAACCTCTTAACAGGAGTGATCCGCTGGAAACCAATCTAGTTTGTAGGCAACAAGATGTAGAAGCTTAGCTCTCCAGTGAGGAATTTAAGTATTAGATTTATACTGCAGTATTATCTCTGCTAAGGTTTACAGATGTCTTAAAATAGAGAAATAATGTGCCCTAAAAATCTGGAAATATTATCTGGTGAACTAGATTTTTTCCCCATTGCCTCTAAAACATGACAGCTCGGCACTCCAGCTCCTTCAGGAGCTACAAAACTACAAAGACATGAACAACTGGAACAGAGAAGCAGTATGATAAACCTTCATAGGGAGTTCCCAGTAAGGAAGAGAAAACAAAAAAGAACTAGTGGATTAAGAATGTAATCCTCAGTTTACCTAATGGGGAGTGAAACTAACCTCATAGAATGTGAATTGTTTCTGAAAAGAAATTAAGGTAGGATTCTGAGATCATTGGGAAGAAAAATCTTTGAGATGTGGATGCAAACTTTAAAAGAAAAGTTGTGATATCAGAGATTGCAAACAGAGAGAATGAGGGTGACCCAATCCCTAACAAACAAAGCTGATAATAGTGTATTATTTTCTATGCATAAGGGGGCTAAATTAGCATTGATGCTTACAGAATCCCATTTCCGTCCTTCAACAGTAAGAGCAATGTGTCCATTCATCTCAACTGGTAGTTATAAGTACCAACTAACTTTTAAGATAGTTATCTACCTTAAAAGTTAGTGAATAAAATGTAAGATCAGGGGTGAAATCCAGCAGGTTCTGACAGGTTCTGGAGAACCAGTAGTGGAAATTTTGAGCAGTTCTGAGAACCGGCAAATACACCTCTGGCTGGCTCCAGAGTGGGGTGGGAATGGAGATTTTGCAATATCATTCCTCCAGGAGTGGGGTGGGAATGGAGATTTTGCAGTATCCTTCCCCTGCCATGCCCACCAAGCCACGCCCATCAAGCCACACCATGCCCACCAAGCCACGCCCACAGAACCGGTAGTAAAAAAAATTGGATTTCACCACTGGTTAAAATTCATTTATAAAACAACCTGATTAGAATATATGAATGAAGTCCAGAAGGAGCAACCTATGTTTAGGCTAACATTGGAAGCCAGATTCCCAATATAGTACTTCCAGAATGTCACAAATATGAGCTTTCAACAATCATCCCAAACACCATTTTCAATGGTGCTTTATTTTATTTCAAGGCTATCCTTCAGTATTTAAAGCAATTTGCATTCCTGCAAAAAGAAAAATAATCAGATCTTCAGTATTGGCATTTAACAATGGAAGAGTATTCCCTTGGAGTAGTAAAATGCAGTTTAAAATTGCATTTTTTTTCTTTGCTCTCCAATTAAAATAGAATAAAATACTATCTAAATAAAAAGAAGTTGGACTTTCTTAACAACAACAAAATAGTTTGTGTGCCTATTTTATCAACAAATAAACAGTACATTGTGCAGTTCACTGCTGTTACTTTATCATCAGCTGTGTGAGGAACTGATTTGTCCAACCCAATCCAGCAGTAGGGATGCAAATGCACTTATCAAACAAGTCTCAGTGAAGCACATCAGCTACTTCAAAGTGGGAATTAGATTCAGTTCCTTTTCTCCATCATGATTTTTCAGAGAGGCAAGAAATATGAAAGAATTCTACCACAAGTTTGTTTTAGAGCAGCGGTTCCCCAGAGGAATCCTTTATGAGGTAAAATGGTAGCCACAGAGAAGGGTTGCTCCAAAGAAAATGTGGTCAGACTGCACTTCCTCCTTTTTCAAAATGTACGAGGTCACCAAGAGCATCTTCCGAGCTTCCTTCACTCTTAAAAAGCCTGCATGTTTACAGAAGAACAGAGTATGTAAGGTCAGATGATATAGTTAGTTCAGGAAGAGCAAGTAGGGTAAAAAGTCTTAAGAAAAGAGCCAAGAGAGTTATGTTAAGAATACCAGACTTTTACAATGCTAAACAAAGTGAAGAGATCCCTTGCCTACCTTATCAAAATAACAGAGTTGGAAGGGACCTTGGAGGTCTTCTAGTCCAACTCCCTGCTCAGTCTTCCTCCTATGCCCTTTCAGACAAGTGGTTTTTCAATCTCTTTTTAAAAACTTCCAGTGTTGGAGTTTACACAACTTCTGGAGGCAAGTTATCCCACTGATTAATTGTTCTAACTGTCAGGAAATTTCTCCTTAGTTCTAGGTTGCTTCCCTCCTTGATTAGTTTCCATCTGTTGCATCTTGTTCTGCCTTCAGGTTTTTTTGAGAATAGGTTGACACCTTCCCTTTGTGGCAATCCCTGAGATGTTGGAACACTGCTATCATGCCCCCCCCCCAGTTTTTCTTTTCATTAAACTAGACATACCCAATTCCAACAACAATTCTTTATAGGTTTTAGCCTCCAGTCCCCTAATCATCTTTGTTGCTCTTTGTTGCTCTTCTCTGCACTTATCCATTTTTAAAAAGTTCTGCCCTCTTCCTCTCCCCCAAATGGCTTTTTTTTCAAACCAAAACTCTTTGTAAAGAATACCTAACAAAAGCCTAACAGGCTCAGGAGTCGGGGTTACAAGAATAATGATTTTTGAGGATCTAGATAGCTTTACAGGACATTTTCCCATTCCTCTCTTTATCTGTTGAAACAGATCTGGTGGCTGCAAATGTATAATGAAAACTGTTAAGGATATGTGAAGCATGGACTTCCTACAGTTCTTGTGGTGGAATTCTTCTGTGATCCCCATTTTGAAGAGCAAGGCTTCAAAAGGAAGCCATCAATGGATGTCTTTAAAAATTTGGAGTTCTAAGAATAATACTTCTTGCTTGGCATCCCTCTTTTCTTCTGTTTCTTATGGAGAATTCTTGCTCTATTTTTAATATTTCAAGTCAGTCATGTTTGTCTATAGTAGCTGAAAATTGAGTCTGATGGTACTCTTTCAGTCTAACAAATTTATTAAAAGGCAAAAACTTTTGTTCACTTCACTAGATATATAGAGTGGTTGGATGATTTAAGATTTAAAATGGGATGTGGTAAAGATAGTTTGGCATGCTGTGGTAGTTAAAGTATCATGCTAGAAACCAGGAGACCCTGAGCTACTAATTCCATCTTAGTACAAAGCCACTTGGGTGACCTTCAGTCACAAAGCCACTTCTGAAATTTGCCAAGAAAATTGACGAGACTTGTCCATAAAGTCATGGGAGGTCAAGACTGATGGGAAAAGATCCCCCCTTCCAGCTTTCCTCCCCCAAATAAGAGGGAAAGGAAGGGGAATATGGGTTGATAATTAGTTGTGCACATGTCTCTATATGGGAGACTTTATCTTCTTTTTTTTGGAAAAGTTTTTCAGTTTTATTTCTTATACACATAATATAAAATGTATATTTTCTTATACATAATTAATCCTACATATACATGTTTTCCTTAAAGAAAGCATTCAAATAAGGCATTTTAATTACATTTGGAGTTGCTCTCCTACCCTTTCTTCCCTCATTTTGCAACAACCCTTCTTCTTCTTCTCCTCTTTCCCTTCCCTCCTCCTCTCCTACTTTCTCTTCCCTCCTCTCCTACCTCATCCTACTTCCCCTTCCTTTCCCCCACTCCTCTCTTCTTTTCCCCCTACTCACCTTCTCTCCTACTCCTATCCCTTACCCTTCATTCCTCTCCTTTTCCCTTTCTTCCATTCCTCTCCCCCCCCTCTCCTCTTCCTACCCTCTACTCCTCTCTCCTTTCTATCTTCTTTGCTGTGGAATATTCTCCTTGTTTGGTATCCGAATAGAATAAATCTGAAAAGAAATCGAAATAAAGTATATATACTATTAGAATACAGGAGTTGTTCGGGAGATTTTATCAATCAACAATTGTATTGGGTTAATAACCCATTAGGCTTGTTGAAAACTTCTGAGACAGTCTGAAATCTTTTATTGTCTGTCAGTTTAATAATCTCGGTTTCGTAATTGTACAAATTGTACTCAAATTTCTTCTTCTTTTTTTTTTGCAGAACAGCTACTTTGAGATCTATAATGGTATGTCTCACTGGAGGGCTTTGATATTATTTTATCCCTGTTCTTGTCCTAAGCTATTTGTATGAATGGCTTTTACTAAGAAATGTCTTTACGTGTAAACAGCTGGAGTTATTTGTAATGTCAGGAGTCTATCCAGATTTTTTTACACAAGATGCCATTTCCCTGATTTAGCTGCTGCAAAGACACAGTTGCTCTATCGCTAGCCTAATTTTGCCTTGCTTGTTTTTTCTTACTTCTGTCAACAATTTCTTTCATTTTAATTTGCTTCTAAATCAGACCAATAAAAATGTATCCATAAGATTAAAAAGTTTTATGAACTTGACATTCTGTGAAGAAAAGAAATTGACTCCCCTATGCAAATATCCAGATCCACCAGCCATGCATAAAGAGATGCATGTCAGCTTGTGTGACTAGCAAGTTTGGTTGGTTTGGCTAAACCATACATTTGCAATCCTGGCAACAAGTTAAATAAAAGTGAAGTCTTGGATCAGTTCCAGTTCTTAAACACTCTTCTCCTGTGCCTCTTTAACACATCCCACTTTATCTGGCAACAGTTTATCAATAACATGCCTGTTCTATTCTATTCCAGTGTTTATACAGTCTCCAAAACTTGCTTAGGAAAGAAAAAGTGCCATATTTCAAGGGTAAACATATTGTGATGAATCAAATATGTTGATGAGATGGAATGTTCTGCTCTTCAGCATCTCTTTCAGAACGAAACATGGCAGATGGCTAATAACAAAAATCTTAATTGTTTAGTTAGCGAGAAGCATGAAATAGACTGCAACTTTCATCTGTCATCTCCGTTTTTGATTTGAACATTAGACCTTTCTTCTTTTTTCCCTTAAGATCGTGAGGTGATTCTAGTAGTACTAAACTATTCTTCATTTAGCAGAATATTACACATTCTGGGGGTGCCTGTTCAAAAGAATCAGTGCATTTCATTGTGTTTATTGAAGATTCTGTCTTTCCAGTTTTTAGAACATTTTTTTCCTCACTCAAAAGCTGAAGCAAATAATCTTTTTTTCCACAGATGACACTTGAAAATTGGCATCTTATCCATGCATAATTATGCTACAGACTTATTTTTTAATGGAACTGTTCCTTTGATATAAAAGTCAGAATCTGTTACTGAAACCCAGTAACAGGCCTATCCTTCATGATGTCTGTAACTTTTGAAATGCCGGGATAAGCTAAGGGCTATCATTGACTATAATTATGTCTTTTACACAAGGGCTTTGCAGAGATCCAAATTCAAACAGCAAAACGTTATTTGGAGCATGTGTAGGTACATATGTATCACCTGATGAAAGCATTTTGAAGCTGCTGAATCTCAATCTCTCTCTCTCTCTCTCTCTCTCTCTCTCTCTCTCTCTCTCTCTCTCGCTGGGCTGCCATGTGGAAAAATGCTTTGTGCCCTATAGATTTGGCTCTCTGCACAGTCCTGTTTTAGACACACATGCCTGACTTTTTCTGCCTGAAAAACAGGAATTGTTCAAATTGACTTACAAACCACGATAATCAAAAATTGACTATTAAAAATGTATACTAAAACAGAAGTCAGCTATAAAGAAAATCACAAGGAATTTAAATGATTAGTCAAATTTCAACAAGGACAGAATGAAATATTTAGGGTAATTCAACCACAGATGAGAGAGCTGGGGAAGCAAGAATTGACCAAAATGTGTAATGAATGAAAATGTGGATTTTTTCTTTTTCCTATCACATATGGTACTTTAATCTAGCATGTGCCTAATAATTCCAAAATGCTTAAAGACTTTCAGTGGTATCTACTGAAAGTCTGGGGAGAGTCGTTATTCTCTCTCTCTCTCTCTCTCTCTCTCTCTCTCTCTCTCTCTCTCGCACACACACACACACTGATTGTGTTGTTATGATTGTCATCTTTATTTTTTGAATATGCCACTCTGGGTGCCATTGCAAATATTTATTATTGAAGGGAGTTTTTGAGATTTAAATCTCTGGTGCAGGCAACTATTGTATTATCTAATTTTTAAGTTGATTTTTAAGAAGTTTCAAGGGACTGTGGGTTACTTTAGGTATTATCATGAACACTGTTCAGAGTCAATTGAATGGGTGATATTAAAGCAATTCTAAAATAGATAAATAAAGTGATATGAATCAAAATAGCTACTATTTTGGAGCTCTAACGGAATGATCTTTAACACTGCAATTAAATGAGCCTTCAGTAGTTGACTATAGAACCCTAATGAAATTATTGTTTAACTGAAAGCTGCAAATATCAGCCACAAAATTAGATCCCCTTTTTAACTTCTCTTCTGTTACTTGGGTGAGGACCAGCAACTGGTCTCAACAACAACTAAAAATAATTTCTGAAGTTCTGACAACAGCCCACTTCACTGAATTTCTTCTGGAGAACCAATTGCCTCCCCTGAATGTCTGAATATATTTGAAAGGCTCTCTTTAGATGGTTCAGAATATTCACAACTTGGGTTGTATAGCTGTCACTTGAATTTTGATGAAATATTTCAAAAATAATCCTTCATGCTGCTAGAATAAAACTGAACATAAGATGAGGATTTCTATTCTTCCTGTCTTATAAAGTGGGTGGGCAAACAGTGAAAGTTCCAGAACAGTGGCTAGCACGTGGAATTTCTCAATAACTGGACTGGTTCTGCCAGTCTTCCTTCATATATTTCCCTCTTCAATGAAACAAGTTTATATTTAGGATTGGGTCCCCCCCCCCCTCTTAGGATACTCCATATTGGGCCACAAAATGACTGTGGCTGAAGCTTGAAGTAGATAATTCCAAAAATAAGGAGGGACATCCATTCCCTGTCTGGTACTCTGTCAGGGTTCCAAGTAACACACCCAATGGAATCAAAACTCCAAGGCAGGCATATTCTTCAAAGTATAAATTTATTAGGCATGTCATATTGGCGCATCTGGGGAAGCTCGACTCTAGACCCCCCTTGGGTCTCCCCCTAGTTACAAGTAAAATTTTCTTTTCCCTGTCCATGAAGTCCATCACATGGTCCAATCAAGTCAGTCCAAGAATCACTTGGTCTCAGTTCCCACTTCCTCGCACCTGGTGGAAAAGTCCTTGGTTCTCAGAGAAAAGAATTTTACTTTGGCTACAATCTCCAGCTATCTCTACCTTCTTCCTCCCATTCCCACAGCTCGACTCATCTGCACTGTGGCAGCCCTGAAGGTGCCAGGGGAAAATGGCTTCAGGGCTGACAGTATTCCATTCTTCCTACTTTTTTGTTTCTGTAGAAAAAAAACTGCCAGAGAGGGACAGATGGCTTTTAATACAGTCTCAACTTATCTCTTACAAATGGGTTAGAATATAGAACAACAATTTAGATTACATGGAATTAACTCTAGGGAAGCAAGATACCCACCCCTGGGTTATTAATCCTTGACACTTTTAGTGTCAATTCCTTTTCATTTATTAAAACTTTATTCCCTAATGACATTGCATATCACCAAATGTATAGAGAATTATAATTACAACAATAACTTAGAAAATATGCACATTGCCAAACATTTGCCTCTGACAAGTATAAAAGGCCACGCTATTTGGAACTGCACCTATACTTTACAACATCTTAAATTCTTAGGAAGAACTGGATATGTATGAAGGCCATCACCAACTAAAGAACTGGTAGCTTCTTTTTGTGCACATTTTGTGTATTCAATAATATTAATAATCTGAAGCTGCATGGAAAAACACCGTGTGAAATAGAATCAATATCTACACTGTCCAAGCATATAGCCAAGATATTGCAATGGAGTTTAGACTGGACAAATGTCCACTCTTACCATCAATAGTGAAAAGTGGAGAAAATGCACTGAAGCTAGCACAGTATGAAGGATTACTAAATATCACAAAGAATAAAGTAGCCCTTAAAAAAAAAAGACCAAATGGAGAACAGAAAAGAGATACAGCAAAGCAAAATACTGCATGGTCAGCATATTAAAAAAACAAACAAACAGCAGGCAAAGCAGATAACCACAAGACCTGGCAATGGCTGAGAGCAGAAAAATTGAAGAAAGAGACAGAGGGGCTAATTCTAGTTGCACAAATGAAGCTTTAAGAACAAATGCTTACAAAGGCAGAATTGACAAGACAGCAACAGACATCAAATACTGCCTTTGTAAAGAAGCTAAAGAAACAGTGGATCACCTGGTTAGATGGCACAGACTGATGACAAACAACACAGAGCATTGGAAGATCTGCAAGAAATACCATTTGCCTGCATGTAAGAACTGGTGGGACCACAATATAAACAAAGTAATAGAAAACAAAGAAGCTAAAGTAGTCTGGGACTTTAGAATTCAAACAGAGAAGCATCTGTCACACAATGCTGTTGATGTCACATAATTGTTGATAAGAAAGATTAAAAAGTCTGGATTATGGACATTGCAATACCTGGAAAGAAGCAGAAGGGAAGAGAAAGATCCGGACAAAATCACAAAATATGAAGATTTGCAAATAGAAGTAGATTGATTGTGGCAAAAGAAAGCAAATATAGTACTTGTAGTAATAAGCAACCTAGGTGCAATCCAAAAGCTAGTGGAGTACCACTGGAACAAAATCACCAACTGTTAATTGCAAAAGGCAGCTTTACTTGAAACAACTTACATCATGCAACAATTCTTTTAATTCCTCTTAATGTTTCATTTCTTTAAACAACAACTTTTGTCTATCCAGATCTTTGAATGGACTCCATAGAAGGACAAAAATGTCAAATCCATTATAAATATCTGGCTGACTGTACAACCAACTATAATATATTTTTCCTTGACTGCACCATAAAATTAAGAAGGAAAAACTGATTTTGTTATATTGAAACATTAATATCCCGTTACTTCTGCATTAGTAAGTACACTCATTAGCGTTTTAATTTGTAGAGTTCTTGCATAGATACCAAGTCAGCACTATCTACATAGGTTTTTTAAAACTTTTTTTTAAAGAAGGAAAAATAAATCTTTTCCTATTTCATTGTTTCTTTTATGGATGTACATATGGATCACAGTAGGCTATTTCTTGCAGATATTAAATATCTGAAGACTGGATGGCTGATCTATGGGAATAAAGTTTACAAATCTATCAGTCAACAGACTGATGCAGCCATGGATCACACACTTCCTACTTGGAAAAGGGAATCTCCCCAATACCTGGAATAGGAGCCTATGCTGAATTTGGGGGGATAAGTGGAAGCTCATGGTTTGCCTTCTGATCACAAAAAATGTATGCAATATACTTTACCACTATGCTGAATCTTTCTTGGTACTCAGAACCTGTTATATGCTATACTCATAATTTCATTAACAAAAACTTCAATGTCTAAAACATAATATGGTTTGCTACTGCAGGATCTTTCTCTACATAAAGGATAAACTATTCAAATGAGATAAAAAGTAATTACTGTTTTCATAATGTGTGTACATGCATCTGTTTATGTGTGTAATATATAGGCATTATGTATTCAGTAATTGCCTAGTTGCAATATCTCCTATGAGAAATAATTAAAATATATGAGGTGGTGAAAGGTTCACGAATACTGTAAAATAGCTGTATGAAATGTGCCCTACATCAGTGAATTTCAGACAAAAGTATATGAAAAGCTAGTTATTTAAATATGTTTTATAAATTCTTGTATTTACAACTTTTATGACTCCGTATGAGGATGTTTTGAAGAGGGAGGCTCAGCACAATTGGCTCTCTAGTCTTACAATTGCTTTACATGGTATAGTTGCAGTATTATCTAATCCACTGTGTGCACTCCATGCTGCCTGAAAGCATTCTATGCTAAAACATTGGATTATAACAAGAAAAACATTGTATGCCTATATGCAGTCTCGCAACATCCTTCATCCTTAACTTCATGGCTTGAAGGGTAACCTCTAGATTAGAGACCCTGGCTTGTATAGGGTAGAAAGTGTGCTGGGGTTAAAACTATATTTTGGGTAAAGGGTGCCCAATTGACCAGTATTGTGCTTATGGCAGCTGGGAACGCTACAACTGGCACAGGTATGATTAAGGTTGATAAAATCTTCTAAAACTCCAAGTCTTGATTTCTTTATACCTCTTTGCTTGTTTAGGCTGTTTAGAGTTCTGAGCTTTTCTGCTTCTTTCTTTTTCTATAGTAAGCCATTAGAAATCTCCACGAGTCACTGATTGAGTCTTCATCTAGTCCCCGCCTCTGCGTTATCAAATGGTGTAGTGCCCTGTAATATAGATCACATCCTTTTGAAATTTCCAGACTCTTTGGTAAATAGTATACTTGTTTCCCTTGTTTAATATGTTATCGTGGTGCCTGGATTCAGAATTAAAAGGCTCTTTGTTTACTTTGAAAAGAATAACCCGAGAGTAGACTATTCAGTCTTATTTGATTACAGTTGCTACAAAACTGCTGGCAAAGATGTAATTAAACCTATTTACATTAAATGATACAGCTTTGTATTAGGAATAGTCAAGCAGATGGCAAATCTCTTAACTCTTAAATCAATTTAGCAAGGATTAGACCCCCACCCAAGGGGAAAAATCTTCTTAAACTTGTAGAAAGCTTTCTCTTACCATATTATAAAGGAAATATAAGGGAGCTTTCTTTTTTTTAAAAAAAAAATCCCCCGTATTTTATCAAGATTTCTGCAAACATGAAACCCTATCTTTTTTTCCTCCTATTGCCAGACTGTATATCTTGACAAAGCAGATTTTACAGCTCACTATGAAATTCAGGTGCAAGTAGAAGATAAGGAGCTACTGACTACCGAATTTCCAAAAGTTTATAACTTTATAAATAAAGTTATTTATTTATAAAATAAATACATTAGGCTCTGGCCCAGCTGCAGTACAGGAACTCAATAAATATGTAGCCTTGAGATAGACAGAGGATGATTTTTATATTGCAAGTCATTCAGAATTCATTTTTTCTCCTTCATCCAATCGTATGTCTGTTCAAAAAAGAGCTTTTCCCCTTCTTCACTTTAAATTATCCACCTGGCTTGAGGCCTGGCTACAGCACAGGAGGAGCCTTGGTTTTTTCTCTTTGATGAATATCGCTGAGAAAATTATATGGGGAATGTTATTGTATTCATTTTTCTAGACTTCTCAAATGCCTTGGCGATAGTAAACAATGAGATATTGCTGTAGTGGCTTGATAAGTTGAGAACCAATTCCATTCCAGTCTGTAGGACCACCACCAGAGAACAGCAGAGGGAGATTTGAGGTGTGGTTTTTGAGTTTGTGAAATTGTACACTTTATTTTCTTACTGATAGCTGGCATTTACCACAAGGCAGTGGTAATTCAATGACTGGGAGTTTGATGTTATCAGCATACAAATGATGTTCAATTTGAGCTTTCCTTTCCATCTGAATCAGGAGAGGCTGAGCAAGAATTTAACAATTGTCTGGTGGCAGTGATGGGTCTCAAACTTGGAATTAGGAAAGCTGGCTGAGGAACTAGTCCATAACCCGTGCATTTTACTTGTTTCCAATCATTAAAACAACAAATAGCCTCTGTGACAAAATAGCTTAAATCTTGCTTTGATAAGCATGGCATCTATAGCCTGCCTATACCAAGTTTTAATAAAGGACACGGTGGCTCAGTGGCTAAGACGCTGAGCTTGTCGATCAAAAGGTCGGCAGTTCAGTGGTTCAAATCTAGTGGTGGGATTCAAGTAATTTAACAACCGGTTCTGTGCCCTAATGATTTCTTCCAATAACCAGTTTGCCAAACTGCTCAGAAAGTTAACAACCAGTTCTCCCGAAGTGGTGAGAACTGGCTGAATCCCACCACTGTTTAAATCCCTAGTGCCACATAATGGGGTGAGCTCCCATTACTTGTCCCAGTTTCTGCCAACCTAGCAGTTCGAAAGCATGTAAAAAATGCAAGTAGAAAAATCGGGACCACCTTTGGTGGGAAGAAACAGCGTTCCGTGCGCCTTTGGCATTTAGTCATGCGGGCCACATGACCATGGAGACATCTTCAGACAGTGCTGTTCTTTGGCTTTGAAATGGAGATGAGCACTGCCCCCTAGAGTCAGGAATGAGTAACACATAATAACTACTCAATTGGATTAGTTCAATGGTCTTTAGTGCTGAAGATGATGTGGAAGTTGCCACAGATGTAGAAGGTAGCTCTTATCTATTACTGGATATGGGGCAAGTAATGAGGACCACATATTTTTGTTTATTGATTTACTTATATATCATAATGCTTGTCTTAATAATGCTGCATTCATTGTCTATAAGCTATCATACCCTGTTCAGCTTTAAATGACTTAGGATTTAGATGTGATGGAATGGAATGGAATGTGCACCGGGAGAAGTGCGCGCTCTCTCCCTCTCCCCCCCCCTCTCTCTGTGTTTTTGGTTTTGGCAACACCAGGCTCACCAGGTTCAAGGTTGACTCAGCCTTCCATCCTTTCTAAGGTGGGTAAAATGAGGACCCGGTTTGTGGGGGCAATAAACTGACTTTGTATAAAATATACAAAAGTATGAAGGCTATTGCTTAACACATTGTAAACCACCCTGAGTCTCCGGAGAAGGGCGGCATATAAATAAAATTAAAAAACAAAAACAAAAAAAACACAGAGCTTCTCAGAAAGAGGCCCAATCTAATAGTTTCTGCAGTCTTGAGATGAAGGGGGGAAGGGGGAAAGGAAACCACACCCTAGATCAGGCCTGTCAAACCGGTGGCCCATGGTCTGGATGCATCATGCCCAGGCCACGCCCACCCCAGCTCCACAAAGGCAAAAAAGTCACAATACGTCATGATACATCATGTGATGTGATCGAGTTTCACCTCCATGCCCTCGACTCTCTGACCTAGTATATCTAGTAGGTTAGAAGGATATACTGTAGCTTTAGTATGGCACGATTCTTTTTTTAAAAAAAAATTATTGAAATTTATTATATTACAATACAGTACAATCAGTCAGACAGTGTTATACACAGGTTAGATTGATTCTACCTTTACATTTCATCGTTCCACATTCCTATATGCATCTTAAAATTTGTATTAACTTTTATCTATTCTTTATTCAATTATCAATCCACCTGTACCAATCATCCCACACCGTATAATATTCTGAGTCTTCTTTCTCGTTTAATTCTAATGTTAATTTGTTCATTTCGGCACATTATAGAACTTTCTGAATAATATGTTCCTCTGATGGTATATCCTTTCCTTTCCAATACTGGGCATAGGTTATTCTTGCTGCAGTGAGTATATGTATGATTAAATATCTTCTATTTTTCCCATATTTTGTCTTTAGTGTTCCCAGGAGAAATGTTTCAGGTATCAATTCAGTTTTTTCATTAATTACTTCTTGTAGCCAATTCTGAATTTTTCTCCAATACCTTTTCGCTTCGGGACAGGACCACCACATATGAAAGTACCTTGGTGACATCCACATTTCCAACACTTGGGGCTTACATTTGGATACATTTTTGCTAATCTCGTGGGTGCTACGTGCCATCTATATAACATTTTATATTGATTTTCTTTGTATGTTGCCGCTTTTGTTAATTTATAGTTTCTATTCCAGATTGTCTCCCATTCATCCAAATTTATATTATGTCCAATATTTTTGGGCCACGCTATCATTAGCTCTTTTACTACCTCTTCCACCCTATTGAATTCTAATAGATAGTTATATAATCTGGATAATACTTTTTTTTCTGGGCCTGTCAGTAATTTGTCTAATCTATTTGTTTCCACCTCAATGCCAAACTCTTCCTTATCTTTTTTGTACCTAGACTGGATCTGCAAGTATGTCCACCAGTCAATATACCGTATATACTCGAGTATAAGCCGAGTTTTTCAGCCCGTTTTTCAGCCTGAAAAATGCCCCCTCGGCTTATACGTGGGTCACAAAAAAATGACTTTCCCTGCAAGCTAGGAAACAGCGGGAGAACGGGGTTTGCTTACCCCGCCCACTCCCAATCTATTGGGACTGCCTCCTGAGTTCTAGCTGATGGCTAGAGGGAAAAAAAACACTTTAAATTCTTGCCGCGGGGCCTCAAAGGCCCCCCCTACAGCTGATCAGGGTTAAAAAAAAACAAATGAGAAGATCGGTGCTGGCTACAAAAAGGTGCCTTCTGCAAAGAGCACATTTTTTTAAAAAAGGCGCCTTCTGCAAAGAGCACATTTTTTTTTCTCCTGCTGAAACCCAAAGCAAAACTAAAACAGCTTGTTGGCTTTGCTGTTTGCTAAGGCAGATTTGATTTCTTTTTCCTCATCAAAAAAGGTTGGTGCAAACAATGGGAAATTTATGGCAAATGGCAAAAGAGGGGAGTTCAAGATTTTAAAACACAAAAGAAAAAAAAGCTCTATTTAAATAGGGAATTGTAATAATTGAGATATTATTAATTGTATATTGTGTTGAAAGCAGAAATGGTTAAGTTGTGGTTTGGAAGAATATTGAGGGAAATTATTTGGTTTATTATTATTGGTAAATATAATTAATTGATTTGTAAGAAATTGGATTGCATGGAAATAGTTGGAATATTCAATATTCAAAGAAAATACATTGTATGTTTGTATGTGTGTTTCTAATTATTGCTATTTATTCATATTTGTTCTCCTTTTATGCACATGGACTACTCAGAGGGCTCAAAAAGTTATTTTTGACTGGTCCTTGCACTTGTGACCAGTCCTTGAACTTACGACTGTCCTCACATTTTACGTTTTGGCCCTATCTTGTCACCATGCAAAATGCCCGTGCAGCATTCTTAAAACCATGTCACTCATTTCACAACTGCTTCTCTTCACCATGGTGACAAGATAGGGCAAAAAAGTAAAATGTGAGGACAGTCGTAAGTTTGAGGACTAGTCACAAGTGCGAGGACCAGTCAAAAATTACTTTTTCAGCCCTCTGAGTAGTCCATGTGCACAAAAGGACTACCCAGAGGGCTGAAAAAGGTGATTTCTGACAGGTCCTCGCACTTTTGACCGGTCTTTTTTTATTTTGAAATTTAACAGTAGCCGCTGCATTTCCCACCCTCGGCTTATGCTCGAGTCAATAAGTTTTCCCACTTTTGGGGGGTAAAATTGGGGGGGGGTCGGCTTATATTCGGGTCGGCTTATACTTGAGTATATACAGTAGATCCCCTGCTCACTTAGGGATTGATTAGTTTTGAGATGTCCTTGGTTACCTAGAAGTTCTTTATAACTAATCATTTTATTAATCTCTAATGTATTTGGGTATATCATGGCTTCCATCATTGATAGCCAGTTCAGGATTTTCATGTATTGTTTTCTTCTAATTTCGTCCCATACTTGTATTAATGCTTCTCTTATCCTGTGTCTATGGAAATACATTTTGGTCTTTTTGTCCCACAAAAAGGCATAGTATGACATGATTCTGTCCATTAAGTGTAAGCAAAAATTTTAGACTTGATTGGATGTCACTGTGTCATCTTTGAACTAGGGTGTGACAACCAGTTTCTTGCAATCATAAATTTAGTTCACAATTTAGGAATCTTGAAAATGGGCTTCTGAGTAAGAAAGGCTTATTGAGAATGTTCACATAATAAGCATTCTTACTTTTTGAACTTCTGAACAGAGCTGCTTACTCATTAAGTGATATTGACCTAATTCTGTTCAGATGAACTCAAGTTTCCATTTGCTTTTATTTGAAAAAGATAAATTATATAGCTTTATCTGCCTTCTTGAGCTATATGTCTTTTAAAACTGATATAAAAGGATAATAGAATTTGTGAGTTCCTTCCAGTTGTATACAAAACCTACTATTCAGATGGCAGAAGTAGGATCCGCACATTTGTCTTCACTATTGCACTGAAGGTTACATAGGTTTCTTTAAAGCTTGTTACAAGATAGTTAGATGCAATATATTGTCTACAAAAATAATTCTGTTGGCTAAGTTTCTAAAGCCTGTAGCTTCATATTATTCTGAATCTCACATCTCATGTTAGCCTTTTTTGCACAAATTATTTAATTCGGTCAAATTTCTTTATCATTTTTTTTAAAAAAAATACATATATATGCTAAGTTCTCAGTTGCACATCCTGCTCCACCTTGAGAAAAATGTCTAAGTCTTTTTGCTCTGCATCTAAATCAAGTGTTGCTGTGAGGTGTGTTTGTGATGCTTCATTTCATTATATGAAATACTTCCACCCTAATTGTCTAGTGCAGGGGTGTTAAACTGAATTTCATTGAGGGCCACACCAGGGCTGTGGTTGACCTGGGGGGCCGGGTGTGCGTGGTTTACTGGGTGGGTGTGACCAACTGGATGGGTGGGGGCAGCTTGATGCCACTCACTGGACATGGTTGACTGGGTGGCCATGGCTGACTGGATGGGCGTGGCCAGCTTGATGCCACTCCCCAAACTGCTGGCATGTTTCCCCTTTGCACTGAGTAGACTGGGCCAAAGCTACACTGGCCCAATGTTTCTGTCAACTTGCAAAGCTTTCAAGTTGCTATAAGCAGGAGAGGGGGGGAGAACTGAAGGAGCTGTTTGATTGCCCTAACTGAAACTACATTCCACAAATGCCTTTCTATAGATTGTGTCCTAGGTTACCAGAGGAAGCAGGAGGGCTGTGGGGTTCACAGCCCACCAATGTGGTCGATTGGAGAACGTGATTTATGACATTGCCAGGGAGGAGGGGGGAGATGGGGTCATGAGGGACTGTAAATCTATGTGACATTAGTTCTGACTGCATCGAATTATTGCTGGAATGGTGCTCCTAATAAATCACTGTATTTCTTTTGAAGTTTGGCTCATGGCTCATGAATTAATTAGGGCATCTTTCAGAAACTTCAGTTTCCTCTTTGCATTGGGTAGACCAGGCTGAAGCGATGCAGGCTGGCCCCTTACATTTTCCTGGATTTCTTCATGGGCCAGATCCAATGGGCCTTGTTTTTGATACCCCTGGTCTAGTGTATGTCATTGCAGGCTTCCTACCTCCCCTCTAGTCACTGGAAGTTGTCTACCATGGCTCTTTCATTTTGGGCTACTCGGCTACATGCCCTCCTTTAGAAGCATCCATGTAAACCTGAATGCATTTTGCTCTGATAATCACATCTCAGGCTTTATATGGGTTTCTTTATAAGTCCAGGTATTTTGGAACAATCAGACATAGGTTTCTATATGGATGGGGCACTGTTGTACCACAAATTAATTTAAGAATTTCAGCTGGTTTCAATGACTAATGTAGTAGTTGCTTCCAACCAGCATGACTATCATCCTATAGAGAAATATTCTAATAAATGCAGAGAAGCAGTGACATTTTACCTACTTTAAATGCCATTTCATTCTGGATGCTTAAGCTATGTGCTGCCATCATTTGCTTGTAACAATTACTAATTTTAAATATGTCAGAACTGAGATGAAAGTGAGAGGAGGATGCCTAGTTTTCCCTTCTAACCTAAGTGGCATAAAATGTAACATTGATGGACCTTTGTTCAAAAATAGCTCAGTTGAATTTGGTGACTGAAAGATGGACAAGAGCTTCATCCAATACCATTTTTCCACCACACTGATTTTTCAGAATCTCTATTTTTGGACACAAATATCACTCTTAAAGAAAACTGACAGACTTAGATACTGGTTTAGTGTTCTTCCTATCATCTGGGTTTCCAGAAAGCTGGTAATCCATACCAAAAAACAAGTAATGGGACATTTCCACAATGGTGCTCTGGCAACTTGAAAAATGGTTAAAATACCTGTTTTCAGTACCCACACTTGCTCAAGTCTGCTAAACCATACTTTAAGAAGATAGATTAAGAATGTTTTCCCTTTGCTGAGTTTGGTGGGAGGACGGAAATAAAGCCAAAGAATCTTGAGAAGAAAGTAGAAAAAGGATGAAGAGTTCCTTTGGAGAACTACCAACAGAGGACAGAACAATTTCTGCTGGTGGTAATTGGCACCAAAGGAGGCATTCCCAATCCTTTTTGTGAACTTCTCCATACTTCTTGTGAAGATATAGGCACTTTTTACCTCATGGCTAAAATAGCATAGAGCAGGCTGTCAAATTTGTGGCCAGCAGGCTGGATGCATTACACACCAGCCACACCCACACTCAGTTTAGTAAAACGGGAAAAAGTCCCCATACATTACGTGATGCTGCTGAGATGACGTGAGTTTGACACCCCGGCATAGAGGGATTGGCACATATTTAAGCTTGCTTCCACTCTGGATAATAGCATTTTAATGCTGTTATGTGGAAGAGCTCTAACTGGGTCAGAATCCATCATTTTGAAGCTATAGAGTTTCCCTTTTCTTACTAGGTACCTGCCTAGCTAACTCTTCTTGCATAACTCTATCAAGGCAGATGGTGTCACTGGTACTGTTTTTGAAGAGTAATAATTTATTCTTTTTTTCATGTTTGATCCCTCCCTTTGTCCCTGTATGGGAAGAAGACTATCAAGACATAACCTATTAGACTGAATTAATTAAAGGCTTTGTCATCTGTTTCTGACTCATAATTTCTTCTCTTATGTATATCTCATATTATATAGTAGCAGGGAATATGGCAACTATGGAAAAAAATGGCTTTCATATACTTCATTTTTTTTTTCAGATTATGTCCTAGTCCTTTGGGAGATATGAATGAACAGAATATGTTTTTATTTGAACTGGACATAAAATGCATTTAACTGAATACATTTAATGTGATATCTTGATATCACAAAAGTAAATTGTTTATGATAAAATACTGTATTGTCTAGGTTTATTGATTAGCCTATAGGCCATATCAAAGCACAAGGTTCAGACACATATCACCAATAAAATTCTATACAAACAATTTAAAATAAGAGTAGGGTAAAATACAATAGTTATAAAATAATATACAATATAATTTAATACATAAATATGTAAAATAGAATAAAATGACATAAAATTATTTTTCGGTGTCACCCTTACAATCTGCCCCAATCAGTCCCATTTATGCAGATCTCAGCTGAACCATTTTGTTTAAATAATGTGCTGTGTTAAATGTTATTTTCAGGTTCTGGCCACACATAAAGTTGTTTTGATATGGGGATCCCAAAATCTTTAAGCAGGTGACTTTCTTTCTTGAGGGGCAGGAGTTGTGATCTAAAGTAAGAGAAATATATGCAGATATATTCTGCAAAATTGTACAGCAATATTGAATCCTAACTCTTAAACAGTTTCACATCAGTTATTGCTTGTCTCACCACCAGGGGATAAATTAATATGCAAAAGCATGAGATACCTTTGTGGTTTGCAGATTATGTTAATGTTTCATAGGAAACTTTTAGTATCTTTTGAAATATCTATAACTGCATGCCTTTCTATGTTTTTTTGAAGGACAAATGTTAATAGTAATCATAAAAATAAATCTCACTCCAAACGAAGATGTTGAACTAACTGGGACTTAAATTTGAAGAAGTATTGGGGATAGTCTAGAATCTTCCCAGCAAATGTGTAAGTTACTGTTAGAGTTTGACTGTTTTAAGACAATGTGAGAATAGTTGAGAACACTCCTGAAATATTTACTTTTTTTCTTGTCTGATTTTTGGCATGGATTTCTGAATCTTTGTAGATTGCCAATGTTGAAATCGAACTATATAGTTTTTTACTCTTAAATTCTGAAAAGGCAAAATGGTAAACAATTTAAACATTAAAGGGAGGTTGGGGACTACAAAATAGGGAGCACTATTTAAATGTGATGGCTTCTTTTAAGATGTATTCTACAGAGTTCATTGTTTTGCCCTAACAAATGGTAAGGCACTGCTGCTGATTTTCAGAATCCCTAAGGGGGGCGAAGAGAGAGAGAAAGGGGGGGAGGAGAGTTTGCTTAGGTTTCAAGATTGCTGTTATTGTTTTTTGTTTCCCTTGCCTTATTTGAAGTTGCCAGAAAAGACAAACCTCTTTGAATGAAATATGAAATATGACACATTAGTGGGCTTTTGAATATTACAGCCATCAACATTTGGATATTTTTTCTGGGTAGGTAACAAGTGACTTGGCAGCATCTAAGCACAAAAATGTTTCGCTTTAGGCTATATCTGTTCTTGCTGTTTTGTGTTTATCTTTTGCATTCATTTGTTCTTTATCCAAAGCCTTATTTCTAATATAAACTTGCCTGTAACCATCTCTGCACTTCTTTTATAGTGGTTAAGCATGTGTGATTTTAACTACTTAGTAACTTTAAGGAAGTTATAGTAAATCTCTCCCCTTTACAATATTGGGAAAACAACAACTTGTGATATAGGATGTAGGCATTACTGAGAACTTCCAGAACACGGTGAACATTTTAGATGTACAATTCAAGTTATCGTAGATTAATATCACTCTACATAAACGTTATTATTCCAACTGTAAAGGTAAATTTGCTCATACATTACCATAATGATACATCAGGATCATTTGATGTGTGCATGGACAATGTGGGCAACTGCCTAGGACTCAGATAAGGAGGAAGCTCTATTAAGCAGTATGATTTAATATTTGAGATGATTAGACGGCTTTGATAATTTTCATTCAAGAAATTAAATCTATATATTATTTCCTTCAAACATTCCTCTTTACTGAGTCATTACGTTTAATTAAAAAAATTGAGAAAATAATTGACATATGGTACAGTTAGAAAAAATTGAGAGTAGATCTAATGAACATGTTGTTCTGACCTTTCAGGGGTTAAAAAAGTCAGCAACATCTAAACAAATAGTATTTTCTTACATATATTACAGATAACAAGTAGTTACTCAGTACCATTTTTGCAGATCATTATATATACTTCTGCTCCCGTATGTGCAAGGCATTTTACAATTCAGAACCTCTGTATTATTACTATTTGGCCTTGAATAAACGTTTCTGTGATCACAGTTATAAGGAAACCCTCTGGGCAATATTTTTCCCATGCATGTGGACATTAAAGGCCCACCTGGGATATATTATGTCATGGAATAGAACTGGTTCCTGCAAGTGAACTTGGGTATGCTCATATCAGAAGCCTTTTCCAGCTGTTTTATATGGTAGCTAGACCTAAGCAACCTTTGCTCTTGCAAGTAACAGGGAGGTATTCCACAATGCAATTTCCAGTAAGGGCTTTACTTAATTTTTGCCAAAGCCAAAGATCAGCTTGAAGTTCTGAGTGGCTTTTTTAAAAAAATACAATTTTATTAAACTTGTTAAGAGTATAAAATACAAATGAAAATGAAAATATTGGGAAAAGAGGAAATGGGAAAGAAGGAAGTATAGGATGAAGGGGAGAAGTTTGAAAAAGCATTAACTTCCTACTCTTTTCAGGGGAGTAAAATGAATATAATAATGTCGCAGGTTCAACTTTTTACTTTGCTTATTCAATGTATACTAGCCATTCCTATACCCCCCCCAAAAAAGTGTTTAATCAGTAAATCCCAATCAAAGTTTCATTTTTTTCTATCTCAAGCACAAAATCCAGAAGCAGTTTCTAGGTAGAAACAAAGTTAGATGTATTCTTCTCTTTGATTAACCTGTTAATATGGACATCTCTGCTAGTTCCATAATTTTTTCCAACCATTCTTCCATTATGAGAATTGATATCTTTCCATTTTTGAGCCTAAAGCATTCTTTTTCCTATCAAAATGTATAACAATAAAGTTTCAATTTTTTTTCAAATTCTTTAACCATTAAATCGAAAAGAAAAGTCTCTGGTTTAATTTGTATATTCTATATTAAAATATGAATCATACGCCAATATTTCTTTGCTTTGTCCAACAAAGATGGCAGAAGTTCCTTCCATTTACATTTCCAACATACATTTGAAGTATTTTATATATTTTTAACAATTTATCAGGTGTTAAATACCAATGTTCCATCATTTTATTAAAACAATTATTTTAAGTTATAGTTCAATGAAAATTTAAGCCCTTTGTCTACATTGTACATTGTTGTTTGAAAGTTCTGAATAGCTCTAACATATTCTTCTCTTTTGCTGTTTTAACTGTGTCAGATGTGCACATCTCTAGCATAGTATTGAAGGTGTGAATGGGAATCAATTTGATTTTTATTTTATTATTTATTTATTTATTTCATCAAGCATGTATTCGATAACAGATACAAGTATAAACATGATTATGAATACATGAAATTGATATGAATAAATGGGGACAGTAGGACAGGGACAGTAGGCATGCTGGTGTGCTTAAGTACACCCCTTAAAGACCTCTTAGGAATGGGGTAAGATCAACAGTAGACAGTCTAAGGTTAAAGTTTTGGGGGTTTGAGGAAGAAACCACAGAGTCAGGTAGTGCATTCCAGACATTGACCACTCTGTTACTGAAGTTGTATTTCCTGCAATCAAGTTTGGAGCAGTTTACCATGAGTTTGTATCTATTGTGTGCTCTTGTATTGTTTTGGTTGAAGCTGAAATATTCATTGACAGGTAGGACATTGTAGCAGATGATTTTATGTACTACGCTTAGATCTGACCAAAGACAATGAAGTTCTAAGCTGTCTAAGCCCAAAATTTCAAGTCTGGTGACATAAGGTATTTTGTTGCAAGCAGAGGAGTGGAGAACTGTTCTCATGAAATATCTCTGGACTCGTTTGATTGTATTAATGTCTGATATGAGTATGAGGTTGGATTGAAATGCAAAAACTCCAGTTGCTAAAATCTAGAAAGAACTAGTATGGAGTAATGGTTAAAGGACTGGATTAAAATTTAGAAGATCCCGGATCACTCACCCAGTGAGTCATGAAGCTTAAAAGTCTTTGCTCTGTTTATGTTACCTTCCCAAATTTTTGGGTGAATACAAATGGGCACAATCTAAAGCTGTTTTGAGGAAAGTCAGGATGAATAAATATGAGATAAAGAAACCTGCCTGTCTTTTCTACTCAAAAGAATGTAATTGAATCTAGGTGTAAACAGAAGCAAGTCAATCTACATTAATTGCTTATAGCAGTTAACACAAATACATGAACATAATCCTTACAAAACTCAGTAGTGGTTTCTTTTGAGCAGATCGGTATATGATTGCTTGATTAATTGTAGCTTAAATCTTTGGTCAAGGGACTTGGAATTACAGATTTATTTATTTGTGCAAACAGAACATGTGTAACACCTGCTTTTGGAACTCAAGTTTCTAATTAGTTTCCAATTTCATGAATGAAAAAAAAATATAACTTCTAAACTAGCGAGTAATAAAATCCAGTAATAAGGCAGTCTTATCATTTTTTGTATACATACTGTATATTATACAGCAAAAAGAAGTCTTAAAAACCTGCTAAAATTGTATTTTTCAATCTTGGAAACTTCCAATCTTGGAATGCGTAGACTTCAGTTCCCAGAATTCTTCAGCTAGAATGCTAGAACCATGCTTCCAACAGCATGCTGGTTGGGGAATTTGGAAGTTGAAGTCCACCCATCTTAAAGTTGCCAAGGTTGAGAAACCCTGTTCTAAAAGGACAATTGGCTAGTGTGTTGTTTAGACATTAGTAAACATTAATGGCTGTGTGTTGCATTATTTTGAGGGGACAGCACATTTACACTATTATACAAGCTGTATACTTACTACTTTACATTGTAGCCAAGTGTCATTTCTTCAGTGTGGTCACATGAAAATATATACTTAAATATTTACAAAATGTGAGGGGGCGTACTCACTTCTGTGATATACTGTATGTATGTATGTATGTATGTATGTATGTATGTATGTATGTATGT